>JAODJX010000109.1:21879199-21920335 GCA_026776945.1 Isichthys henryi
CCCCCTTTTTACATTGTGGGGGGGGGCATTATCCTCTGTGGGTTGGTCTCTCTTATACTATGTTAAGACTGTGGACTCCGGAACAGGCAAATTTGTTTTATTTAACGGCTTCATCCTACAGATGCAGAGCCCCCCCCCCCCCCCGCAAGGTTAAAAACAAGGCGCACTCCCCTCAGTCCGGCCTCACGCAGTCTGACTGAAGCCCTTATTAAGCACTGTAGGGCAGCACGTGGATGTGTAGCGAATGTTCCGTGAGCTCTTCTTTGCAAATGCCTCTTGGCGAAATGCTCCAAAGCAGCCCTTTATTACAGGGAGAGTCATGCATACAGAGCACACAGAGATGCCCTGTACCACACAGAGATGCCCTGTACCACACAGAGATGCCCTGTACCAAAGTGACCTGATGGGCTTCTTCTGCTAAACACAGGAGCCTCATTGGCTCTGTCTGACTGGGCTGAGTCTCTCTACTGGGCTGTCGACTCTCAGCTCTGTCTCAGTGCCTGACCCGTGCTCACTTACAGTATTTCACACCACCAATTCAGCCAGCTTGGGTAAAACTAGAGGTGCAGTTTTAGAAACCAGTAATTGGAGTTTGAAGATTAAACAAAGAGTGGGAAGGGATGGGGCAGAGTGTGGGAGAAGCTGGGGCAAAGAGCGCGTTTGAGCAGAAAAGCCCTTCAATGGATCATTCGTCTGTCTAAATGGGCCCTGGTGAGGCAGCCTAGCCGGGTCACCTGTAAGGTTCCTCTGCACGGTGGGGGGCACTGAGGGCATTACCATGGTAACGCAGCAAGGCTGAGAGGGACCAGTGCATCCTCCAAAGGATCCAGCGTGGATTCTCCAAGGAACAAGGCACAGCATTTGTGTACTGCTGCATGGTCATGTACATGGTCATGTGCGCCTCTGTTACTGAGTAAAAACATATAATTACATTATAGTTACTAAATGTTGATTACAAAGGGGTTACATCCAAATATATTTTTTTCGTTAAAAAGCTTACCTGAAAAATATAACATTCATTTAGTTGCTTTGCATCTTTTCGCTGTGCAGAAATTCCTTCTTTTGTCGTATTTCCAGAAACCGCGGGTCAGCAAAGCAGTTGGGACTTTTCAGCTTTATTGTCTAGTTTAAAATGTTTGTTTGAAAAATAATCAAAAAGTAATCAAATCTAATAAGTAACATAACTTTGATGAAGTAATCAAGATAGTTACAGTACTTATTATACTTTCCACAGGGTAACTAGTAATCTGTAACTTATTACATTTCAAAAGTAACCTTCCAAAAACTGCTTGTCAGTATGGCTACGTTCACACTGGCAGCTACATCGTTTAATTCCGATTTTTTGCTCAGATCGGATTTGTCTATCATGACGGTTCACGTTCATAACTACAAGTGACCTGTATCTGACTGTAATGTGAACGCATCGGTCCTCCGGAACGGCACGCATGCGCACATTGATACGTTTTTACACAGGATAACTGTGTCACCAACAACAAAAAACTTCATATCTGTGGGACGACTCATGGCATTAAAAATGGAGGCGTTAGTAGTTCATGCATGTATCGCACTTTGCTCTGCAGGACAACAAAGTGAATCAGCTGTACACGATCAGGTCGAAAAGGAGAAAAAAAGTCAGGCGGTTAGCTTTTTCTGTTTTCGCAGTTATTGCTGGAACTGCTGCACCAAGAGATGTGTGGGTACAAGCCTGCCGGTGCAGGCTGATGATGTCGGCGCACACGTATAAGCAAAAAGCCACATGAATTCCTATCTGAACGTTCACATTCAGGTCGCATGGCCGCGAATCGGATACGTATCCGATTTAGTACCACATATGAAAGTGACACAAAACCGATTTGAAAAGATCAGATTTGCGTGTCCACACAGCCCTGAGAAGATCAGATCTGTGTCATATTAAGGCAAAAAATCCGATTTAAGTCACTTCAACATGGCAGTGTGAACGTGTCAGTTTGTGAGCTCATGCATCAAAGGCGTATGTTTTGTTTCAACATTGGTAGGGACCAAATCAGCCCTGCATCCCTCGCCCTCCTAACTCTTATAAAAATTGTGTTACTATGAGAAGTCACCTGACATGTGCTTTTGGGGTCAATTCGACCCCAGCGTATTTGTGAGAGCTAAACACACAATACTCCCATAATATTGGTAGGTACACGTCTCTACCATCCATACTCAAATCTACACCATTAATATCCATGGATTTTGGTGTTGTGGCAGTATGCGTGACTGACCAGCTTGGAGTTAAAGTGGTGAGAAACATCATTTTAGAGGAAGGACATGACTGAGGTTGTTGGCTTTTCTTGATTACTGCAGCCATTTATCCAAGTCCTCTTCAATCACCAAACTGCACTACCTTACGTAAGATGCAAACCGTTGTGACATTTTTCATGTTCTGTTTACACCCTACATTGCCTTTCGTCCTATAAATGTACGCCCCCTGAAAGTCCCCCCGACCCTGACTTCAGAAACAATGGTTCACACACTTTGTGGATGCTGGAGTCCTGACTGGGAAAATGACATTTTGTGAAATCTTCTCCCACATCGATTAACAGCAGAGAATCACACAGCCCACACTTCCATCAAAGAACTTAGTCCACATGAGGTCGAGGTTTAATGAGTCTGATACACTGGTGAGACATTCCTGAGTCAATTATTAAAATCAGGTCTCAAATGACAATAAAACCTTTCATTCACTTTTCATACTCTCTCTTTGGCTTTGGAGTGATTTGTTTTACGGGGAAGAATCTCAATTGTGATGCAACTTTAAAAAGAACTGAAGACAGCAAGGTTAAAAAGCAGCAGAAATAAAGGCACTCTTGACAGTGAGGTGTCCTTCCCAGGCAGAGGCAAGGGTACCAAACTGCTCCACCAGAGAGGTAACATGGCTGGGCTGCGTAGGGTCTGGTTGGCATGCTCCTCTTCACCCACGAGTCACCAGCAGCTCCTGGACATTGGGCAGAGCAGGAACCAATCACAGCTCTGGTTAGGTCAATGGGTTACATCATTGCTTAGTTTGCCCCAACACTGGTAAGCCAACCACACATATAAGACATATGGCATAAGAAGAGGAGGCCTGTGTCGAAACTTGGTGACGCCATGTTCATCCCGGACTGAGAGCGGAGTCCTGCCTTTCTGTCACGCTCATGGGTAATGGCATAGCGTCTCCCTGGCAGTCCAGCTGGGTGAAAGGGCCAACCTCACGCAGACCCGGAGAGATTAATGCACTGGATGCGCCAGTATTAGGCAGGAAGGATGTTGATATGGCCACTGCAGTCTGTCACAAACAAACATCGATCTCCACAGTAAAGCTGGCCAGCTCACTATGTCAACTGGGAGGCAGGGAGATAAGTAGCTTGAGTAAACAGTCGGCCCCCACAAATGTGAGTATCGAGTGACACACTGAGTAAAATGAACCAGGATGCATATGGACAGCATGTAAAGACAGTGCATAAAGACAGTGTGTAATCATGGTGTGTAAGGACAGCGTGTTAGGACAACACGATAGGATAGCACATAAGGACAATGTGTAAGGACTGTGCATTAGGACAATGGGGAAGGACAATGCATAGGGACAGCATATAGGAACAGAGTTTACGGACAGTGCATAAGGACAGCATGTAAGGACAGAATGTAACGATAGTGTGTAAGGAGAGTGTGCAAGGACAGTGTGCAATGATGGTGTGCAAGGACAGCATGATAGGACAGTGTGTAAGGATAGCGTGTAAGGACAATGTGTAAGGACAGCGCATAAGTATAGTATGTATGGACAGTGCATAAGGACAGAGTGTAACGATAGTGTGTAAGGAGAGTGCGTATGGACAGCGCGTAAGGACAATGTGTATGGACAATGCATAAGGACACTGTGTAAGGACAGCGTATAAGGACAGTGTGTATCGACAGTGCACTGGAACAATGTGTAAGGACAATGCATAAGGATAGCACATAGGAAAAGTGTTTAAGGACAGTGCATAAGGACAGCATGTAACAACAGTGTGTAAGCAGAGTGTGTACAGACAGTGCGTAAAGACAGTCTGTAAGGACAGCGCTCAGCATCAGGCAACATCATGGAAGACATTCCAAAGCAAATTAATCATCACCCGCATTTCCAAACATAGTGATTTTCACTTGTAAAGCCAGCATATTTGTGTGGAGACACCAGATTCCCAAAAATGATCAATGTATTTCTCCCTCACCTTGTAACAGTCTTAATTTTTTAAACAATTTGCATGTCAGTCTTCTGTTCTTCTGATGGGAGAGATGCTAATAACTATTGCAGTGGAACAGATGCAGCCCCCAGATGCAGAACGACCGCAAAAACTCAGCATGGGAGCGTGGCGGATGGAAGAGAGCGCAGGATTTTCAGGAGAGCTATCATCATTTTCATTTGGCTCATCCTAATAATCAGTTTCTGAGTATGGCAGGGCAGAAGGTTCAAGTGCTGCTTTTACAGGCAGGCGTGTAAATAACTCAGTGAAGCACAAATGGCTAAGGACTCTCCAAACCACACTGGCTAATAGTGGAAGGCAGCTCAGTCTGTCAGGCAAGAGGATGGCAAGGCGCATGTTTGCTTAGGGATGACATTTTTTGGAAAACAGTGAAATTAAAAATGAACTGTTCTATATGATAAGGAAGGTAATTTGAATTTCCCCAGGAAAAGATGCAGGAAATGCCAGCATGAAGCATGTGCAGACGTATCATGAGCCACCCCTATGCTCGGGCGAGACAGAGAAATAGCGATTTGCAGGAGAGACTACTAGGCATTACCCATCATGATGGGCATGGGCAGCTTTCAAACCCCCTAATCTCAGACATCTATTCATGAGGAACTGGGCTGAGGGACAATCGAGGGGCAGAGTGCCCGACAGCAGCAGGTTTGATTAAGGGAGGAATCCGCCGTCATCTGGAGCTGTTAATAAACAGTGAGCACGGGGAGCTTGAGTGATGGTGGCTGCCTGGGCATCGTGCATGGCGACTCAATTAGGGTGAAAAATCTCAGTGCTGCCTCCCCTGCCATCTGACCTCGTGCTGCTGGCCTCTGGTCGTGGCGGCTCAGGGGGAAGTGATGGGCTTTATTGAGTGTCTGCGTGACGTCGGGACACCCCCCGCCTCGTGATGGTCGGACACCCCCACCCCCATCCTTTCAGGTGCAGACTAATTTGTTGAAGCATTCCAATTCTCAGCTTGGTGACCAGTCTCTCTGGGGCTGCTGCAGATACAACCCAAAACCTGATTGGTAAATAAAAGCTGCAGAAATCCTCCAGTGCACTTGGCACGGGAGAAACCACAGTACTGCCACGGGGGGGGCATTTCTGGCCCACTCAGCATAGCCAAACCCACCCAGACCCTGAGGAACACCGCTATACGGCTGCCATTAGCTGCAGCATTTAGCCACATCATTAAACTGAATAGCGTTACAGTGTATACCAACTCCAACTTGCACACTCATATTAGACGAGATCATCACAATCACTATCGGCAGCTCAAGGACTCCTCTCTGGCATGTGCAGCACGAACAGCCCTCTGGCTGCAAGGCAGCTGGAAGGAGCGTGGCGAGAAGGCGACCTTCTGCTTCGCGAGCCCTTCCAGCGGGAGCTGCGGTGCCCCCGAAAGGTCAGCGGGAGGGCTCAGTGCGATGGCCGCGCCGTGACCTTTCCGCAATAATCCCATCTGGGAGCTGGCCTCGGCAGGTGGAGACCAGGGAGGAGGGGCAAGCTATGCAATCAGCACCCGCCAAAGGTCATTGTGTTTAATTGCTAACATACTCCAGGAAGGGAAGCATCTCTGACACAGGCGCAGTCTATGAGAAGGAATAATTCACCGCTGTTTGCTGAGAGTTTGATGAGTGGGGAGATTAAATAATTAGCTGGCTCAGAAACTTGAGGTGAAAGTGTTATAAAACAATCAAGAGCACAATTTATTTGATCTTACATCCCCAGCATCTTTCAAAAAGAGAAAATTCATAATTAGTTCTAAGTTTTCCATACCATCAGAAACATTTAGATTTTAAAGACTCTTCAGAAACCATCAACTGCACAGTCTACCTAGATTAATAATAACAGGTGCACAAGCCCAAATTACCCATCACACCACTGTGGGGGCACATGTCACGCGCTGCCCCTCTCATGGTCTTTGGTGCCTCCTCCAGCCTCCCCCCTCACCCCCCCACGACACACACACGCACGCACACACACACACACACACACACACACACACACACACACACACAGACACCCTGATTCTCTTCCTCGCACCTCCTCTGCGAGAATGCAATTCAGGAAAAGGCTAAAATGCTCTCAGCAGATTCAACACACAAGACATGAAAGATGGGTGGGCGGGGGTGACAGGCCCCCCCCTCGGCGGGGCACAGGCCTCGTCCTCATTAGTGTTACTGGGAATGCGGCTCTCTTGCTAAGTTAGCTGCCCAGCTTGCCGGAGGCGGACAGGGGGAGCCCCACGGTGGCCTGAAGGCCGGACTGAGAGTGGGGGGGGGGCACGTGCTGGAGGAGCACTCTGAGAAAGGGGGGGGGGCTAAATGCTGGAGGAGCACTCTGAGATAGTGAGAGAGCTGGGGGGGGCACATGCTGGAGAAGCACCCTGAGAAAGTGAGAGTGGGGCAGGGGGCATGCTAGAGGAATATTCTGGCTCTGACTCAAAATGAAATAAATATTTGAACAAGGCCAGGAAACTTCCAATTTCTTCTCCCTTCGCCTGAGCAGACTGGCTCCTGAACTCACAGCATCTCAATCGCACTCTGCAGGCTGTTGTGCTAGATCCCCTTCAAGATGGCGGCGCCACGAGCAGGCAGCGGCTAACAGAGCTCCGGGGAACTCTGCACTGAAAAAACTGGAGCCACGTCATCTCGTCTCTCTATGTATCTGTACAGTATATAGCAGAGATGACAATAAACTTTACTTTGACTTTCTCTCACACACACAGACACACAGAACACGCATTTCATCTTGCTATCTCACACATGCATGCATGCATGCTTACAAGTGACACAATCTCAAAAATGCCCAGGCTACACCTGGCTGTACTTACACCATGAGACTGACACACAACAAGGCTCGGTAACGAATGAAGAATGGCAGATGGGCCCCAAAGCAGTGTAAGGTAAGAGAGAGGGAAGCAAATAACCAGCCTTTATTGGACAAGACCAAGATCTCCTTAAAGGAGACATGAGGCATAATCTATACATACATGCTCTGTGTGATACGGGCGAAACCAGGAAAGCACGGATCCAGAATTGCAGGTAACTGCTGGTTTTAATGGGTCAAACGAGGCTAAGGTACAAGCAAAGGGCAGAGCAAGTCGTGGTCTGGAGAGGAGAGCAGGGGTCAGTTGCCAGGGGGTCTGTCCTACAGAGAAGCACAAGACACGACCACAAGAGGAAGGGAAGACGGAACGGGCGGGTCTCGGCAGGGTAGGCAGGTCAGGAGCGGGAACGGGTCTGGGGAGAGGAAAGGGATCGGGTAAGGCACACACGCTAGGCAAACAGACTTGGTACGGGAAAGCAGGGAGACGAGAGACAAAGAATTGCTTGGCACGGCACAAAAACATTTGGCTCAATACTTCGCACCGGCCTGTGTTCTTTGGTTCCTTTTAACTGGTTCGTTAATTGACCGGCGTTGTACACCTGGCGAGTGCCGCCTGTGTGGGCGTGACACTCTGTCTGTACTCCACTACACTCCTGTTGCATCTAGCAGGCCTATGCTCCCACCATCCAAATTAAAAGGGCCAGAGCCCTCAGACAAAAACTAGACATTCCGGAACATTCCAGTTGCTAATTAAAGAGAGAACAGAAAGACAATAAAGGAGGGTTAGAAGCTGAGACAAGCCAAACTGCTGTCCCACAATTCAGTGCTGGATCTCTCATCAAAGATGGAAACTCCTCATGACGCAACAAGTGCAAAAATAGAATAGGGAAAAAAACAGAAGAGTCTGTCTGAAGGGACTGAAGTTACTGTTGCTTTGTGTGAACAGTACAGGACCATAGAAATAAACAAGTTATTACTACACACATGGTGCATCCACAGTTATGTGCTATGTTGTATTAATTCTTCACCAGCTGAGAGGCTGGCTAGCACAGTCAATAAACTCCTCCTTTTCTATAGCCTCTAAGTTTTCTTTTTTAATCTATCCATTAATGTGGCTGTTTTTCAGCTATCAAAGCCTCCACAGATCCAGGACGATTCACTACTTCTCCTAAAATAACCTGTCGCACCGAGCAGGTCCAGTCAAAAGGAAGAGAAACGGCATGGGGATCATAATTTAAATCACTTCATCATCATCTCACTCCACGCAAGTAAGAGTGAAGTGCTCCAATAGAGGAGATGTGATCAGCAGGCCGCCAGATTGTGACAGACTAAACGCTGATATTGGATCATATCATGCTGGGTTAATGGGCAGCTCAGTCATCATTATTCCAGATGGAGGCGGTGCAGCGTCTGGCTGGGGAATCCAAGGAGCCCTCGCGGCTCTGCTCTGCTTCCCACAAGCCCAGCTCTGGCCTGGCGGACAGACCAGCTCTATGCTTCGGCATCCTTCATGGAAACGCAAACCCACTCGCCTTCAAAACAGCAGGATGATGCACTGACGCAGACACGCACACAGTGTGGAGACTACACTCTCACTATTGTTATGGGACGTGTACCGCCAACAAAACTCAAACACGTGTTTTGGCATTTTTAGCACTATTTTTTTAAAATAATTCCAATAGATATGCCCCGACAGTCTATTTTTTCAACAACACATACGCAAATATATCCAAAGACACAGATGCAGCACTAAGAGGCTGTTCAGGCACTAGTCCTGATCGGTTGAGTGGGTGTCTCACACAGTAAGTACAAGACTCCGGACCTGTGGTCACACAATTACATGGCTCTGACCTTTAAATCCAAACGACAGGGAGGTTAAGTGTATGGGGGGGAGTCTCTGCCACACTGCTCCCCTGCATTTGGGAAACGGACTAACAAGGATATGCCGGCAGAAGCCAGTTGAAAACCAGGAGAAGAAAAGCACAGGGACAAGAGTAGGACGACTGTGGGATTTCTGAGTGATGACTGGGTCTCACCCGAGAAGAAAGCTGCCTCTGTCCCAGCATGCCTCGGGAGGAGAGACCCCTTGCATCTGTCATTAGCATCTCCTGTTTCTTTGCTCTTAGTTTCTAATTCACAAAATTATTCTAACAAATTTCTCTTATTAGAAACTGGTGAATGTTTAGCCAAAAAAAAAAAATGCAAACCAGAAAAACTGCACTAAACTGCTAAACGGCTGAACTAGGTTTTCTCCAGTAAGGCAGGCACGTTAAGGGTGCTGTACATTGCGTTGCACCTTGAACAGCCAAGTACAAGCTGCTGGAAAAAAAGTAATTAAATTAAATTAAATTAAAAAGATGTCCTTAGGGGAACAAAGCCAGATCGTGATCTGGACTAGAAAGGGCTCTAATGTTCACAGATAAACATAGCCCTCGTTATGGGGACGCATAGCTAGCAGTACCCAGGTGATGTCTTTGCAGGCCACAGGGTGGGTCACAGGGGCCCAGTACTGCTTGCAGTTGTTTAAAGAAGCGCTTGTTACAGGTGGCTCTCCAACTGATGGAGGTGACTGAAATTCTCTCAGTTTATATGAGCATCCTGTGATTGCTTAACATCCATCCATCCATCCATCCATCCATCAGTATGTCCGTCGGTCTGTCCATCCATCCGTCCATCCATCTTTCTTCCACAGCCATTTATTCAATGAAGTGCTTAAAGTCTAACCCAGAAAGCACAGGAGATCCTGAAATGAACACCAGTCCATCACACCCACCAAGGGCAACTGAAAGACACCACTTCACCTAGCTACAGTATCTGGTACAGTGGCTGGACAGCCAGTTGGCACTGGAGAACCCAGAGGAAACCACAGAAGAATGAGGAGAGACAGCGCACCGGCATGTTTTATCTGATGACTGGCTGGTTGCCGTCCGTTGTCGGTGGCAGCTGCGCTCACAGGCTGTCTGATGTCCACAACGTGCAGACGAGATGACGACAGATGTTAGCTCCTTGTGATCTTCAGCCACTGAGTGACCACTGCTTCTTCCTCTGCTGATGAGTGGATTCTATCCAAAATTTCCTCTGAGAGATTATATCCGATTGCCATATATTACTTCTTGTTAAAAAAACAATAACAAATTATCTGGACCCTCAGACACATTTATACTATCTAGACAGTGGGGAGACATAATATGTAACATTCCGAGAATGTTGCCACACCGTCATTACTGTTAGCCAGGAACAGAGATTCATAATAGGATGGGACATGTACACATCCAGATCTAAGTCCCCTTTCTTCTCCACTCCTTCCATCCACCCTCCGTGCTGACTCTATCAGTGGAGCAGGCTTTAACAAAGGCTTTGCAAGCGTGGGTTGGACAAATTCACTGCCAGGTCTCTTTAACAGGACCTGTATGGTTAGATTTCAGGCTAAAGAACCTGCTCAGGGAGAAAATTCAGGACATATAAGACTCTGAAAGGGCTGCCACAGACCCCCATGCCATCAGCTAAACGGCAGACTCATGTATGACCTTGACCCAGCTGGGCCTCGTGCTCGTCACTCATGCTGCCAATGTTTCCTGCTCAGAGTGCAATGCGTCCTAAGGTCTGGGGGAAAAATTCAAGCAAAAAATGTCATTGCTTATGTGCAGAGTCACTGTGCATTATCTGGGCTCATGCAGTCCGTCATTACCTTGATCATAAGAGGCAGTCAGCATGCAACTGGCAAAAGGACTTTTTATGAAGGTCACCCAAAACTCCCAGATCCTTTGTGTGTCCGTCTGTCCAACCCCACCAAAGTGACAGACGTACCCATGCCTTTGTGCAAGGAAGCAGGCCAATCTGTGCAGAGGGAGAACGCAAAATTGCCACTCAAGATGTGACAGAATCCTTCCGTCAGTGGTGATGAAAGGAAACAATAAGTCAGGAAAAAGGAGAGATAGGAGAAAAGACATAAATGGAAGGAAGAGACATTTCTGTCTGAAGATGGGAGGAGGTTTGTAACAATTCTGCACAGCTCATTCAGTTGTCCTTCCACAAACAACCATGACTGTGGAGACATTAAACCAGAGCATATCTCACAAACTTGCCCACTGGAGCCCCAGATTCACACTGAAGGCCATGTTGACCAGTAATGCAGGCAGAACTGCCTCTCTGAATGATGAGACCACTCTAACCTTGGCTGTCTACATGCTGAGACCACTCTAACACTATTCCTCTGCATGGTGATACATCCCATAGAGCTGTTTTCACGTGCACTCTATCACACAGACCTCGAGGCAGCAGATCAGACAATCTCTGAAGCAACTGCCTTGCTCAGGAGCCCCACAGTAAAATCACCATACCAACCCTGGAATTGAAACTGGAAACCTCTTGATCCCAAGCACAGTATCTGAACCTGCAGAGCTACATACACCCCCTCAAACCAGCAACACCGGGCGCTGTGGCAAAAACCTGACGCCCAGTGGAGGGAGGTGCTAAAGTCTTCCCTGGAAATGTGCTTATGGGCCATTCCTTAACTATCATGGGTCTGCTGAAGAGTGAGTTGCCACAGAAGACGTCCTTCACGGTGTGATTATCACCACGCCTACCAAGGGAGAAGGTATTACAGCCTTCCTCTGAGCTTGCCGTCACACTCCTTGTGGTTCTTAGTTGGTGCGAACTTTCCCTTGACATGGGAAATCTCCCATCACCCAGGAGAGCCAAAAAACTCAGGGCTTTCATTCCCCCCCCCCCCAACCTGCCACCCCAGAGACGCTCAACTGCATCTTGCTGTCCCCTTCAGTACAGGTCAGCCACCTTATTTTCATTTTTAGACAAAACTGACATGGGTTGGAGGAGAGAACTGTCACCAGGCCCATGTATTTTAAGCATGTAATGAATCTATTAGGGGAGCTTGTTGGGGAGGGGGGGGGGTTCTAACAAAGCCTGAGCGGCAGCATGTTGGCGGAGCTGAGCAGAGTAATCCGCAGCCAGTCAGAGAGCGGGCCAGCTCTCCACGTCCTGCTGCTCACTTAATCTCAAAGGGCCAAGCAGCACAAATGTTTAAATAATCCCCCGACCAGAACAAAGCAGGGAAACAAAAAGACAGAGTTTAAAAATCCCATTAAGCTGTGCTAGAGCCGAGCCCAGCAGCCGCTGCTAATTACATGCAAAGACACAAAGTTCCGTTTTAAGAGGGCGGGGGTCCCTTTGAAAGGTGCATCTTGCTCAAGAAGGATTATCACTCAGAGGCCTGCTGTCAGGTGGCAGCATCGGAAACAGCTTCCTCAAACTTTAGGGACAAAATGCAATCTTGCAGCCTGCTTCAGTGCCTGCGCCAGGAGATCTGAAGGCACCCAGCCGCGATCCCGCGGAAATGCTCATCGCTGGTCAGGCTGGCTATTCCCTACACCTCAAACGGATCTGGAGAAAACGCAAGGAGATGATGTGTCACACAGTGAAGGTCTAAGTAGGTCACTTACACAGCACAAAACACTCATTTGCACATAATTAACCGCACACACACATTCAGAAGCTAATAACTAACCAAAAACGCATCAAACCACAAGAAACCATACAGAAAATGCACAGCCAAAGACATACGAGACAACTCACAAACACAAACTGGCCAAGAGAAATCCATACACTGGTGTCCTTCAATAGCGCTATCAGAATCATATTGCAATGCTGTCAATTTACAATGGCGCGTTGTATCAAGCAAATTTCGGTATTTGGTGGAAACGTGCTGTACATCTTTATCACACACATCGAAATACACTGCATGACATCACGTAGTGGTCACACTGAATCTGCTTTGGAAAGGGAGGTGGCCACACTCATTTCATATATTTTTTGTGCAGACAAGCTACAGAGATGGAAAACTGAAACTGGTGCCCACTGACCACCTCTAGCTGACAGGCAGGATATCAAAAGTGAGATACAGTGTTATTTTGGCTTTAAAACTGCATGAAAAGAGAATTCACAGAGTTGGCTGCCCCAGAATGCAAATGCTGATATAAGGTGGGGGGGACGCGTGACACGTCTAACCTGGAGAAGCCTTGGTTTCTCACTCACCCTGATTTACACACTTAAAGATGGTCAGGTGTGCATGATAACAGAGATAACTCATATGACAGTGATGTTACGTTTCATGCTTCTGATTAAGGCTTATTTGGCCCACATGCCAGTTCACAATCACACTCCTTTCTCCAGTGTCAAAAAGTACGCAAGGCTAAATGATGAACTACACAAATACAAATATATGGAAGGGTTGCCATAACATTGTATGTGAGTTATTATCCAAAATCTATGCATTGAATGGAGTTTAATTGTTCTATACAAATGAATTTCACTGATAATGTTAAAAAATATAAGCTATTGCGGTTGGTCTGTTTATTTCAAACGATTGTTTTAAAGTATCGATCTGACATTAAGACCAAGATACCAAGCTGTTATCGACATCAAAGTCAAAGTTCTGGTATTGATCCAACTCTGTCATACACACACAAGTACTCAGACCTAGAAAGGTAAACAAACCCATGACCACAGCACAGGCTGCCCTGATGCTTCTAGTTTGTAAGAGGAGGACGGGGGACTTGATGATAGTGGGCTACTGGTTCCAGTCACACCCCCGATCCCCTCAGCCTGGCTTTATAGCCCAGCCAGCTGGCAGCCCAGTCAGCAGGGGTCCCACACAGCTGGCAGCGTCTGCTATCAGCCCCCTTTACCCCCATATGGCTCACAGGGCACCATGCCCCAGTAAACAGCAGCACTGCAGCAGGAAATGGGCTGAGGGAAGCTCTTCTTTTTAAAGGGGAATGCAAACAAGGAACAGCAAGCCAGTCTAATTGTCTTAATTTATGAAAGCAAAAATAAACATTAGAATCCTTTCCAGCCAGTGAATCCATTGGCATTTCCATTCTGTTTAATAACTGTTGTGCCCTTCACTGGCTCACACTGAATGGGCAGGTGCTGGTCACAGGAAGAGAGTGTCCAAGATGACGGCTTTTAGTGAGCTCCTATAATCAGCAGGTTTTATACATTCTTTTTACTTTTTATTCCACAAATGTTTTTTGTCTTTGCATTTGTATACTTCCTCTCTGTACATTTCACTGGGTACACTAGGGGAGTCCTCCTGTCATTTCACTGGGCAAAGTGGGGGAATCCTCCAGCCATTTCACTGGGTAAACTGGGGGATTCCTCCTGCCATTTCACTGGGTAAACTGAGGGAGTCCTCCTGCGATTTCACTGGGCAAACTGGGGGAATCCTCCAGCCATTTCACTGGGTAAATTGGGGCATTACTCCTGCCATTTCACTGGGTAAACTGGGGGACTCCTCCTGCCATTTCACTGGGCAGTCTGGGGGAGTCTTCATGCCATTTCACTGGGTAATATGGGGGACTCCTCCTGCCATTTCACTGGGCAATCTGGGGGAGTCTTCATGCCATCTCACTGGGTAATCTGGGGGACTCCTCCTGCCATTTCACTGGGCAAACGGGAGAAGTCCTCCAGTCACTTCACTAGGCAAACAGGGGAAGTCCTCCAGGCACATCACTGGGCAAACTGGGGGACGACTCCTGCCATTTCACTGGGCAAATGGGAGAAGTCCTGCAGCCACTTCACTGGACAAACAGGGGAAGTCCTAGTGCCATTTCACTGGGCAACCTGGGGGAGTCCTCTGGCATTTCACTAGGGAAAATGGTGGAGTCCACCTGGAATTTCACTGGGAAAACTGGGGGAGTCGTCTTGGCATTTCACTAGGCAAACTGGGGGAGTCCACCTGACATTTCACTGGGGAAACTGGTGGAGGCCTCATGGCACTTGTGTTCCAGAAAGGTTCAGTACATTTCTTCCTTTGTTTCTGTACAAAGATGCCTAGACACCCCTGCTTAGTGTGGCAGGGCAGACTCACACACTCATGTTTGTATCCACATTTTTCTGGGGACTGTTCATTCATTTCTATGGGAAAAACTCTAATCCCAAGAATGACAACCTTAACCCCTACCCAGCCCTAACCTTAATCATAAGCAATCAAACAAAATACAAGACTTGATTTTTAGTTTTTTTGACTGCAGTCACAGATTTTTCATAAATTTGAGTTTCCCTTGTGGGGACAGATAAATGTCAAGATAGCAGGTTTTTATCACATTTTGGTGATGTTAGGTCTCCACAATGTAATATATACATTCCAACACACAAAGACACACACGGCCAATCGTATTCCAGCTAAACCACCTGTAAAGTAAATGGTTAGTTGACCTGCATGATCAGCATCCTGTGTAGTGCATGAAACACAGAACAATTGACCAGAAATAATCTGGACTGTTTCTCTATACGTTTCTCTACGATAGCTTGGAATAGATGGCATCAAACCAAAATCTCCCTGTCAGGGCAAAAGATTGAGAGTTTCAGCATTTTCTTTTCTTACAAGTTTGCGAGTTATAAGTTTGCAGAACGCAATTTGCTTCCAAGTAAGCCATTATGTCTGAAAACAAAACAAAGCAAAGGAATATAAAGCCTTTGGCAGAGATAATGGTCTCCAACCTGACTCATTTCTCGTTGGGAGCTTCACCGGTGGATCGATGCACTTTCTGAAAAGAGGGAAAGGCTGTTTACTGCAGGGGCCCAGACAATGCCAGCACTTTAATCAATTGAAGTGCCGCTTCAGCTGCTGCCTCCCCCCCCCGCCCCTTGGTACAGTGCCTGGGTTCAGGCGGGAGACCAGGCTGTGGGGTCAGGTGAGAGCTGTGTCTCCTCCGTAAGGAAGGTGGGGTAAAGCTGACTACTGCACAGACGTCTCCTTGTTGAGTAGCCTGCAGAGCTCTGGTCCCAGCTCTGCTAACAAACTTCCTCGTCTCCGATGAAAAAAAATCCAACATCAGGCAAAAACTTCTACAAATTCCTTCATCCAATTTCTCATCCCCCTTCCTATTAATATGGTAATCCCCCAACCAAGGCCAGTGGCCAGAAGTAGATTTCGTGGGGAGTTCGGCACAGATCCACCTCGGTAGGTGCTGACCGACTATAGAGGGTTCAGTCCTGTAACATTACTTCCTGACTACGTGTCTGCCCCACTCCCATGGGGTCATTATTGGGTATGGCGAAAGCTCAGTAAGTCTGTCAAAACCATGTTCTGGGTGTGAACCTCAAGCATGCATGAGTATCAGACTGAAGTGGAGGTGATTAATCCATCTAGCATCCTGTCCCAGTAGCACTTCGCCATCACAGCGATCCCACTGCTGTCTTAAGGTATCTCAGTACCCCCAACTTCCAGCCCCCCACTATCAAGGAGACAAGGTCATCTGGGCTTCTACAGTGACAGGAGGAGAATGCTGAGGCTCACGCCAGCTCAGCCGTCCATCCAGCAAAGAGGACGCTTAGGCACTGTCAGGAAGCTTCAGTGAAGTCCACCAACACCCAGCACTCTAAAAACGTACAGGCTGGTCATTTCTACCCAAAACACTGCAGAGAGAAAACGGCATACCTGACAAATGCACACACCCCCCCAGGGTGGAATGACAGGTGGAGCTGGTGACAGGGGACACCGAAGACCAGTGATTAGCATTCAGTGACAGGTTATCAGGACAGCGGCCATCTCTAGTGCCCCCCCCCCCCCAATAGCAGGAACAGCTCGTGCTGGGGGTGTATTCTTCTTCATTAGAGCCCAAGTGATGGGGAACTCAAACTGGCTTCCTTCTCCCTAGCTGTCTGCCCCTCAGCTTCCGCAATGTGCCCGCCCTCTCCACCATCTCCATCTCCCACCGGCGCTTTCTGCTGCCGTCGCTGTGATTTTAATTTTCCTCACGCTAATGCTCTCCATATACCGTGGTGTCGCCACGACAGGGACACTAAGAGGCATCATTTATCATCCACCCTCTCAAGCCGCCTCTCACGTTCTGACAGGACACATACGCCCATGTTATTGTTGCTGTTTACATGCTTAGCGGGCCTGTGAGGTACCTGATGGAGCCTTGGAAGTGCAAACAGTATTAGGCATAGCAGCCACGGTGGCCAAGGAAGACTCTGCTCCTCGCTCGTTATCCCACAGCAGAGCACTCCCTTCCACCAGTCATTTGCCTCGGCAACTGATGCCATGGCAACCGGAGTTAAGCAGCCCAACCCAACACCGCCAATCCCAAATTTTCCCCCCGCCAGTCCTGCATCTTGACAAAGAGGAAGCAGCCCTGGGCCGAGGCTCGTTAGCTGTGGGCCCAGAGATATTTCAGCAGAGCCGGCAAAACGGTAACACATTCCTGCAATCCGACAGCGGGAAAGCGAGCGGAGGGGCCACGATGGACGGCCAGGATGTTTAATGATGGAGTTGGGGTGAGAACTGCACATCAGGTTCAGGAGATGCTGCGACCCAGGGGGGAGGAGGAGGGGTGGGACTCAGAGCTGAGTGACATGGTGGCACTTAAGCATCACTCGAAAAACAAACAGCGTGTTTCTGCAGGGTGGCGGTTAACAAGCCAGGGCCCCAGGGGGCCACACAATGAGCCAGGACTCCATGGGAGAGGCAACATAGTGGCCTATAGCGGGAAGAACTTGGCTACGAGAGCCCAGCTGCGGAATCTGCAGGACCCGGCCCATACCTCTTGTTCCCCCACATGCAGCAGATATGCCATGCATCGTATGAGAAAATATCCTGTATGCACGAGTCTCCATCACATTTAAAAACTGTAAATACAAACTTCCAAAGGTAAAACTTTGTGTAGTGTTTTGTGCAATATTTCCCCATATTAAATAATAAAAATGAAAATCAATGGGCGTCGATTTCTGCATACAGTAAAAGGTTGAGACCAAGGAACTGCCAGAATTTTCAAGATAACTGATGTTACTTTTGAAAAACGCTGAGTTGCAACACATTTCTTAATTTAATGCTGTTTTACACACACATTAATGATTGTTGCATTATTTTAAGTGGGACATTCCACAGGACATGCGAGGTAAACAATGGCCAAACAAGAAGAAAGACTGAAGTGTGCCGCTCCACAAGCGAGCAAAGGGACTGCATATGTACATGTACTGTGTAGTGCTTCTCCTTGCTGTCTTTTGTCATTTTAAGCTGCAAATTTTTAGTAGAACAGTGTTAGTTTTAGTTGTGCAATTTTTAATCATTATACTGATATTTCAGAACAGTTGCGGTTAACTGAATGCCAGATACATGGCCTGTTCTCTTGTAGCTCAACAAGAAGAGAAAGAAAAAGTTGTGGGTTCTAGTCCCCGAGAGTACACATAAAATGTAACCCTTCCCTCTACTATAAATTGCTTTGGATGAAGGTATCAGATAAAATGTAATTAACACACTGCACCTTCATCACAACGTACATACTAACAAGTTTTACAGACATTTTAAGTATATTTTACAATTTAAAAATAAGAAGTTAGCTGATTGGTAGTGAAGACAGAACAGCGGTTGGTCCTTTGTCCAAAAATTCATACCTAAAAGCACAGTGATATGCGTACACAGACAAATACACAGATATTTCTGCAAATAAAGTGTATTTAATAAGTTAAACAATGTTGAAACAAGCATGCCATTATCCGACGACTCCTGCTAGTCAGCCGCATCGAGTACTGCGATGCTGCAGAGCTTCCCAGACCAAAGCGTGTCTTCAGAGAACAAGGTCAACGGAGACTGCAATGGGGTCAAAGCTTAACAAGAACAGGACGCTGAAAAACTAATGAACACAACTGGCACTCAGCTTTGCCTAGATGAGAGAGGAATATTTGTCAAAAACACAGAGGTATTAGCACAGATTTTCTCTCATAGGGACCCAACGACACAGGGTATCAATGCAGGTTTCCAAGGTTAGAAGAGCATCTGAAGCTCACGATTCCTGCTGACGCGCACTAGTGTGATTGAGCGTGATCCAGCCTCTTTACAACAGCAGTCAGAACTGCAGCAGAACCTAATGTGCAAAGAATGTTTTCAAAAGGGAGTTTTAAGGTCTAGATCCAGCCTTAAACAGCACCTCATTCTTCCTTAACTCAGAACCTCTGTGTTGATAGTATGGCGTCTAACGGACCAGGCTTGTGAGGAAAACCACAAAGACCTCAGGGTTCAAACTCTAGCAGTCAAAAAAATAAATATGGAAAAAATCTACCTGGTCTCTCCGGGTTTTGAAACAATCTGTCTGCCAAATATATTATAAAAATCAAACAATCTCCCTGAAAGACAATCATCTCTTGAATGGTGTTCTGATGTTTAACCTTTAGTTTTCCTCTTCCAAGCTGAAATATTAATACCAGGTAGAGCGGCACAGAAGAGTGAGGATGTAAGTGAAGGCTTTGAAGAGCAGCACAGAATCACATCTTCCTTCCTGCACTGTGGGGGAAACTCAACCAAAAACAGCAATGTAGCCCTACCCTCCCAGGGACAAAGAGCACCACTTCCTCACTGAAAATATTGTTTTTTTTTAATATTTTTAAATCATCAGTTTTTGATTATTTTTAGCAACATCAAAATCTCCACATGATGAAGTCGCACGGAGCTGATAAGCGGTGATTTCAGGATCCGTCAGTGCGTTGCCACTGTGCACCATGTGTGTCAGTGGGTACTTTGTCAGAAGGCAGATTATCTTTCAGACAATCATCTTTTACCAGCATAAACGACTATTTTTTAACTTAAAAAGGTAAACTGTACATTCACCCCAGAGGCCACGAGCTCAGCCCGCTCTGCCCAGCACTGTCACAAGGCCTGAGGCCTACTCTCCTTACATTCTGCTGTTATAAAACAACAGCGTGCCTCTCATCTACACCACCCGCTTTTGGTCCTTCTTAAGAATTGTTTCATGCCTGTAATAAATTTCCCCTGACTCTTCAATGCATACGAAGGCTATAAAGATTAGGGAAGAGAAAAAAACAAATTTGTTTTCAAAGCGTGAAACATACTGAAGGGAATGTATGCTCATGTTTATTCGGAGAACAGCCTGGCTACTCAAATGACAAGTTGAAACACAATGTTGGATCACATGGTCAACCTGAGGAGATTTACTGAGGAGAACCAAGCCCCCTCCCTGAAGAATTTGGCTTTTTCCCTTTTGGGGGAAGGGGGGATGCCTCCCCTATGTAAAATAATAATAGCATGGCTCTGCTTTACCACTTTGTGTGCATTTACAGGCTGCTTATGATGTTCACCAGCATCCACCTGTCTCATTCACAGCCAAACCAAGGCCACGCTCCTCATTCCCACTGCTGCCTTACAGAAAGCACATGAGCTCTGCTGCAAGATCCTGACCCAGCCGCCCCCTCACAGTCAAGATTGATGGGGAGCAGGGGGGCGGCTTGCCTTCTTGATGGCGTTGACACACTGCATGTACTCCTTGGCCAGGCCCGAGCAGCCCAGCGTCTGGCCCTGGTTCTCACGGTAGCAGTGGAGGATCTGGTCCTGCAGGGCGGTGCAGACGGGCTCCGTTCTGCGAGGTCTGCAAACACAGATGTCGGGGGGGGGGGGTTAGTTCTGTTTTTTCCATTGCTCTTAATTTTTCATTTTCATTCGTTCTGCTGCTTCTTTGGTTCCATAACCCCAAAAAGTAAACATTTACTCCCCTAAGTGAAATATCTGTTCCTTCTCCTATCCATGTTAAGGTCACACTAAGCGCGAAAAAATATTCGCCACATTTTAGCTACTTGGCGCAACAACCAGAAAATACCTCAGTTTCACAGAACTACAAAACTGAGAATGCCTATTTTATAAGCATGTGCACTATTATGACAAGAACTTATTTTTTATATATTAAACTGCGTGAGAAGAATGCTTTTGCGCAGTTATGACACGAAATAACCGGCGCATTAAACCCCTTATACCGCTAATGTGTCCTTACGTAAGTTACGTCAATCTCTGTTTATAACACATCACTAGCTAGCAGGCTTCTTGTGTAACTTGCCATACTACAATATTCAAAAGCCATCTTGGCGGGGGGGGGGGTCCCACGATAAAATCTGCTGAATGAACCTGCAGTGGAACCAGGGGCGGGCTAACTTCTCTGGGGGCGCTGGACTGAAATGGATGGGTAGGGGGCCCCCTAAGTGGACAACTGAGGTAGGCCTATTTTTTCATAGTCGAAAGAAAAATGAGAACAAATGAAAACAATGGAACATCAATAACATAGCAATCAAAGTGTGGGGGTAAAATTCACCACTTAGAATGGAGGCGGGAGTCCGATCAGGGTGGAGGCGGGAGTGCTGTCGATAAAATTTGGGGGGAGGGGGTTATCGCGCCAGCAGATTGATTGGCCAAATTTAAGATAAATTATAATATTGCAGATTATGCTATTTTACCCAAAACTGTTATACAAATGGTTTGGAATGCACATTTGGTCCATATGTTTTGTTACTAAAGTGTCATTTGCCCCTCCACCTCCGCCTAATTCCTCTCCTGCACTGATCACCCAAACTACTCCGATTATTTATGCCATATAATCTGGCTGTACCCATTATCGCTCAACTCTGCAAAGACACTGGATAATTTTTGCTCTTGCGTACCATTACACACAAGTATTTCTATGAATACTACACGCCCATGGGCAACGGGTTGGGTGCCTTCTGGTCACTTGTTGGCACAGAGATGCCAAGGGACGGAAGGTCAGTTCACACACTAGAAAGAGCCTTCTGCTACCCAAGCCTCCATCGGCAATCCCAGACTGCCTGGCCCATTAGGCATTCATCTCTGTCGCAGTCAATCACGACTCCAGCCTTAAGATGAATTACAGGAGGAGCTCATCCTGCCTGTTTGTGGGCCCAGGCAAGTGGAAACCGGGGCTCTATCTCTTCCCCTCCTTAGAAGCCAACAGAGAGACAATTGGGCCTCCCTAAACCATTGCAGTAAGAAGTGTCTGTCTCTCGCTAATACAAACCCTGGGGAACTTTTACCACCTCTGCTGTGGCAAACACGCAAACAGCAGAGACGTGGACCTAATCTTCCGAGTCGCCGGAATCTTCCAACTCAAACCAGTTTTATTTATTTATGTATGTATCCGCATACCCATTAGCTTATTTACGTATCTGCCTTGCTTCCCGTGTGACGGGCTGGCACGTCGTCTCTGCTCACAGCAATTACCCGCGTTTCCCCACATATAAATGACTCCCACAGCCCCAAGCTGCTACACTATTTTTTATTTTTTTGTAGGTGGGGAGGAGAGAAGGCAGCGAAGCCGTAGCTCAGACCAGCCACCCGTATGAGGAAAAATATTCATTATCACCAACCTGACATTATAACAGTGACTCACAAAACAATGATAAATAACCCATAGGCAGTGATAAACGGTCACCTTGGCAACCTCTCTGGAGTGACAGTCGTGGCAGCATGAACGGACACACAGACTGACAGGCAAACTCATCTTCATGTAGCTAACAGGTTGGGCTGTCCTTCACAAATTCTTGGGTACATGCACACACACACACACACACACACACACACACGTTTGAATCCATATTATTGTTGGGACCGTCCATTCATTTCTATGGGGAAAAACCCTAATCCCAACATGACAACCTTAACCGCTGCCCAGCCCTAAGTAACACGACAACCTTAACCCCTGTCCACCCCTAAGTATAACCAAAAGTATCCAAACAAAATACAGGATTTCTGAACTGTTTTTTTCTTTTGGAAGTGTTTTATCTGATTTTTATAAAACTGAGTTTCCCCCTGGAGGAACTGAAAAAAAAGGTCCCCTGAACATCAAAATACCAGGTTATCATTAATATATACACAATATCCATCCATCCATCCATTTTCCATAACTGCTTGTCCTATTTAGGGTAGCGGGGGGTCTGGAGCCTATCCCGGAGGCTGCAGGTGCGAGGCAGGGAACAACCCAAGATCACACACCATACACTCAAAGACACACACCTATGCGCAATTTGGCAACTCCAGTTAATGTCAGCATGTGTTTGAACTGTGGGGGGAAACCAGAGTACCCAGAGGAAACCCCACGATGACACAGAAAGACCATGCAAACTCCGCACACATGGAATACCAGCGGAGACTCACACCAAGGTCCCAGAGGTGTGAGGTAACAGTGCTAATTTGCACCACTGCACTACCCATACACACACACACACACACACACACACACACACACACACACAAAGCTCTTTCTGCACCTTTGCACGCAAATACATACGTAAGGCCAATTCTTCCCTTCTGAAAGTGCTTCCTCTGCACTCCCCACACGCTGAGCCCCTGCAGGTGCCGCTGGGGGCCCCCAGTGCTACTGATCTGCATACTGTCTCCCAGGCTGCACATTCTCATTAATCGTCCTGATTACACGCCACTGGGGGGGCTAGACAAGAAAGGTTAAACAAACATGTTTCTGATCACATTCTTCCCCTGCTCACAGACGGGATGAAACAAACACCTCCGTCTACACCCACATGGGGTGAAATCGGCGACTGCAAGCATGGGTCGCATTCAACCAGTGTGGCTTCCAAACAGCTCCTGCCCGGCGATGGTTACCCACATGCCCCAAGTGTGAGGCAGGCTGTAGCGACACTCATACATGCCTGCTGGCGGGCGTATAGATGCCCATTTCTGCGTCACTTCCCAGGCTCTAATGGACTGGAAGAACCAGATCCAAACTGGAGAAACAGAATTCGCCCCAATGGTTCAGTCCATAAAATGTAGAAAATAATTGACCGTCGTACTTTTGATCACCATCAGTGGGGGACGTGAAACGTTCGAAGGCATGGAATTCAGTATGTCTGAGCCAGCAAAGAAATCTGACAGATGGACAGAAGAAATTTGCCTGCTTACCCACCACCCAGATCCCGTACTGAACACGTTACCATTATGGGGGAGGGGGGTTTAGAAAAATAACCATCTTCCCTCCTCATAACATATTTTATATGCGACAGTACATCTAGTACATTGTGCAGGAGGAACGTGGGAGGGGGGGTACTCTGAGTCTCCCCATTTATGGGACGCTTGCGAGCCTGTCCTCCTAAGCTAGAGAGCCCCCCCCCCATCCTTCCCTTTAATTACCCTTTAGAGGAAACCAATAGTGGCCACGTTCGTTCCTCTGCCAGATAAGAAACTCTCCTTTCGTTTAAAATAAAGTCCCTCCGTTGAGCAGCAGAAGGCAGCTGATAGAGGAGGCAGTTTAATAAAGGAGTCTGAAGCAGAAAATTGGCTCGCCTCAGTCCGAGCGCAGTGCTTTCTGGAACCAAACGGAAGCTGAAGCCCTTAATAAAAATATTAGCGGAATTGCTTTAACTACTTTTCAGGAGGAGAAGTGGCCTGCACTGTGATTTCCATTGTACATCTGTGAGTATATCATGAAATGTGCGGGGATAAACCGCTAATCACTAAACACTTCCCAATATTTTTTTTATCTCCCCAGATGAAGCCCACACAGCGAAGCAAAGTCAGACTTCTGTTGTTCAGCTGAGCTTGAAGCGGGAGGGAAGCACTGAAATGCACAGATAAAACAAACAGAAATATAACTGCTATTTCATATGAATGACGCAGGTGACGAGCCAAAGACCCCAAGCTTAGCATATATCACAGATACATCCTGAGATTAACTGCAAAGTAACAATTTTCTTGCTCAGTTTAAACTCATAAGCAAACTGTAACAGGGCTTTAAATCCCCACTGATGTCACTAACAGAATTACAGCAGGACGTACAAAAAGTTGTCATTTCACATCATGGTGTAACGCAGAATCCTTGGAAACCGGGGATCAGAGATGAGAGACGGAAATCAGAAGTACTCGTCAGGGTGGGTCAGAAGGCTTATATTTACACAAAAGGAAACGGTCAGGTTTGTGACAGAAACACCACCACAACTGCCAGGTCAGGTTTGCTTGAGTTCCTGGACTTGAACTCAGGAGTTCAGGATAAGCCCAGAGACTGTGTGTAGGGGCACAACTAGAAGGAAGCTATTTCAAGCTCCATCAAAGGTGTGCGGTAACAGGTGGTTCAAATGAAAACCACCGCCTGAATCCGAATCTGGGAAGCCTGCCGATACCCACTAATGAAGGAGTGGGGCACGGCTATACGTGGTTAACCACCAAGCTTTATCGACAGAGAATTGGTTTGACATGTTTTCCCGAATCGAGACTTTGAATTAACTAGATTACAGGGGCATCACGGAGAGCCGAGCTACTCGCGGCCGCCTGGGCTTATCTCCAGTGGAGGCTCAAGGACTCAGAAACTCTGACAGCTTTTCAATTGACTAAGCAAAGGCTGAACTCCTTTCACTGCTTCTACATGCCAGACCTGCCAACCTGAAGGAATCGGCACTTAGCCCTTCAAAAAAAGAAGAAAAAAAAAAACACACCTCACATTGGGCATAATTAATGCCCAAATTGGCCTGGATCCCTCAGCGGGGGTTCAAAAGGGTTCATTTGTTCACATGTATTTTCTAAGCAGCAGTTTTACCTTAATAGCGTCCTTTCTAATGTCGGGTTTGTTCACCATGCTCTACCAAAGCTTCTACTGTATGGAACAGGGGTTCAGTGTCTCTGGGGGTCTGTACCAGCATCCCCTGGCTGTTCCAAGCAGACTCGCATCACTCCACTGCAGAACGTGCAATGTATAAAATGTAGACGGGCGTCATCTATCTTCTGTAGCTCTCAGTAAAATGAACCCAGAAAAAGAGCACCAATGGTGAGCCATGGTGCACCCGGGGCAATCTGTTTCACGAGACTTGTGATCACGTCCAAATTCAGTCTCCCACCATGGCAGTTAAGTGCCACCTACCAACTTGAGCGACAGCGGGAAAGGCACAAAAAAATGATGAGACACTTTTGTCCAACATGTCATACAAGTGAGTATTTGAAAGCAGGGTTAGTCAGTCCCCAGAACAGCTGGGATCACAGGCCTCACTTAAGGGCCCAACAGTGAGGGGATCTGAACCAGCAACCTTCTGATCCCACAGTATTAATCCACAGAGCCACCCCCGACCATGTACACAAAACCAGTAAGGGTGGCTCTACAGACAAATTGGGGAAATAATCCAGGAAAATAACCCATCTACAAGAGGGGATTTGAATCAGCAACCTTCTGATCACACACGTTGAGTCCTCATCCACAGAGCCACCCCCATCCAGGTACACAAAACCAGTAAAGGTGGCTCTACAGACAAAGTGGGGGAATAATCCAGTAAAATAAGCAGTCTACATGGTTTCTGTGCACGGCAGAGTTGGCGTGAAGCCGCGAGTCAGCCCCCATTTCGTCACGCAGGCGCAGAGTTCAAACAGAGTCTGCCGAAGACGGAACAAAGAGCCGTTCCACTCTGTGGAAGCTGTCAGCGCTGCACGCTGTGATGCGCTAAATATCGGTTTTCCCCGGCCCCAGATAGCTTCCGTCTCCCATAATGAACGCTTTCCTCTGGAAACGAACAAACCGGGGCCAGACTAATTGGCTGGTGCAGCCGGCTGCAGTTTGCCATTAGCCGAGATCCGCCCCCCCAGGCAGGAGCGGGTGCGGTCTAGACAGACAGGGAGCCGCAGCACTGCGAGCGCCCCCTGCACACGCGCGTCTAATGCGCTGTTTAAAATGACAAAGACGCCGGCGCGGTCAGAAATAACAAACCGTTAAGGTGGGTAAAAACGCAATAAATGTGTCTTGTCAGGAAATACATGGCAAATGTGTATTTTACTGGAAAAACAAAATTATTCAGACTCCGTGCGTTTGAACTGCACATGCAGAATGAAGTAAAAGCGAAGACAGCTCACACTTTTGAACCGAGGTGCAAACGGGGCTGCAACATTTCACTGAAACTTAGGATTGCTATTATAACAAACATCATTAAACATTAAAACTTTATGAAAACAATGTCACAAATGCTTGTGTGTTAAGTGCTTGTCTGTTCCTTTAAAAAATATATGGATTCTGGGATATATTGACTTGTACCTGAAACATGCATTTCAATTACATAATGCACATTTTTCATTCTTTTGTGTAAATCAAAGTATTGTGTTAAGACCTTAAAAATCAGTAATTCCAGAAGTAACAGCTGCCATTTTGTATGTGCTGTAATGTATATGTATTACGCATCCTATAATGTCTTAAAAGTAAGCAATGAATCCCTAAACAAAAATGTACACTGATATTTTTTTTCTACATTTCCAAGATAAGAACACAAAGATAAGGTTCACTGCTGAGACTCACATTTCATCCTATTTTTGTTATAAATCATCTCTGACGTGATTTCACAGAAGGCCTTTTTCTGGAAATCTAAGAAACAGATCACTGGAGGCTCGTGCACTTGTCACACTTTATCGCCTCGCGTCACCTAGAAACGAGACCTCAGCTATGAGATCCTGCCAGTTTCTTCTCTCCCGACTCCATCTCTTCTGAAATCTCCCAAAAAAAGTGCAATTCATTGACATCTCATTTTTAAAATCGCTTTTTATACCGTTTTTGATTCCAATAGTACTTTTACAAGACAAAAGAAGTGGACAAAATCAGGTAATGATACCTATAAATATGTAAATCTCATATGTTCCTCCAGAGAAATGAAAACACTACATTTTCTCTGGACGTGGTCTCAACTGGAAACAGGATTAAAAGATGAGGTCTTTATGAATATAATGAATAAACTAGCTACTATGAAAGGTTTTACACAGAAACATATTTAATTAGCTCATACTAAAAATAGCATTTTTTTCCCAGTCAACAACGTCTTGTGAAAGTTATTTAGCAAATATTTTCATTTAGTACCTATTAATATAGCTTAACCAAGGAAATTAAAAAGTAGAACATATAAAAGTTTTTCAAAAATATACATCCATCTAATTCATCTTTTTCATTCATTTTAAATGTACATGCAGGACATACACTACACCATATCTGAGATATGAAATGCATAAGGTTTCTACCCCCTACTGTCACATGTGTGATATTGATGCTATTGGTACATATTTACTTATGTTCTGGGATTGTAGCAAAATCTGCAAATTTTTGGGAACATATCTTTTCCATGTTATCTGATATGGTTCAAGTTCCTCTGGACAAAAATCCATGCTTGTATCTATTAAATGATACCAGCCCTCTTATTTTACATTAAGACAACTGCTGCAAGAAAATACTATCATACATAAATGGTTCAACCCAGTTTCTAAAATGGTGAGACAATGTTACTGTTTCACTATGATATAGTCTCATTTGGGGGAAAAAACTACTGTTGATGAAAGCTAAACCAGCTACAATCTGTGCATGGAACGACACTGAATTGTCTCTTAAAGATCTACGCTTGTATTTAAACTGTGCCATAATCCATTCTAGGTATTCTTAATTACAATATCCCCATGTAGTGTGGCCTTTTGGTCCTATCCTATACACGCAGTAGAGATGTGTCATATATACGTTTGTGTGTATGTCTGTTTATCTTAATAAAGAGTTGATCACAAAAAAGTATATATATACAGACACACACACCCACCCCCCACACACACACTGCATACATCCAAGTGTGGAAATGTGTAAACACTCTAACGGAAAGCAGGGCAATTTTCTGTGGAAGTGTGAACGTCCATTTTGTCAGCATTAGTAAAGTTTTTCTTATAATTATACCAGGAATAATGAGCTCCTGATTCAGGCTTCATTATAGTGATGAGAGCGGGTTTCCCTCCTGTTAATCATTTGGTGGAAATATTTAACTAGGTACTGGCTCTCCAAGTAAAAATAGCTAGGCGTGAAAACTCAGTGAAGCATCCATACTGGGGCGGACCAGCTGCACATAAATGTAAGTTGTAACCCTCGAGCTGAAGGCTCAAACGATCGATCGCTCCAGCATAGTTGGAAGAAATTGAAAATAGCTGTGAATTTCATTCAGTGTTGCAGCTGAATGAACAAAAAAATAAGTGAAAGCACAGTTAAAGCTTGTTTATTTTTCTGTAGTCTGTTCCATAGCCTGTGTGGTCCTTTGGAAAGGTAGCAGGAGAGTCTCTGTGGTCATCTGCTACCTACAGCTGGCCGCCCCCGGATGTGACACATGCTATAAGGGACTGCTGGGCTACTGGCGCAACTATAATCATTTTGCCATTAATGGTTCTCCTAGCTGCGCTGCCTTGCTGGGACAGGTGTGCTTTGCTTACACGTACACAGCACAGCAGTTTGCACCGGTGGGGTAGCAGGCAGCACGAGCTTCAGGACACTGACTTCAAGGCTGCCCAGTTCAGGCTACCCAGTTAAGTCCAGCCCCTTCCAAGAAGCCCCTTGCTCTTTTATCCTTGCTAACGTTCTCCGGTCCCATGCTCAGATTAAAAAAAATAGATGGAAAAGTAAGCTACTCTGGATGAAAACTGGAGCCAGGCAAACACAACAATTACTGCCATTTTGTGCAGAATTTTGCATAGAATTATATGTCTAGGCTACTTAAATTGTAAATTTTCAGCCATTTTATAGCTGTTTTCCAGAAGTTTACTTCCTCACACTGTAGCAAAATGTCAGGAAATCCTTTACAGATTTGGAGATCCTTGGAGAAAAGGGGGGTTTTTGTTATAATAAATGCTTTATATCAGACTCTGTACGTGATGTGCTTATACCTTTTTTTCCCCACAGTACAATCTGGGTGGAAAACAAACAAGAAAAATGTGCCCTGCTTCATCAATAAGAAACTGTTAAAATACCACTTAGTGTTAGTGGACTTGATGTCAGGCCGATAATTATGTGCCGTTACCTCACCGAGGAGCATGTGAAGGAGACAGACACAGGTAAGAAGTGACAGCTGGAGGAAATGAATCTGAGGAGGCTCATGGTGTGTGAGGGACTGGAGGCACCAGCCGCAGCTGCAACCAGGGTGGCACAGGCAGTGGCACGAAGCTCACTGCAGATGCTAGGGCAGGGCTGGGCAATCTTATCCGCAAAGGGCCAGTGTGTATGCAGGCTTTTGGGATAACCTTTAGGTCAGCTTTTCAAACCCAGGAGTGAGAGCACTTCAGCCAATCAGTCCTCTAATTAGTGACCTAATTAGGGAGTTGCAGCGAAAACCTGCATATTACAACGGCCCTTTCTGGATAAGATTGGCCACCTCTGTGCTAGGGAGACTCAGAGCATCACGGCACTGGAGGATTGCAGTGGCACTAAACGCAAGTGTCGTAATGTGCCGTCACACACAGCTGCTCAGGTAACACATGCCTGAGAGACAGGTGATGTCATCCTGTTATAATAGCAAGATTACTTGCCAGAGGGCAGATGGACAATTTCTCAAACAACAGCCTAGTCTCACCAGGAAGTACGTCACTCGCAGGGTAGCTTTCTGAAGTATTACAGGAGACCCCCATCCCATTAAAATTCGCCATCTGGGAGAGTATAAAATGCCTATGAAAATAGGGGACAGATCGAGTATGGATTAATACACAGCATTTTTTCCCAGTATGGAATAATTTCATAATATGCTGATTCTGTTACAAAACCTTCATTGCTAAATTGTTGCCTCCATTATGAGGCTGTTCTGCAGGTAACCTGTCACAAGCCACATACATCACAGCACAAGCATACAGGGGCACCTGATCTTACATTTTTGTTGAGAGAGTGTAGAGCTGTAACTCCCTTTCACTGAATCACACGGTTCTCCTGACGTCTCGTTGCCACAGCAGCAGCGGCTCTTCTGTATAAACACTCAGTACGGGAAATGGTCTCGGCTGTATAAGGCAAAGCCCCAGGAACGTATTTCCTGAGCCCTTGTACCACCCACCTCCAAAAGCTTTTGCTCCTTTGTAACATCAAGGAACGGTTGTGCAAAAATCTGCCAAAAGATCCAGTGGATCCCGGTTAATATGGAGCAATTGCCTTATGGCCGTCTCTGGTCATATCCCCCCCGCGTGCTACAGGACGAACGTGAGCTGCATTAAGCCCCCACCAAACACCGGGAGAAGAGGAGGCTGGAAGTGGGGGCTGTTTCTGGACACTAATGAGCACTGGTGGTGTAACACAGATGCTCCTTGAGTGAGTCCAACCCCAGACACGCGCAACCAGACCGGTTAGAACCTGCCTTTATCTCATGTTGATGTGGGAGCGGCTTTCTTTCCACGCTGTTTGCTTTTACTCCAGTGCTGCTTGGCCTTTAATTAATTTGGCTCCCCCTCCCCCAACCCAATCTGTCTTCCACTAGTGTGCTTTCGCCACCCAGTAACCATGTCTTGTGTCCTTGCAGGAACAAACCATTTACGAGTCTCATGGTTACAATGTCAGTTGTCAGTAATAGCGATTCACTGTTTCAAAATATATGCAGCGGCAAATAATGTGTAATGAGTGCTTGCCACAGCTGATAAGAAATATTTAAGTCACAACTGTCTTTAAGGCATGCAGCATATAGACATGCATTATCACCAGCTCCGCACATCTAATCCTTACTCCCTCCCACACCCCCAGCCTCTACAATTCCTAGAAGAACTGGATGGATTCCCTGGAAATGCAAAAGCCCATTGATGGGTTTTTACCAAAATGCTCGGAGTTTGAAACCACATCTATTCATTTATTGTCTGTTCCAATTATATTCCAATTAGCAAAATCTTTCTCCACCAATTAAAAGGATACCTGTATTTATTTTTGTATGTCTTAACCCATATCTTAAAATATCATATCTATTATTTATATATTTAAATTATTATATTCTATTTCTGTTTTGCAGTACGACCAACATTTTCTGAGACATAACTGTAAGAACTGTAACAAATACACTACTTGTACATTCTGAGCTTTTTTCTTCTTTTTTTGTTGGGCATGTTGTATTAAATCATGAGTACAATTTAATTTCACCTTCCCATGAAATACTAAATCAAGCAAACAAAATCCCTAAATTGTGCACCCAATTTACTTTTTTGTGCTCTCAATTTGTTATTTAGAGTTCACTAATTAATTTTCAATATAATAAATATAACGTTTTGCTTATTTGAATTCTTGGCTAGAGAAAACATATGGGTTTTACAGTACTAAATTTATTCACTCAAATCTTTTCAATAATGCATAACATACTATGTTTCTCAGTGCAACGTGGTCCATTCTGAGCACATATCTTTATAACAATGCAAAATATGTCATCCATTCCAAATTTATTATCCTGTACATTGCTATCACAGTTTTCACCCAAATCCTGTCTTCTAAATGTCCTGCTGACATAAGAAATAAATTGCATTAATCAGCCTTTTCAAAGTCTCATGGTTTTCCCTCACCATGTCATTTTGTTTGGCTAACTGGGGGAGGAGGTGGAGGTAAGGAGCATGCACTGATTACAGCATGTTGCCACACCCACCACATGACAAACCACCTCAAGGATGAGATCTTGAGTACAGCCCTGTGGTGGGTGATACCCCAGCACCACAACAGTCCGAATGGACCAGTATGAGTTCCAATCCTGCCACCAACCCCCAAGTTATTCCCCGTAAGTTGAAGGACCTCCTTGTAGGGCTGGATGTAGATTAACGTCATACCCAGGACGAAGCAATTGAAGGTTAAGGGCCTTGCTCAAGGGCCCATTGGAGTAGAATAACTCTGGGCCATAAACTGTAAACACATGCATATTACCATTCGGGAAGGAGTATTGTTGCCAATAAATGAGCAAAGTTGCACATGTGATTACAAAATGAATGGTAATATGCATGGTGGCACATAGAAAGAACCAGTATGGCACATCTACATGGCAAAACTGAGTGAGTTCACTCGATATCCTACTAGGCATGCGTTCAGTGCCACCCACATGCGTATAAAAAAAACTTTGTCGAATAAAAATAGCGCAGTATAACAAAAATATTGTCACAAGCCTATATTATATACTCTCCCCACTTCTAAAAAAAACATAACATTATTAAATTCCCCAACTATACATTTCACCAAGATTCCCCCAATAGATTTCGCTGACTGGTTATCGGACTGCTACCGAAAATAGCAATGAGGAAAAAAAACATAAACTATTATAGATATTCAGAAACGCATCTTGCAACCCACTGTTTTAGGATGACTGACCTGTAAAATGTTCCTGGGAAGTCTGCAAAAAGATCCAAAGAATATGTTTAGATGGCGGGTGACCACAGCCCCCGTTTTAGGTTGCGCAGAGTCTACAATGCTGTTTTTGATCTGTGATATGATTGCTTGATAGCACATATCAGCCTATGTTCCTTATCAACAGTTTATTGAAGTTTCGCATTTCCTAGTCATTTAGATTGTAAACTAGAAAGAAGGCTTACAGAATGACATAATTGCTCCTCCCATCCAATCCATACTCCTCCCACAGTGACCAACCTATACAATAATTCTCGAAGTACTGGATGGATCTCCCAGAAATGTGAAAGTTAAAAATGTGTCCTGAATGCTGTGAGTCCTTGTGACATGTAAGTCTGAAAGTACACATTCACTTTTATGACAATTTGCAGAATCTTTCCCTTCCAATTAGATGGTTACTTGTGTCTCAAAATTTAATTAGTTCCAATTTGTCACCCATACAATGCCTCTGAAAAGTTTTAAAAAGATCCATCAGACGGCTTTTGAGTTGTCATCCTACCAAGCGAGGCATTTGCAGCAGACCAGTCCCTAAACCGCATGTATAACCCGGACTTCGGGGAATACAATGATAGGTATATACATCACTTTTATTGCCAAGCTATACTTCAAACTGACAAAAGTGGCATCCATCCAGTACTCTGTAATCCATAAAGCAGACACTTTTGATTTATGACTTACCATAATTATTGTAAATAATTACAAAAAGAAAATGGCATTAAAATTATTGGGACCACTTGGAAGTTAAAAGAAATAATTACACTGTAACGATATCTCAAACAGATAATTTACTTAAATTAGCATTACAGGTGTCTTCAATCTTATAATCAGTCACTGAGCCTATTTTGAGAAAAGTATCAAGATAAGGAGAAGCAAAGATCTGTCTGAGGAGGAAAGGAAGAATGTAATACCCAAGCATGGTCAAGGTAAATGCTACAAGACCAAACCCATACAACATGCGTTCTTGACTGAACTTGCGTTTTCACATACCCGTTTCACATCATCTTCCTTTGCCAGAAAGCAGTTCCAATACAAAGAACAGAAGTACAGAGCATGATAAGAATCCCTGGATGTGGTTCTTGCCCCACCCCAAACATCAAAGATACAACGGTTGCTTTCTTGGTAAATGAGATCCCATGATTCATTGCGTCCCAAGTTCATTTTTGACAGCAAAACCGCTCTTGAAAAGATCACAATCATGATTATTATGTTTGTGATATTGAGAAAGACCCCATGTGATGGACAGAGGAGGCACGATGGTTAGGGAACTATGCATGTGATTGAAAGGTTACTGGTTCCCCCATCAGCAAGGTACCACTGAGGTACCCTGAGCAAGGTACTGCCACAATGCATTCTTCTCCAGGTGCTAAATGATAGCTGCTCACCAGGTCAAATATGAGTTGAATGCAGAGAACACATTTCATTGTTGTGTACTGTGGTGTTTCAACGATAACAATTAATCACTTTGTGTCACGAAGAATTTCAAGTTCCTGTAAACAAATGTTACTAATATTATCAAGGTCTATTGAGCTGTAGGCAACCTCCTCAGATTAGGCTACAGGATGGCTTCTAGAATAGTTTGAATGGAGGACAAAGAATCGAGGAAAACTTCAAAAGATATCGTGACTGATCTCCAAGATCAAGGTACAATGGTCAAGTCGCACCATTTATCGCTGTCAAAATAAACGTGGGCTCCAAGACACAAAAAGACCCAAGTTCTATAAGACAGACACAAAAAGCCTGACTAGAATTTACTAAAATGCATGTTGCCAGGCCACAGTCCTTCTGGGAGAATGTCCTTTGGACAGATAGAACAAAATTAGAGCTTTTTCGCAAGTCACAGCAGCTCTATGTTCACAGAAGACAAAACAAAGAGAAGAACTGCTTCCCTACTGTGAAACATGGAGAAGGCTCAGTGATGTTACGGGGCTGCTGTGCTGCATCTCTCTCAGGGCGCCTTGAATCAGGGCACAATGAAATCGGAAAATTATCAAGGCATCCTGGAGCAAATCACACTGCCCACTGTTAGAAAGCTGTGTGTCGGTCGCAGTGTGCTACAAAATACTAGGAGTCCCAATATTTTTCCATTCATTTTATTATTTACAAATATATTTGATGTCATAACTCAAAAGCGAATTATCTGGTTTATGGAATAAAGAATGGTGACGCCAATTACGGTTGCCTTTTCAAAATTTATTTTTTTACATAGTGAAATGATCTGTGTGTACATGCATGTAATTTATGCGTGTTGCGGTTTCAAAACGCAAACATTAAAAGGCCTCTAAGTGACATGGAACCTTCAGTCTGTGACATGCATATACATACTGAGACACATGTAAGGCTGGTGATGCTCAAAAGAAGACCTGCGTACAGTAATTCCTCCTGTTTCTCTCTAAACCCTGCCCAGGAGCAGCCCAGCTGCCACAGTTACAGGATGCTAACTTTCTGAGCGATAATTAATATACTCAGACCAGCAAAGGCATAAAGATTCATGGGCAAATCAAAGACGCAGAGTTCTTGTGATTGGGGCAGTAGGTTGTGTGTATGTGAAGGGCGATGGACTGCTGGATAAATGATCATTTTTATATGCGCTCTGTGCGACTTCACAAAAATCTCCACTGTCAGGGGCAACAACGTGGGGCTTCCAGCTTCCTCGCACTACCTCACCTCTTAATTGCTGTATTAAAATAATGACTTTAGCAGTAAATCACATCACCTGGTGATTCATGTGTCAATCAGTTGTTAATTAAAATACATTCTCTAAATCCTTAGAGGTCCAAGGTCTCCACAGTGCAGCAAATCATTATTATTATTGCTATTCATAAATTCACGTTCCATAACCATTATTATTTGCAACCCAGATAAGATAAAGTCGATGCAGGTGGAAAATGTTGGATGGATTCCTCACAGCAAGAAGGTCCTGGGTTTGGTCCCAGGTCTTTTCTGTGTGGAGTTCGCACACTCGCCCCGTGTTCACGTGGGTTTCGCCGGGGGCTCCGGTTTCCTCCCACGGTCCAAAAGCGTGCAGGGCAGGTTGATTAGTGAGTCTAAATTGGACCTGTGAGTGTGTGTGTGTGCCCTGTGGTGTGTTGGCGACTACCCAAGGTTGGTTCCCGCCTGCGCCCCTTGTTCCCAGGATAGGCTCTGGTCCCCCACCCAAAACCCAAGTTGAGATTAAGCGTTTAAGCTGATGGATGGATGGATGGATAAATGGATTGATGGATGGATGCTTATTTCTACTTGGAGTAGTAGCAGGAACAGCAGTTGTATTATTTCAAATGCAGCGATGCTTACTCACAGTAATTTAGCATGTTCACCACTCTATACTTTCCCTGGATTATCCAGCCGTATATTTTAACTGGAGTCATTCAGGTTAACTATTCTACTCAACAAGAGAACAGCAGGGTCCCTCTTAGCACAAGAAATGCCAGATGATAGCAGGCCACTAATAGCATCAAAACCGAAAGGCTAAGTGAGAAGGCAGCACACAAAAACGCTGAAAATGTTCCCTGGTTCAGTGACGAGGTGGGCAGCAGCAAGCATGTGGAGCAACTATACCTCTGGGCCAGAGGGTCCGCCACCACCATTTTCCAAGTGGAAAAGGAACATGTATGAGCCCATAAACATTCCTGGACTCATAAAAAACCTAATACCTGTATGTACCTGTATCTAATACCCGTATGCCGCGGTTTCAAATACCTGTATGTACACAGACATACAACAGAGCAGCAAGAAATTAGCAGTGGTCTGATGCCAGTACTCCTTCAAGGCCAAAGACTAGGCTGCAGGCTCATTTTAGGGACCCTTGAGCTCTCTGGGTCAGGAAAAAATAGGCCCAGATCATAGTTCAAAGCCCTCATCATTCCTCAGTCGTAGTTATATCTGCATATAGACCTTTGCTATACATTTAAACCTTTCATCTCCCCTTCCTGATAATTCTTTGAAAAGGCAAATGGAGTTAAAGCACATTAACACATCTAAATTAAAATGGCTGCTTCCATTTAGGACATTTTTCCACCGCACATAGTACGATGCTTTCGGTATTTTCGGTTTTCCATTAACTTCTGGTCGAGTACCAGTACCAGAAGTTCCAGTACCGGAAGTGCCAAACCAGCTGGGGCACTTCTTTGGTACTTTGGGGTGGGACTTGCTGTTGATTGGTTAAGCAAACAGCTTGCTGCTGAAATACAAAATACAACTGGCATCATTTGAAACACACGGTGAACTGCGAGACAAAAAGCAGTAGAAACAAAAAATATTTAAAAAGTAAAATGGAAGGATGGACAAACTAGGAAACGCAGGCTTTAATCGCCATATGGTCGGATGAAAAGATCCAGCGGGATTTAGATAGTATGACTCGAAATAGCATGCGGCTTAGAAGAAATGGAGAACGCGAAACACCAAACAGGGACTACAGGATAGTGAATAATAACATGTTTGAAATCAGCGAAAGAAATACCGCGCCAAGCTTTGTGATGATGTCAGTCAGGGGCGGTCACTGATGATGTCATTTACACCAGTGGAAATCCGACAAAAAAGAAGTACCATACTTTTGGTATTTTATGGAAGTACCGAAAGTACGGTACCTGGTGTGGTTGAAAAGCGCCCTTAGACTACCCTCTATCGCCACAGCTAACAACAACAACAAAGAGGCCTCTTCGGTTGTAATCAGTTGCTGCTTATTTCTAACGTGTGACATTGGGGAAGTACAGTCAACTCTTCCACATCATTGGGGTTAGGGGCACAGACCCCCTACAATCTGGAAAAACCAAGCAAAATTTTTTGGTTCCTTTGCCTAGCTAAGTGGAGAAACACAAGATACAAAGATCACTGCAAGATAACGTGAGAAGCTGCCGTTGGCATGCTTGGCATCCTCCAAACCGGCACTGTACACAGATTTACTCATTTATGAGTTTTTGAGTGTCTTCTGTTGCTCTGCGTGCAAAACTTAAAAATTTCCAATTAATTTTTTTATGCTGGCCCCGCAATATATGAAAACCGCAAAGAGGAAAATCGCAGTACAGAAGGGTCAATTGTAAAATCAAACTATTTGTGCCCTTTGCCAGCCTCCTGACTGATAAAGCTGGGCAGCTGATGGCCCCCCCCACATTTATTTCAGCCGTGGTTCAGATGATGGTGCCACGGAAATCAGAAGAACCGCTTATTTGGAAAATGTCATCACAGATGGATAAAATAAACAGGAAAACGTGGCTCAGAGATGCAGAAAATCCAAAACAAACCAGATGACAGAAGCAGAATGTGGAAAGAGATTCTGGTCGGAAATTACTGTGTTTCTAAAACTTATCAAGCATCACGAGCAGTGGTGACCTACACAGCTCCTACTCCATCCACTTGCACCTTTAAGTACAGCTTCATAAACTCATCTCTCAAGCTATGGAGCTGCTTTAAAAAGAAAAAGATGTGGTGGAGGAGCAACGTCGACACGGGTGTCTCTCCAGCTGACAGGAGGACAGGTCACCTTATTAGGTCTGTTCAGCTGTACGGACGCGTGCCAAACTGGAGCCAGAAACACTGGAAATGAGCGAAGACTCAACTACGATACAAGGCAGGGGTGTAAATGTAGCAAAAAAAGACCCCTATCTGCATACTGTTGCAGGTTGCTCCTGACTTCACCCATAAGGGACAATGTGGTTGGGGAACGAGAGAAATGTCAAACTATGGGAAGCAAGAGGGAGCACAAAGACACAAGCATGCCTACAGAGAAAGCGCCCTACCCAATGCATTTCTAATGCACCGCACACATTAAGCCAGTGTTTAAATAGATCACACCGATAAGTTAGCTTTTGTTGTGTTGACCCCTGATCACTCTCAGCCACTTTCATCAAGAAGAAAAACTGTGGAGTAGGAAGAAATGAGGTAAATCTGACAGCAAATGAAATGGTCTGAAAAAAAAGCTCATCAAGAGATTTTTTCATTTCTGGCATTTATAGGGACTCTGTCACTAACACTGAAATACAAGTTTAAACTGTAATGTCAACGATGAGCAATTTCCCCTTCACCAAAGAGAAAGTCTTCAGTGAAAAGAGGGGGTTTAGAATAAACCTATTATTAAACACTGATTAATTAAACACTTGCTAATTAAACACCTATTAAATTACAGCACAGTGCATGAGAGTTCTACATTTAACAGGCCTGAAAAATAAATGAAGAATAAGATTGCTATCTGTGCAGGTTATTATCTCATGCATAAATGCACCATTGAGGCAAATTTAATTTGCATGGTTCCAAAGTTGGAGAGGAGTGATTGTACAGGTTGTTGGGGGGGGGGGGGGCTGTCATACTTAAATAGAAAGTTGGGATCACAGAGAATCTGTGACACAGGAGTTGTGTTCCAAATGGAAAAATAATGGCGTATTCAGGGACTTTAGAAGGGAACATTAGCCATTCCGGGCAGGTGTCCTGTGGGTATATGCTCTAAGGCGTGTCTATAGAAGAACCTTGAGATCGGATCAGGACTCACGATCAAGGCATTTTAGACTGAGTGAGATCGGGATTAATGAGTAGATCATCTCCTGATCATTGTTTTTCTCACCTATGATGCTGTACGTGGCGCATGCACCACAATATGGCTGCTTTATAAAGTGGGACCACGACATGATGCCTGCAGTGTGGAAATATTTTACACTGAAAAACAAGAGCCGAACAACTGCAACTTGTACTGTCTAAACTGAGAATTTCACGAGGAGGTAGTAATAGATCTTCATTTAATACCACAAATTTGATCAGACATATAAAATTAAAACACGCGGCCGAGTGCAGTGAATTCACTCGGCTCACTCGGGGAAAGGCTGCGTGGAAGTAACACACACTGGAGGAAACTTTCAAGAAAAAACAATAAGTTTTCACATGACAGCGATAATGCAAAAAGGATTACAAAGCGGGGGATAGGGTTCATTGCTCTTGATGACCAACCCATGCTATGTGAAAGTTTGCCATTTTTTAACATGTTGATAAAAACAACTGCATTAACAAAGGTTGTTTTCCTTGCTGAACTGCAGACCTACTGAGTTGTCAAGTATATACGCCATAGATTTTATTGACATTAATGTACTATAGTTTGCACTGTGTGCTGCTGGAAAATAGACGTGTCGGTTTGAGACTCGGTATCGGCCGAGACTTAATCTTAAATGACTCGGATCAGTATCGGGGACAAAAAATCTTAATCGGAACATCCCTAAGAGAGACCTTGGTTTAAGGAGCATGGTCATCATGAGACTTTACTGAGCAAAAATTTGGACTGAAATGCAAAAACTGACCACTCAGTAAAATGCATATAAACATATTAACTACCCATTTTAAACAGGTTGTTCCAGTAAATAAACGTAAAAAAAATAGCTACATATTTACTGCATTTACCAGCTGTTCATCAGGGCATATTTGCTGATGCTGGCTAACTTAATATTAGCTACAGCTTTACTATCACTGCAGTTTATACTACTTATTCTGCACTGATGACTGCTGTGTTCCTATCACTCATCATTTTTGGTTAGGTTGTCATTTTAGTTGTTTGGTTTCATGGTTTTGTTTTAATGTCAATAACCGGTAGCTAAATATCCCCCTTAAAAACACCTGTACAGTACTGTATTCTCTCTCAAATTAAAGGGATTCTGATGTTTTAGCCCAATTCTCAAGAGATGACAAAGCAGTGAAAAACATCATGTATCAAGGGGTGACAGAGCAACGAAAATCATGCTTTTTAAATATTTTTGTAACATAGCGCGCAATAATGTGACAATGAATGCGATCAGTGAGAATGCTACAGGCAGACTGGACGAGATTTCGGCAGGAAAACGTGGGTATGGGCAACTGGTACCGCGGTTACTGCAACTGCAGATATGGGGGTCTCACTATTTTATATAAGATGGTTTCTACCTTCGGTCATTAGACTGTACAACAAACAGATAATCCCAACTCTCCCGGAAATTCCGAAAGCCTCCGGCAAAGTGACAGCATCTCCCTGACACCCATGAATGAGGAGCACTGTCCCGGAAATCTGTCATTCCGCTATTTGGAATGGCAGTGGGAAAATTTGCCGGCAAGAAGTTCGAATTGCAGAATTTTAATCGGCAGCACCCCTTCTCCCGGTATGCAAATCTCTACCTCCCTGAAATCAATATGCCTATGGTGGGATGTCTGACAAC
>JAODJX010000109.1:21924596-21936754 GCA_026776945.1 Isichthys henryi
AGTTAACAGGAACGTTTGTAGCTCCAAAAAGCAGTGCATAAGTCGACTGACGATCGCCCATGCGTACGTACGCGGGGAGGTCAACTACCCAGCGTATGTGTGCGTACGGGGGGGGGGTCCAAAAAATCGGTAAAATGTGCGTACGTACTAAAAGTATGGCCCCTTATTCCGCTAATAAGCTGGCTAGTTGTTTCACTACTTGTGCCTACGACCAAATCACAGCACAGTGTTATACTGCAGTACAACTGTACTACTTCTTGTACACTATTGCTTAATTATATATAACCAACATCTTGATTACTGTTTAAAAGCTTAACTGACTCTTTATATCCAAATTTGCCATCCTGTTGTGTCAGATATGGACTGTCAGCGAAGCCACGTGATGTGAGGGACTTGACCATGAACAATGGGTTTTCTAGGGAATGATTTCTTTTTAAAAGCAAAAGCACCAATCACAGGGTAAAAGGGAACCAAAAAAGTTTAAATGATTAAAAGTTGTTGGGCGAGCGTTAATAACTTGTCAGTGAGAGGTGCCAAACGAAAACAAATAAACGATAAAATAGTTCCGATAACTCCCTCTTCTGTGATGGAGGTGGACCCTGCCAACTCCCCCACCCCCCTTCACAAAATTACACTTTAGCCAGTTTTTTGGCTGAATATAAAACACTTACAAAAACACATATTTGGTGCTTGGCTCATACAACACCTGAGTGAAATGTAAACGGCCCGCCCAAAGGTTTAAGTACACCCACAATGGCAGTGGAGGAACTTCAGTGAGTCAACTGGAAGGAAGAGTGTTTTTTAACATCGTGACGAAAAACGCAATCAAAAAGAAACGGATAACTGCAACTATCACATACTGTCACTGCAGCGCCACCTACCACGGCGAAAACGAGACAGAGGTGACAAATTAAAAAAAAAATAAAAGGAAAAAGTAAACAGTCAGCCGTAATCCACAACACACAGGAGACAGCCCATCATCCTGTTGCTTCACACATTTGTGTGCTGGCTATGACTCAACATGGCAGACGACCATCTTCCGTAGCCACATGAACAGTGACTGCCTTACAGAGATGCTACATGAATAGCATATCATTGCATGTTCTAACTTTAGACAGGGACGCCTTTCCTTCTCGAGTGGAAATCAAATGAGTTTATGCCGAAAATACCTTCAGGGAAAAATACACATCATCTAAGAGGATCATGACTTCTGCTTACTTTATAAAGGGATGGTATCACATAACTGCTAAATATTTTTAAATATTGCAGCTGTATGTAAGTGGAAAAGTACATGACTGAAATCTGACTGAATTGTAGACTAACTGAATTGATTAAGAACGTGGACATCTCTCCACCCAATCGGTGAGTGCGGAGCTCCCCTGGGTGTGCAGGGGTTCCTTGCCGTTCCTCTGCAGACAAAGTATCAATGTGGCAAAAATAATTTACTGCACTGATAGCGATTTCCAAAGAACAGAAGTGTGAAGAGGGTGTAAACTGGGTGGCTGGTTTCCCTGATCTCAGCCCTCTTCTGGTAGCAAGAGAGATAGTTGAATTGCAGGTGTGGAAAATGTGTGCCATTTCTCTTTAAAGTTAAGACAGGCTTTTTTAGTAATCTGAGGTCCGTGTTTGTTAGGTTACCCAACCAAACCACGATGCTTCCAGTCAGGAGTCTCTCAATGGTACAGCGGTAGAAGTTCACCTGGGTTTTGCTTCCTAACCCAAAGCTCTTTAGCCTCCTCAGCATAAACATCTTCTGCCGAGCCTTCTGGAGGAAGCAGCTGGTGTTTGGAGACCATGAGAGGGAGTTGGTGATCTGGACGTGCAGGAACCTGATGCTGCTGTCTCAACGGGAGACTCATTGATGAGTAGTGAAGAGTGAAGGCCTCTGGTCTTCCTGATGATCTCCTGTGTCACATCGACATTCTGGGAGAGGTTGCTGTCATGGCATCATACAGTCAAGTGTTGCACCTCCTTCCTGCAGTCAGCCTCATCACCGTCACTGATGAGGTCAGTCACGGTGGTGTCTTCCAAAAACTCGATGATGCTGTTGCCGACGTGCTTTTCCACAAAGTCGTAAGTGAATAGGCTGTACAGCAGCAGGCTGAGGTAACAGCATTGCGGGATGCCAGTGCTGACGATCAACCTGGATGATCTCCTTTCTCCCATTCTCACTGTCTGGGGTCTATTAGTTAAAGTCAAACACCCAGTCACAGATGGTGCTCCATGGGAGGTCCCTCAGCTTTAACACCAGTTTGCATTGTATAATGGTGTTAAAAGCAGAGCTGTTGTTGATAAACAGCATCCTGACGTAGGTGTTCTTTTCTAAATGTCCCAGAGAAGTCTGCAGGGTGAGGGAGATCGCCCACGGATGGATCTGTTAGACAGAATGCAGACTGTAGGTAGTCCATGGTTGAGTAGTGCTTGATGTGCCGCATGACCATGGGTAGAACAAGGGGAGGGTGGTCTTTCAGGCAGGACACACTAGCTTTCTTTGGCACAGACATGACTGTGGTTGTCTGATTAATAAAGGCCAGCTTTGTTAGTAATAATACCCCCAAAACACTGTGTGTTCTCAACGTATCGTTACCAACTAGAACATACATCAGCCATGACATGTGTGGAAACAACAAAACTGCTATATTCAATGACTTCCACTCTGTGTATTTCAAAGGTCATTCCAACACCAGCTCATACACCTACATCTTTTAAGTCCAAATCTTTAAGTATGACAATGCTACAGCATGAGAAATAAAGCCAACAGAAGTTCACTCACTTATTCACCTATGCATTTCTATATAATAGACTAACTCATCAAAGAACATTAACTGCCGTGAGCTCTTCAGAGCTGCGGAATCATAACAGCTCCCATCCCTGACTCCTCTCAGCCAGCACGACTCCTGCCATTCGCCTGGAGGAGCAGCATTAGACCCCTGGAGCTTCAAACACCGTGTGACACCTGGCACACACCACCAAATTAATAACTGGGCAAAAAAAAATAATATTAAAATGCATTAAGTTCCTTAAGCTTTGAAGTAAACAGGTTCCAAACACATTTGGCTTCAGGGGCCCAGGCACTAAAGGGCTGCCGCTCTCCGTCAGTGTGTCCGGCAGGCTGCAAAAAAAGGGCCCGATATCTGCCGAGGGCCCCGCTGACAGCCCGTCAGCCAAGCTGTCAAGATTGCGGGGGGATTATCGGATCTAATGTATGCTCAAGTGCTCCGGAGTGCTCTGCCGCTGGTGACAAGACGCGACATGCAGAAAGGAAAGAAAAGCCCTGGTCCTGAAAAGTAAGGGAATGAGGTGAAGGGGAGCGAGCAGACTGGGCGCAGATGCAGAAAAGGCTTTTGTGAGATTAGTCGCAGCAGACGCATGATGATGCGCTAATTCCTCCAGGAGGCAGCTTTTGGGGCACGAAATTTTAATGGTCATTCCAAACACGGCCTCACCGTGGAAGACTTTTCAATGACAAAAAAAAAATCAATATAATTGACTCCAATGAACCCAGAGCACTTCTACGGCTTTTTGTCAGTAATTCTGCTGCTGTTACACGAATCAAGCCACTTTTAATTGCGTTCCAGAGCTGCAGGTCTTACTTTTTCTCTTTAAGTGTCAATTTAATGTAGGATGCAGTGATAAAAATCAATGACAACATAGTATTTAAAACAACTCCTCCAATGACACAGCCTTTTCTTCACTGCACTTGTGCCCGCCAACGGTGGATACACTGCATACACTGCATTCGTAGAAGAGCTGCTGGCTCGGATCGCACAGACGGTCATGTCGGTAACTGTAGGCTAAACAGACGTGCTGAAGGGCCCACGTCACCCCCCCCCCCCCCCCAGTACAGCTCCGCCACGCAAAGTGAAAGCCTGATGGCAAACATGCCAGGCGTCACCTGTTTCTAATCCATTTGGCAAACAATACACTCTGGTAATTAGGTAAATACAAACAAGAAGGGCTCAGACCTCAGGCCTAGCAGAGCCTGTCACTGCCTGAAGCTCATGACTGCTTAGAGAAAAGTTAGCTGGTGTTTACACTCAAAGCTGAGCCTGCAATTAGTGTCGATTCCCTTCAGATCTGGGGGGGCCCTCCTATCCTGAGCAGTTGGTGCACTTTTGGGAGACACGGCCTTCAGTGTGCCATCAGTCACCCACCCTTACCAGCTTTTCAATAGCAATAATCTGAATCAGTCATACATTTATAATCCTAAGCAAACAGATCTGTCCGTCCTATCATGGAGGTTTATGTCTTTATCACAAACAGCAAGGCAGAAGGTCCTGTGACGTGTTCTATAGGTGGATTTTGAAGACTGATTCCTATGGGGCTGAGTACTTTCCCCAACTAACACACTATCACCTTTAAGGTAAAAGAAAAAAGTACGGCAGTTTATAAAATGCTGTGTAAATAGCTGCATTTCTGTGGGGTGCCAAATGCTTGAAATATTGAACCAATAGAACTGTCTATGGACAAATATGGTTTTCGCAAATTGGAAAATGTCAGGAGATGCAAGCTAAAAAATTACTTTGTAATTATTTTTCCCCAAATTAAAACCATCTTAAAGTAACCATTTCAAAATGTGTACAATGCATCAGACACTACTAATTTCTATTTGTTTGTTGCATTTCTGATTAGTAGTAATATTGTTTGTGGTTGTGCCACCTGCCTTTTCAAGCTCATTTCACATTAAACAGACATCTGTTTGGACAGCTGTACAAGCTGTTGTCCTTGATATCAAGTTTATGCATACAATTAAAAAAACAAGGACTTTAATCGTATTTCAATATTTTCATGGTTTCCCATGGGTTGTACCACCTGACATGGAAACTATACAAGCCTAACCATGAGTTGAAAATGGTCATTTTTGATCTGAGGTAGTGTACTAACTCCATCTCTGCACTCTGAAGATCACTTGGGGTTTTTATGGTGTAACATCTGGTCCATTGATTTCTAAAATGAACCTGCTTTCCCCACCTGTCCTGTCTGACCTTTGATGTAACATGTAACGTAAATTTGAGAACAGTCGTTTTTCAGTTAATCTTAATGGTTTTGTGCTTTGCAACTGTTACAGTTTAAAAGACTCAAACATAGAATTATGCCTTTTTTAAATTACTTAAATACCGATTTTAATGGTTTTCTTACTCTACTCATTTAGTCAGATGGTTGCACCACCTGATGGTATAAACTGTCTATTATTTGAATGTATTGATATACAGTGCTGCTTGAAAGTTTGTGAACCTCTTGAATAGTTTAGATTTTTCATGGGTTTTACCATGATTCTCTTATTTTATCATGACAAGTTTTTATATATGAAATGTCAGGCTAATGTTCATCAATTCCATGTACCTGTTTTGAGGGAACAGTGTAAGTAGCCAGCAGGAATAAGAGTATGTGTAAAAGTGAGTCAACAAAGTTGGTAATAGACTCAGGTGAAACACATGTGAGTGCTCAAGTAATCGATTAAGCAGACCAATCAAAAGAGACATTGTTAGGAAAGATTTTGAGCAGCAGTGACTAAAAGAGAAAGGAAACCAACCAAACCGTGGTCGTGCCAAGGCATAAAGCACACAGATCAACAATGCCGAGAGGAAAAGGAGACATCTGAGGACATCAGAAAGAAGGTGCTGACAGTCCATCAGTTTGGGGACCATCTCCAAAAGATTCCAGCTCCATCCATCCCCTGCAAGATAAACCATTTACAAATGGAGGGCACTCAGCATCACGCTCATCACCGCAACTCTGCGCAGAAGTGGACGGCCATCAAAATTTTCACCAAGAAGCACCAGAAAAATAATAATTCAGGTAAAGGCCAACCCACATATCACCTCCAGAGAGTTACAGACCTCTCAGGCAGCATCTGGGATAAATGTACATGCGTCTATAATTAGGCGGAAAATGAATAGACTTGGCATTCATGGGAGAGTTGCTAGAATGAACCCTCTGCTCTCAAAAAAAAAAAAGTTGCCCATTTAAACTGTGCCAGAGAGCACTTGGACAAACCAGAGACCCTTTGGAACTACATTCTCTGGACAGATGAGTCCAAATTGAATTATCTGGCCACAATCACAGGTGCCATTTTTGGAGAAAAGTCAACTTTGCATATCAAGAAAAGAACCTCCTCCCAACAGTGAAGCATAGTGGTGGAAATGTGAAGGTCTGGGCCTGCTTTTCTGCCTTGGGACCTGGACGACTCCATATCATCCAGGGAACCATGAATCAGCAAATTCTTGACCAGAATCTCCTGTCATCAGTCAGGCAGTTGAAGCTGAGATGGAAATGGATTATGCAATAAGACGACGATCCAAACCATTCCACAAAACTACCAAGGAATGGCTTAAGACATTCCACAAGGGGGCGAAGCCCTGTGTAGTTTAGTTCTTTCCCTGTTCCATTACAAACAATTCAGCTCAAGAGCTGTGTGGTAATTAGCACAAGGAGTCAAATCACGTGTGTTAAATGAGGGGAAACCCAAAGATGTGCAGGGGTCCAGCCCCCCAGAACTGGAGTCTGACATCCCTGACTTAAGAGAAAGAAGATTCACTGAATAAATAATGGAAATATATCTCTTTTTTTGTGTGTCCCTTATTTGGAAGGTTTGCTTTACAAATTGGGATTTAAATGCTCATTTCATAGGGTTATTTTAATTTCTCTTTAGAAAACAATTACCATGGTTGGAGGGTTCACAAACTTTCAAGCAGCAGTGTATATTCACATTAAAAAAATTTCATACAATATGATTATGGAGGACTAAATTACTCACAATCAATTAATATTTAGGCATGCTATGTACTTATTAAAGGATTTATAAAAAAGGACTGCATGTCATGTCATTCACCACTCTACAACTGGATTTCAGAACATCTTGTAACAGGAGACAATGTTGCAACCTTGTTATACGATTTGACACATGTTGCTGTATTAAGCCCACTTGTTACAAGAAGAAAAGTCTCTTTATTGATGTTTTGTAGTCAACTTCAGTCAGACTCCACTGCGCTGAGCTCCATGTAGCAATTAGTGCAGCAGTGAGAGCAGCGACTGTAACATCTGCATAGCACAACCAACAACACGAACGCAAACAACCTACCTAGCAGGACACAATGAGAAATCCTCTCAGAAGTACTGCCGAACTCATGCCATAAATCAATAATGCTTGGCAAATCTAGTTTGCATTTGTCCTTGTATTTTTCTGTGATTTTCTTCAGACGATTGTGCAGAGAGTTTTCTAATATCCACCAGCAGCACTATTTAAAGTGGACATGAAGTTATAATGTAGAATGAGCAGCAACAAGACGAACATCTTCCCCAACCGCCAAGTGGACAATCTCAGGGGGTCGGATCTTACAAGTGGGGAATGTCATCTCCAAGGGGCCATTTTAAAGTGTCTATGTTAAACCCCACCTCTCGAGCACTACTCACATCCGTCATGCAAATACCTCATTCAAACATGCCAAAGTGATTGCAGGAGGACAAGTGGCAATAAGTGTTTAGTGTTTGTTTTGGGCGACATGGTCTGTCGGCCGACAAGTCTTCATGCCTCTGCCCAACACCCCGGATCCGTTCACAACCATGACACCTGAACCTGAAGCAGCATCACCGACTGGCTAAAAGATGACAAATCCTATTTCAATAGAGAAACAAAAAACGTGCTGCACCTTCAAGAAGGCCCACCAAGCTGTGCAATTTGGGCAACTGGGATCTATGTCAGTTGATTTTGATAAAAGTCTCATAAAGGAATGCAATCAAGTAAATTGGCCTAGGCATGTTGCAGCCAGATGCTGAGCTTTGCAGAAAAGGAGAGAGTACAGAGTGACCAAGACGTTAAGGTCCTGCTATGAGGACAGAGTACAGAGTGACCAAGACGTTAAGGTCCTGCTATGAGGACAGAGTACACTGCAACACCTGCACTCCATGGCTTATCGACCTAAAGAACGATATGAACGCTTAGGGCTGTAAGCCTTCAGCAGAGGAGCTGGTCCCTTCCTCACTGGTGAGCTCTGCGAGTCTTGGGCATGCCGATACAGCTCGGCGGGAAATCCGTGGACAAAGACGTAGTGACATGTGGAGGAGTCAGTCACTCCCGAAGGAAAGGAAACATTCCAATTTGTAGGCTTTCTCCATTTTGTCTAGATGAAAAATGGATTTCTACCACCCAAATATGAGATTTACTGCTTTGAATCGCATTTCTTGAGAAATAATCTTTATGAAATTTTCTCAGGAAGCTGCTGCGAATCGAAAAATCAGATCTGAGCAAAAATTCGGAGATGTCCTTTTACCTCAAGGACATATTGAAATTAAGTCATTATAAGGTCTCGACTGCTTTCTGCCCTGACATCACAGGATATCTCATCTAATGAGATGCCCCAATATCTCAGCTGTTAATCTCTTTTTAATCTTTTTTAAACAGTAATATAACAATCCAGGAAACATATACACAATATGGAGCTAAAAATCAGATTTCAACAATACAACTTTGAAAATGAGCCTTTACCACTGGGCTAAGTCTCCCCTTCCCTGAAGTTGCTTATCCAAAACACCAGCAAGCTCCCTGCACTGTGGAGGGCCTTGACTGGCTGGCAGGGAGGATCCAGCCTACTCGCAGTCGTTCTCCTGCCTCAAGCACCTCTGCCTGCAAGGATGCCCGATTACAACAGCGTGTACACGTTAGCTTGGGCATTAACAGCACTGGGGTGCTGGAAGCGGGCGATAAGCGGGGGGGATGGGCATTAGATGGAAAATGGAATCACAGACTTCACTGAACGTGTCTGAGGTTCATTTGTGCAAAAGCCACCATGGACTTTCTGCACCATTTCACTGCACACTGCATGCTAGGCCCTTGGTGCTCATAGTCTCATTGCTAACCTTTGCATTGATAGGGAGACGGGTCAATCAAGGCTACTGCAAACCTACTGCAGAAAGAAAGCTCACCTCCATTACATGGATGCTGGGTGCTTTAATCAACCATTCACTCATTCACACCCATTCATTTTCCATGGAGTCATCCTGACTCTAGATTATAGCAAAGTTGCAATAAGTCGATCCACACGGGAAGGCATATGCTACAGATACCCTTTGCCCTTTATCGATTCATGAATTACTCTAAATCAAAAAGTTAACAGGTCCAATCAAAGTAGGATTTATAAACAAACAACCTAGTTAAATTACCATGACATCTTATGGTATTCCCAGGTCAATCAGAAAAGCTCCGTGTTAATCGGTCTGCGTATTTACCCACATGCTGAGCTATCTAAGACGTGAAAAGTAAGCCTGAAAACATGATCATTTTTTTAAACTATATTTCATTGCCCCTCTGCTTTAGAAGAAGTCTTTTGTAATTCTATTAATGATTAAAATTACGTTTTTCCTGTTACGGGGAAAAAAGAACCAGGTGCGTAAGAGATACCAGATGTGGTTGACAGCATCGTTCTCATTCAGTAAAGCAGACAGGCTCAAACAGAATTATTCAAGGGCTAAGAGTTTTTACTGAATAGAATCGGTCTAGCAGATCTGCAATTACTAGGGAGTTATATTCCTGTCGAGCGTTCAGATATGAATGGCAGAGTGATATTGAGCTTGTATTCAGTTATTTTGAGTTCATAATCCTAATGCAAGGAGCTTAGCTTTGAAAAGGCCTAAGAAGGGCTGCAAGGTATTTTGTAAAGCTATAACGATGCCTTACATGGGGTTTGATGTGTCTATCGTTAGCTGTCCTCCTGTTAAGCCTGATTCAAAGTGGCACGATCTCAAAGTGACTGCCAGGTTGTAAACCTAAGATTAGAGGGAGAGCTCAGTCACAAACCATGCATCATGACTGTTTTCAGCTTTTTCATTTGACTTCCTTTTTTTACGTCAGTGTCTTGTAAGAGCATCACACTGTGATGTCAAACTACCATGTGACATTATTTTAAGATTAATACTTATATTTCAAAACTTGGCACAGTATAACTCAATTATTATGACACTTGCATCTAGGTATAGACATTTTGTCACAAATATCAACATATCACAGCTAGACAGCTGTCAGCAATAACAATAAGAGCAAACCATCAATTTGTCGGAGCTCTATTCATGTACCAGACTATTTTAGAGAAGCACGATGCTGAAAACTCCTCACAAGCGGGACCACAACACGAGTGAAACAGCTTCAAAAATGGAAGAATTGTTCTTTTGAGTCTTCCAAATGCCTTCAAACAGGTCTGGTGGTGAAATAAAGCATGCAACTACTGTGAGAAAATTCCAGCTACCAATGAGGCTCCCACACATAAAATGTTATCTGGTTTGCCTTTGTAAATCCAGAACTTTCAACCTTTCAGACCAGCCAGTCCACAATCCCCTAGCTAGTCCACACTTTTGTTTTGCTCCCCCGTGCCTGATGACTGGGTCGTAAAAGGCAGGTGTGGCTGTTGTATTGAAGAACGTCTGGCGAGAAATTGGATTATCTTCGAATCTGAAGGAAATTCCAGTTTCAGAAGATCTATGATGCACCCAATTAGGACATTATAGACAGGGAATTGTAGCATGGGGTTTAAGGGGAATTTCAGGTTTTATGAAGAAACTGGTTTTATGCAACTGTTTATGTGTTGTAGGTTCATCTGGAAACCCTGCTTTGGTGGCAGATACCGAGGCAGGAAGGAACTGATCAGACTCCACATTACTAATATCACAACTTCAAACAGCCATAGCAAAGGGTTACAGCACTGATACCTCCTTCCCCATTAACTGGTCTTATATGTAGACACTGATATTAATCATCTGCTGAAAATATCCTAAAAATTGCCTGGTTCACAAGAAAACTAATGAGAAAGTATTATTGGAGTTTGAAAAATGTTTCCCGACTTCCTGAACAGACGGAACAAAAGTGGAGAGTGAGCCGTCTTCAAACAGGGCTCACAGGGTGGGGCAAAGTGAAAGAGGAAACCGTGAAACCCAGCAGCAAGCACGGGTACCTTGTGCACACCAAAACAGTCCAGCCTCAGTCTTGGTCATGTTCTCTTTTACCTTACGGAGACTCACTAAGGGAAATCAAAAACGAAAGAGTGCAAGCCAAACAAGCGGAAATGCTTTATGTGGCTGTGACTAATGGTCAGCTCTGCATCTTAGGGGAGGGGGCTGAAGTAAGGGGAAGCCATTAAATTGTTTGACCTGTGCTGGAGCTCAGAAAAGATGTTTCTCTGCTTCAGCCTAGACACAGCACAGGAGTTTGCTCTCAATGGGCGAGGGAATAAATGGGCCAAATCCAGACTGGCCACCTTCAGGACACGATTCCGCTCCACCAGTGTATTAAAGCCAGAAATTAAAGGTCCAACCACTTAGCACTTCACAAACAAATTATTTATCATTTGGCACAGTGACTTTTATGTACAGGAAATGTCAAGGGCCCAAAGGGAAGCTGAAAGGACACCGTAAGTTCTTTGGTGGTATAAAAAGGGGGCGTTCTTCGGGGTCAGCCTGTCATTTAACCTGCATCGCTTAACACGGCTAACACAGAGCTCGGCACATCGTATGACACCAAAGTCCCCCAGCCCACCGAAAGACCCGGCGATTAATGTTTAATACAAGCAATACGATATACCTAATTTTTCACTTGGACATGTGATTTCACAGACACCATTTTGCTCTCTGTGAAAGAGAGTTTGTGGGGTAGAGCAAAGAGCCAGCCAGAGTGCAGCCCCCCCAGGAGCAGCTAGGGTTAAGGTGGTCATGTGATTACTCAGCCAGCCTTGGGATTCAAACCCAGAACCTTCCACAGATAGGCACAGACTTCTGTCCTGCTGAGATAAACAGCATTTGTAGACGGTTAGGGATTTTGTTACCAAGTATGGAAGATATTTACTGAGACAGACTGATAAGGCAAACATCATGGTGGATGACAAGACGCACCCCCTTGCCTCCTCATTTGAACCATTGCCACCTAAACAATACTGCCCTCCTCCAGTCACTAAAAATAGATCTAAATTTTCATATTTCCCACAAGCCATTAATTATTTATACCAGTAATATACAGTAAAATGAGCAGAATATTTAGCCAGTTTGAACAACCAAATTTGTTGCAAGATGTTAGGCATGTGTATGAGTATGCCTATTGGGGTCTCTGTGACGCAGTGATGTGTATGGGTATGTGTATGAGTATGCCTATTTTTGTCTGTGACGCAGTGATGTGTATG
>JAODJX010000109.1:21939274-21963273 GCA_026776945.1 Isichthys henryi
TAGCATTTTTCCCATAGAAGTGAATGAGCGGGCCCCATAAGGATAGGTATACCCTACATGTGTGTGTGTGTGTGTGTATGAATGAGAGAAAGAGAAAGATTGAGAGATAGAGAATTCTCGCTCTCTCGGTATAACAATTTTCTATATGCACTACGATGGCAGCATCTGTACTGAACATTTACAGACTTTTTTTCTTGTTATTGTTCCCTAAACCATACAGTACAACTATTTGTATTGCATTTACATGTAATTAGGTATTATAGATAATCTAGAAATGATTTCTAATATACAGAAGGATGTGCATAGGTTATATGCAAATACTATGGCATTTTATATAAGGGACTTAACCATGCACAGATTCCGGTATCCATGGGAGATCCTGGAACCAATCCCCAGTGCATGCCGAGAGCCGACTGTATGTCATACTGTTATTAGAAAGCCTAATCGTCAAGTCTAAACAAACATTAAATAAAACACATTACTGATCTCAAACTGAAAAGTATCACTAATAAAATATGGAATAACTTTTGCTTTTTAGTGCCAAATATCACATAATTGCACATTGAAATACTTCACTTCTCCTACTGTTTTCAATCTGTTGTAAAAACAAAAAATCCTACTATTATGAAAGGATTTCCTGACATCGGTGAGGATTAAAACAGTGGTTTATGCAGTGTTGTAAAACAAGGCGCGTCTATCAGTTTTGGCAGTTAAACACATGTGGGACTTTGGGATCTTGCACCGAAACCACATGGTGATTTAGAATTATAATTGCAATCATATCGTAACGGCTGACATACCTGGAGGCGGTGCGGTAAATGTAGGCCAAGAAGCCTGCAGGAAAAATCAACCCTGTTCCTCTCCTGCATATGAGCCATTAACTAACATTTACACTGATTCTTTTAGTACTTTGCTCTATCCACAGCACTAGCGAACACAGAAACAGTGTAATAAATCATGGGCCTTCAACACATGCACACACAGGACCAGTATGTGCGGTGAGGCTGAGCGCAGCATTTTTCCGAGGGGGGAAAAAAAACTACAAAGAAGGGCAAATTTTTAAGTAGCATAATAATTCACCTGAATCGCTTCAGAAAAACAGGTAGAGTTGTAAAATTTTAAGCCACTCGGGCACCAAGTGACCACTGCATGAACACTAAGTCTCCCAAAACACTGCTGAGTTCGGCACTGGGGCACTGCCTCACCTTCTTCGCCAGTTGTGCCAGCTGCTCCTTGTAGAAGGCATCCAGGAGCTTCAGCTGAGCCTCCTTCTTCTCTAGCTGCTTGGCCTACATGACAGAGGAAAGGGAAAAACCCACAATGCATTAGTGCAGCTTCCAGTGGGCAACCTGCCCCATAACCATTCCGAAGCATATATCAGCTTCTCCTTTGTCATGTAAAACATTTAGAAAGCAACACTTTTTAGAAAATCAATGCGCTAATAAGGAAACAGTAAATGAAGCACGTAATATGGTCCAAGAGCTATATCGCCACCATCTGGCTGAGTTGAGCGACTGCAGGAATTTGACTATATGTGGATGTGGACTTGGCCCCACAAAAATTCTGTGGCTGAAAAGATGCGCTGCAGTGCTATGCAAGACTTGCTCCAGGCTAGATGGCAAACAGAAGCACATGACTGACATGGGGATGGTAGGACACAATACAGACTTTACAGGAGAGGAGACAACTTTCTGAAAAAGAGACGGAAAGAATGAACACAATGGCACAAGGGAAGCATAGGAGAAGAGTGGGTTCTGAGTGTCATGTCTCGGGCCTGAGCATGTGCGCCGGGGCTGAGAGAGAGAGCAGAACGAATGCCCCTTAACTGACTTGGCCCATCCCAGAAGCCACAGCGGACTACCTGCATATAAACACGACTGAGTGCTCACTGCACTGAAATGGCCGAGAGACTAGCAAGCAGACAGGAGATGGTGCTACTCTGGGACACATGACAGCATGATCAGTTCTGGGCAGTAGTGGAGGAGGATGTGGGGGGGGGGTGGACAACCAGCCCAGGACCCATCAAAGCAGGGGGCCACTGCAAAATTTACCAAGGGGGAATACCTCCCTCCTGGCTATAATATTTTACCGAGTATCCCTTTTGATAACAGATGATCACTCAAAACTCACAGCAATTTACCAATTCTTGGCAAATTTACCAAGCCTCAGACCATCGATTTAAACTAATACCTGTGGTGTTGCATTGTCTGCATTGCCTGTGTACCCATAGCTGAATAGGTCAGAAATAAGAACAAAAAAATGTAGTGAGAGATAATACATGTCACCAGGTCGGAAAATTATACCGAGAGGCTCCCACACCACCACCCCCAATCGCCCACCCAACCACCCCACTAAGATGCCCCTCTGCCCTGGCTCCGGGCTACTTGGCCAAGAAGTCCCCACTGCGCCACCCCGAGGAATATGACGAGGCCACAGCAGCAGGGGGGTTAGGGGCTGCAACGAAGAGCTCAAAATGAAAGGCAGCCACCGCAGCCCCTTCCAGCTCCCCCTGCGCCGCCGAGCTCAGCAACCTCAATTGGCACCCGGCTGCTGTGCAGTTTTCTAGCTGAATGACTTCAGTGGGCCGCAATGGCCGTGCAGTGACCACGCTTGGATGCCGCTTAAACGCAGAATGAAAACAGGCGCCGTTGACCCGCTTGTTGGGTCTGGCCAGCTGCAGAGGGTGAGCGATCCTCACATTAACAGGAGATTAATAGCATTTGGCTCCTAACATGCTCTCCAAAGAAGTTCCGTTCCACCGATGATAAAACAGGGAGCTCAAATAAAAGATGTTATTCTTCATCGTTAGAGAGCTGGCAGGCTGCTACCGCCACTGTGATGAATCCAGGGCCGTCATTTCATTTCACAACGATGGGGAGCAGAAGCATGACGGAGCGTCTGGACACACAGTACAGACTTTGGCCAAGAGCCTGCCCAGCCCAGGCGAAGGAGGCCGTGGTGAGGGGCCCTGCGGTCTGGGGGCTGCCAGCAGGCAGCACAGTGGGTGCCGAGAACATGAAGATTGGTGGAGCAAGAAGAGCTTTACTCACAAACACAGGAAGAGTCTTCACACCTGGCCCAGCTCTGCCGTACAATGGCAAACCACTTTGGTTAAAATTTCGGTGTCAACTGAGCCGCAACATAACAACAAGGCAGCCAAATCCATCTGAATGGATTTTAAAGTCAGTTTTTGGAGAACGGAGACCATGCGAAATGAATCGCCGCTGTATCTCATGCCCCATCCGGCTGGACATTCACAGATAAAGTGATGGAGGCACCTGGCCAAAGATATGAAGCCTTTTACAATTCCCCTTTGTAGACCCCAATGTGTCCCCCACCTGCTCTGCCCCCTCCCACCATGATAAACCCTTTAATATAACAAATATGCTGCTACATTACTCACTGGGCTCTACTAAACAGTGTTGAAGAGCCCGTCTTGCTCAAATCGGTGCTCTTGATGTATATGTTGTGCCTAGTGCTTAGCAGAGCACCCATTACACAAACAGGTCATAACACAGACCTCAACTTTGCCTCATTCAAATAAGTAACAAGCCCAGGCTGGGTTTCCTGCTCAGTGGTAAACTTGGCCAAACGTGGCTCTAGGGCAGGGGTAGGGAACTTGGTCCATGGAGAGCCAGTGTGGGCGCAGGTTTTTGGAATGACCTCTCAAACAGACAGTAAAAGTGGGTCCAGAGCCTACCCCAGCTCTAGCAGAATGATCAGAGGTCACGCAAAGGGGTCAGACCCGGCCCAGGTGAGACGCAAAGGGGACATGGGGAACGAGAATCTACTCTTTGCTGGGAACACAAGTGTGACGGGGAGAGGTAGACATAAGGCCTCAAACACGAAAATGAGTCACTCTTTAGGATTCCACAGCGTGAGAATGGAGGATGCCTGATCGTCACCCACACCGGCATTAAGGGCTGCCCACCAGCTTTACTGTACGATCCCCTCTAAGGCTCTGCAAAACGACTGCAGGAAACTGCTGAGACTTCCAGCCCAATGAATTTACGCAGAGAACATCGGAGGAGAAGCTGAAGATCCTTAAATCCCACCTTTAGCTGACAGAATGACAGGCTTCTCTGCATATTGTCATCTGCCACTTGGGCTTTCTTCTTACTTATTCTCTTGCAGAAAATTGCCTGAACATGATGCCACAAAAACAAAAGCAGCCTTTCTAATCTCTCCTCTGTTCTTTTCTTGCACGTCAAACATACTCCCACATTAATATGCATGACACACACGCAGACTCACTATCCATCACGTTAACATACAGTGCATGCACATACAAAGCCACAGCACACAGACACATCAGTTCGCACTCACACACATAGACTGTTACACGTTAAAACATGCTACTGCCCCTGCACACCTCCGAGTGCCTCCAGGGGGCACCCTCTGCCTGCATGCCTCATATACACCCCTCAAGGGCGATCGCAGCGGGTTCCCATGTTGCATTTCATCATACTTCCTGTTTATTTACCTAATGCATTTATGTAGCACAAAGCTACAGGCAGCACAATAAATTAGCAGTTAATAATCAAACAGATTAGCCTGAGTGCAAGCTGCCTGCCTCTTCTGATTTGCACCTTTAATAATTGAGCTCCTCTGTAACACCCCGTTAAGTTTTTATTATAGCACACTGAAACCACCATAAAAACACACAAATAATTTTTAAAGTATGGAAAAAATGCAACAGAATTTATTAAACTCGGCAAGGAAGGAGCCATCATAAACACATGCATCCACACAGGATGGAACAAAAAGTGTACCACGTCAAAATCTAACGTCAAACCAGGATTCTCGTGGAGTTAGAAATGCCAGCAGGACTGAGGGGAGGTTCTGGATACAAGGAGAGTCAATGAATCAATTACAAGGGAAGAAAAAGCTAGGACCATGTTTAGGAGATGCTGCACATTCGAATGGCGATTCCCGTGCTGAAAGGAGCACTGGACCTTACTGGAGACAATCAGGCACCAATCTTATGTGCAGGTGTGAATCAACCAATCAAGGCAGACTCTGTGCTGTAGATCAACCAATCAAGGCAGACTCTGCGCCGTAGATTAACCAATCAAGGCAGACACTACACTGTAAATCAACCAATCAAGGCAGACTCTAGGCTGTAGATCAGATACTGGTCAATCCTAAAAATACAAAACACTGGGGATGAGGGGTGCGTTACCCAAACTAGCTTGGAAGCTATGCACAGAATGACAACGTGAAGGAAAATGGAACACTTGTGGCCATAAAGCATGGATGTAAAACACGCCCTGCCTGCACACACTTCCAGCCTCTGGGGGAGGTGGCGGGGGGAGCTTTGGCTTGGGATAAAATCTCCCCCTGCCTGCAGCCGACTCACTGGCAATTACTTACGTTCCCAGCCGCCGAAGAGCGAAGGCTTAGCAGCTTTACATGCAAAAAGATGTCAGGGACTGTGATTACAATTACTGATAACACGCTGTTATCTGTGTGCTCCTATTCATTTCACAAGCTGGATTACTCTCACCAGACTCCTCTGAAATTGGAAAGGAAAAAAGCTTCTGGAGGGCGCTACGGAGACGGGCAGGGCAGCAACTCATAACCACAGTAACTGCAATTACCTCAGTAACCACACTTGAAGCTCCAGGTCCTAGAGAATTGGGTTAAGACGGTCCTGGGCTCCTGCCCAGCTCAGTAGAGACCCCTACTTATCTAAAAACTTTTCTCATCCTGAAACGCACCAATATACCTGACATGTTTTCACATACAACCTAGAAGGTGACTGTAGCCAGACACAGAACCGCAGTGTAGAAACGGCCTGACCAAAAACCAAAGGATTCCTCAAAACCAATGTACTGCAAATAAAAGCAGCAGCACGATATGAAGGTGACCCTCAAACAAGCGCAGATCACTAGACCGAGGAGAAATAGGCAAAGCCAAGCGTGAAAAGAAGAGCAAAGTCTGACTGTGAAAGCCTCTTTCAGGGGGCAGCCTCAGACTGTAGAGTAGGGAGGACTCCGCCCTCATTGTCTCCTGACACCTGCATGACTTCCATCTCTCACTACCTTAAGCTATAAGCACCCTAATTCTCCTGCTGACTCCTCCACCACATGTCCCCATCTTCTGTCACCCAAGAGCCACCCTGAACCACAATCTGTCTCACTACGACCACACTGTCGGTCTCCCAAGTCCTCCACACCTTTCTGTGTCTACCGCAGGATTTGTTTGCTGAAAGATCTTCAACCCAGGAGGCTGGCGTGCCACTCCAGCACAAAGATCTCGGAAGTGAGAAACAGTGTGGCGATTGGTGCCACCGTGGGTTACGCCTCTCTGCCGGTTGCCGGCTGAAGTCCAGTCCTTGCCAGAAGTCGCGTGTCATATGTCCTTAAGCGAAGCTCTTAACCCCCAAAATACACCAGTGCTGCTGGATAAATACCCTGACGTTGCTCTTGGACCCTAAGCCTCACTTTCAACTGAATTTGTGTTTCAGAGGAAAGCAAGATATACACATTAACATTTATTTGCACTTAGAAATTGTTGCATGTAGCATTGTGCATAATTTTTTTTTTTTGCATAACTGTGTCCTGTGCAGTCTGTAATTACAATTTCCTCCGGGACAATAAAAGTATTCTGATTCCGATTCTGAAGACGGGGTATGCAAAAAGAAGCATTACAATGTACCTGTACTCGTACTTATGCAAAGGACAAACAAATCATCATTTCATTTTTCCTTCCATTTCACTGCTGCATTTCAAGAGCAGAATAAATCAGACGAGGAGATAGGAGGGAGCAAAAACATGGACTATCTGTGCCCCCTCGAGGACTGGATTGGGAATCACTGGTGTACAGTACTGTTACTGGGAAGCAACCATACTTAACAGGAGCATTAACAGAATAAAAATTTATTATTAATTATCTTTCAGTTCCCAGTTATCATTCACCTTTCAGAAACGAGGACAGAGAAGATGCTGCCCAACTGTGGACATGGATCACTTCGTAAAACTGGAGAGCTGAGACATTAACAAAAGTTATTTTTCTGCCATCTAGTGGAAAAGATGGAATTTGGCCTATGGCAGCGTTCCCAGGCACTGCCGAAACTCCGACGGATTGCATATTTTTATGAAAGATAAAACGGTGCATTGCGTTCCGCGCGGCCGCGTGGGCAGCCGACACAGAGCTATGCGCTGACAGCTGAAGATGACAAGTAATGGAAAAGGAAAACAGAATTAAGGGAGATCAATGAGGCCTCCGGAAATCCACGGAAGGCTCGCACGTCTCCCCCATGCCCGTCTGCCGTGACATCAGCAGCGCCGTTACATCAGGAACATCTTCTCGAAGCCTGCTCTTATCAAACCCATCAAAAGGCAGAATCATAAATAATAAACAATAAATAACAGCTGTGTTAGACATGATTAAATGCAACGAGGTCCATTAGCAGCCAAGGCGAGGAACTGAAGAAGGGAGATTTGGCGGAAAAGAACGGTCCTTTGTGGCCTGTGTTTCCAAGAAGCTGGCTCAACCAGAAGCTGGCGTTCTCAAAGCAGCGGTCAAGCAAACAAGCATGTACACACACACAAACACTCACACACCACAGAGGGAATGCACAGACACCCACAGGCATGCACAACTTGTAACTCCTGTAGAAGCTACCACTCGCACAAACCCTAAAATAATACATGACGCATATCCAACAAACGCTTAGAACAAGTGGTGGGCAATCATATCCTGAAAGGACCACCGTGTGTGCAGGTCTTCGCTGCAACTCCCTAATTAGATTACTAATTAGAGGACTGATTGGCTGAAGAGTCCTCATACCTGGGTTTTAACAGGTGACCTAAAGATTATCCCAAAAACCTGCATACACACCGGCCCTTTGTGGATAAGATTGCCCAGCCCTGGCTTAGAAGTACACTCACAAAAGCACACAGGGAACTTAGTGCAAGGAGGCACACAAAACACCCCTGTGCACATACAATTCAGCACATGAACACACATTTGGCCAAACATCAAAAGAGGCCGGAGCAGCGCAAACATCCAGGCTAATACGTCTCAGGACGTACACTCTGCATTACTGTAATTTCCCTCAAACCCTCAGACCTGCTTACATTATCAATTTACTCCCATTTCTGCAGCACAAAGTCTGTGGACAAAGATCAGAATAAGTTGCGGTCGGGAGGAGACACAATGGGGAGGGTCATCCTGTCTGATGTCGGGGGAGTCCTGAGCGAGGCTGGTCGCCCTGAAATTGCCGGATCGTCATTGCACAGCTCTGCATGCTGCAGTCCACGGCCAGCTAAGCAGAGCCACTCCCCATTTTTCCATGATGGGGCCAAGGGTGAGGGCTACTGTGTGGCATCCCTCCACAATCACACAGCCAGTGGTGTCCAGCTGATATGGGAAACATCACGACCAATACCTACGACAGGAGCATTTCTTAGTGAGCTGATTCGGTGTGCTTCCAGGTAGAGGGCAAAAACGCCCAAAGCGTCGATCAAACAGGAAACATTCCATTGAAACCAGACCTCCACATGCACTGCAGCCAAGCCTGCCTTTGGAATCAGACTTTACACATGGCTAGATCTTGTGCTATGAACCACTCTGTTCCAAGTTGTGAATGCAAAAGGGCAAAGGGTGCGGCGTGACTGGGCCAGCATTTCAGCATCATTGTTAACAGGACAGTGGTGAGTAGCTTGGCTCTAGAGGAGAAAATGGGATGGGTGGGGGTCCAATTATACCCCACAATGGAGCCTCCGCTGGCTGCTCACTCCCCTATTTCCTATATGCACCTCTCTGGCAAATTCCCTATTAATGTCCACCGCGTGTCAGAGAGCAGATAAGGGGCAACGACACGTCTCAGCAGCAGGCGACAGAAAGGGCCCGGTGTGTAAAACATGGCCCCATATCTAAATCCTCAGGAAAACTCTCTAGGTGCCATTCACGGCCCCCACTCTGTAAATAGCAGCGCCAGTGGTGGGGGGCGGCGGGGGGCAGTACATTTAGAAAACACCAAGTGCCATTTTGGATGCAATCTTGTGAACGGTGTTTGGTGTTATTCAGCTGGGGAGGATATATATTTACTTTTGAAGCTATGAAAAGAGGTTAAACTTTTTTTAATGGAGTTGTCAAAACAAAATCATTTACTAAATTCCTACAAGAGATATGATCTCTGCATACAATCTATCTCATCATTCACCAACTGGTTGGTGTCATATGAGATATTAAATATTAAACACACACAGGCCTCTTGGGATAGATCTGCAGCTTGTAAAACTAGTGACCTGCTGGACAGAGACAACCAAATGCTTTAAGGTTCACTCCGATTTGAAACATAGACAAACAGAATTCATTACCATTTCTACACACTACTTAAATCTTGCCATTCTTCCTCATGCTTAGAAGTTCTGGATCCATTTGGGTGCAACAGCACGCAGAGATCCAGCTGAGAGAGATGCTGTGCGGAGCATTACGCCAAACCTGTTTGTGCCACTGCCAAAGCGCATAGAGGAACAGCTTATCCAAAACAAAGCACAGTATTGGGGAGAGTTATCTGCAGGGACAGCTGCCCACATCAAGAATAATTCAAAACTAAAGCCCCAGCTAATCGCTTGAACTAGCTTTGTAAACTGATCATTATCACTCCGGAATTATTACAAATCCTAATTATCACATGATGATATTATAAAATTAATCACTGTCAGGCTGCTGATTTAAATGACTCGAGTCTCAGGACCTAATGAAAATTCTCAGGCAGGCACACAAAGTCTCCTTCTGAAGTCTGCCAAGACATCTGACCCCAGCCCCTGCAGGATCACAGCTTTGGATTTCCCTTTATTGTGCCGCTCGAGCAGAAGGCACAGGCAAATCACACCAACATGCATAAAAAGATGGTGGATCCTTAGAACCAGCCAGCATACATACGCATGTGCCTGAGAACTTCTGGCCTGTTATACCTTAATGCCTGAGGTTTTTTTAGGATATTCTTCAAGTTGCCAAGCTTTCGATGGGATGCTGTAGCATCGGAGCAGGCAAAGAACCTCGGAATCACCCTGGACCACCAGTATCCTGGCAATGACTTGAACATTGAGTTTTTCCTCTAGATTAGGGGTTCATAACCTGGGGTCCATCGATGGGTCTTAGGGGGGTCTGTGATGGTCAGAATAAAAAATGAAAAATTTTATATAAAATTTATATATAAAAATGTTTCATTTTTGCCACTATGTATACAAAATGTTCCGTATGAAATATATTCATTGCATACAAAATTGAGTTTATGTTCATATTGTTGGGAGGGGCTCCGTAGCGTTAATCAGATTCAAAAAGGGGTCCAAGACTCAAAAAAGGTTAAGACCCACTGCTCTAGATGATTACAAAGTATCCCACATCAGTGTAATATTACAAATGTTTCAAAAAAATATCGACCAGAACCAACCATTTTAATGCTGGAACTCTGCTCTTCCAAATAGCGTACATATCAGGTCTACAGATTGGGCAAGTTTTGAAGTTTCTTATCAAGCTTCAGGAGACACAGGTACAGAAGTTCTGCCAGACTGGGTTTGGGCAATACTACCAAAAGTCATTCTTCATCAAGGTATCTAACCTTGTAGTATATAACAGCCTCTGAAAAGCAAATAATAATAACCATTGGGACATCTGTACCTTCACTATATTGCCGAAAGTACGGGGACACCCTTCCAAATCATTGTATAAAAACAAGCACCTAGGCATGCAGACTCCTTCTACAAACATTTGCAAAAGAATTGGTCACTCTCAGGAGTTCAGTGCATTCAAGCGCGGTACCGTAATAGGATGCTACCTGTACAATAAGTTCATTTGTGAAATTTCCTCGCTACTAAATATTCCTCAGTCAAATGTTAGTGGTATTATAAGCTGTTATAAGCTATCATAAGTGGAAGCAATTGGGAGCAACAGCAACAGCCACAAAGTGATAGGCCACGTAAAATCACAGAGCGGGGACAACTCATGCTGAGGCGCACCGTGTGCAGAAGTCGCCAACTGTCTGCAGAGTCAATAGCTACAGACCTGCAAACTTCATGTGGCCTTCAGATTAGCTCAATAACAGTGCATATAGAACTTCATGGAATGGGTTTCCATGGCTGAGCAGCTGCATCCAAACCTTACATCAACAAGTGCAATGCAAAGCCACCGGACTCTAGAGCAGTGGAGACGTGTTCTCTGGAGTAACGAATCATGCTTTGTCTGGCTCTGTCTGGCAATCTGATGGACGAGTTTGGCAGTTGCCAGAAGAACGGTACTTGCCTGACTGCATTGTGCCAAGTGTAAAGTTTGGTGGAGGGGGGATTATGGTGTGGGGTTGTTTTTCAGGGGTTGGGCTTGGCCCCTTAGTTCCAGTGAAGGGAACTCTTAACGGACAATTTCATGCTCCCACCTTTAACTCCATATTAAAGCCTACATATTAAGAATGGGATATCATTGAAGTTCATGTGTGTGTAAAGGTAGGTGTCCCAATACTTTTGGCAATATGTGTAAGAATGCATGGCTTCTCCAAGGAGTGCTTCAGGCCTTAATAACATTTTACTAAAAAAACAGGCTGAAATAAAAACAACACAAACAGGCGATGACCTGCTGTCATTGTTAATTAATGTCTAGACACACTCACACCTGTTCATGGCAGGCAGGAGGATTTCTGATTAGCATCTCTGAAGAAAAACTGCATAAACAAAACAAACAAACGATGCTGAAACTGAGTGAAAGTGTTTAGACTCGTCATGCAGTGCCTCCGTTTATATACATGGTCAGTGATGCGGGCTTATAATATCAGAAATTGCAAGAAGATCATGCTGCACAGAGCAGTTTGGGGTCTGCTTCTCTCTCTTCGCAACAAATTCATGTCAAGTTCAAACACAAGGTGAAACTCAGGCGATGTGAGACAGCTGTTATTTTAGCCAAAAAAAAAACTCATTACAAGTTTAAATGTTCCATAACTGTGCTTAAGCATTATCAAGCTTACGCCACATGATCTTCCAGCAGAATGGTGTGAAATTCCAGTGAATTAAAAAAACACAGATTTTCTGATTCTTCTGCTTAATCCCTTTACAACTAACAATATAACCAGGAGTGTTTGGGTACGGAGGCACAGTTAGATGCCAGTTCTGGTGTGGGTTCATTGGTACACCCTATTCATGGTTTCAGCTTATGCTGTATGTTCCACACATATTAATGAGCTTGTACTAAATAAAGAAAAAACTCACCACACTAATGGAATAATAAACAATTGCAGCATTACTTTAAATAATTTAGAAACAGATTTGAACAGCATCCAGAAAGAGTCTTTTGAAGCACATAGATAGAGCAGCACAATCAAATAAACAGGAAATGGGTCTGAACTAATTTGTATACGTTAGCTTAAGGTTATATTTTGTATTAAGTTTGATGCTTTGAGGTGAAACGTTATTTTTATATCTTAGTTGACCAATGTACTACGTTTTAGATTCTGTAGGGTCTTACATACTGAATATCGGCCTCATATAATATAAATGGCCCCTGTGGGAGTGTGGCTATAAATTTACCATTAGTGGCCAATCAGATGATACCTGAATAGCCAATAAGCTAGAGTTTGGACCAAATTATTGTTTATACAAGTAGCTATCAAACATACTAACATGATTTAATTTTATAACTATGATGTTAAAATGTGTTATATTGCCCTCTGAAATAAAATTAGGGATAATCTACATGTATGGTCTACAATACAATACAATACAAAAAAAGTTAGATATCCAACAACTAAATATGATTGGACACACGGTCATGTGGTGTGTGAATGCTCCCTGTTATTGGCTGCATGGGTGACTCAAAACACTCCATAATTATGGCAATGAGGATAACGGACTTTGCCAGTTGCTATTAACTAGTGCAGACGACTTACCAGACTTTGGGCCATCTCTGCCTCCCCACGGGTCAGAGCCCTCTCCCGAAGCAAGGCCTTGCTCAGCTCCTTCCGCGCAGCCTCCCTCTCTCGCCATGCCACACGCAACAGCTCCTCTTGCATGATGGACTGTTCACGCTGAAACCTGGAGCATCATATGCAGATAGCACTGGGACTATGTGTCTATCCACTGATGTCACACTTCTAATAACTACGCAGACATAGCACTCACACCACAACAGAGAACAACGCCAGCACTGTATACATATCAGGCCCATTACAACTTATATTTACCTCAATTTAAATATTTACCATGCAATACTGTTAACTTCCACAAGGTGGCAAAGAGTACTTCAAGTAACAATATAGGAGAGTGTAGTTTTTATATATATTTTTAGAATTGAGCCCCGATTTCCAGACAACGGCAGTATGGCTCTGAAAAGGTTAGACCTGGGTTAAATGAGAAAGAAGAGTAGAATAACAGTAGAACTATCAGTTCATTATAAGGCATGGTATTTCCCCGGGTCTTCTTCCAGAAGATCATGCCTTCACTTTGAGTTTATGGAAGAACACAAGTGAGTTGGTATGTGAAGAACAAATGTTGAAAAGAGGTTCACAGGAAATAAAACAAAGATATTCAAACATCAATAAAAGACTTCTCTGTGCATAAAAGTGTTCACAAGCCATTTAAAGGAGCCCACAGTGCTGGCTGGTATAATGTCCATTTTCAGACTGTTCCCTAATCTTTGGGGCAACATCCACAAAAGCTCTATCAGGCCTGGTCTTAAGCTTGGGCCCCTGATTACATGACCTGAGTGTCCTGTTTGAGTGTCACAGATATAAGTGGGCACCTGCTTGTTAAGAGTCTCATAAGTAAATAGAAGAATCTTAACATCTCTCCTATATTATACTGGGAGCCAGTGGAGCGAAGCCAGAACAGGAGACATTGCTACTATGCTGTGGTATATATGCAGTGCTTTGAAAGGCACCCACCTTCTCTGCAGTTCCTCCTGCGTCTCAGCTGAAGCAGGACCAGGCCCTGATCCTGCAGACAACAGGCTTAATGGGACACTATCTTCTCTATAATATAAATCAATACGACTCTCCTTTAAAATTAACACCTCTTTTTATGGGTAACACTTTACCTTTAAGTACAATGCTTCATTTTATGGGTACCACTTTGATTAATAACGCTTCATCCTTAAGGATAACATCTCAGCATTTTGCAAAAAGCCTAATGTTACAAAAAGCCCTTGTTTTTTCCTGAGACATGCTAACCAAGATTATCTTAGCAGATTTCCTGAAAAGATTTTTTAAAAAGGTTTCTTACAAAGCTTACACATTCATTCATCCAGGCATTTACTCCAGGATTCAGTAGCTATAACAATGTCACAACAGCAGTTTCACTAATGGGATTTTATATCATTAACTTTACAGTCACCAGTTATAGCCAGTAAACTCATATTGTGTAATTTTATTGTGGTCTTTTAAACTTCAGACATTTAAATAATTGCTTTGATTAAAGAAACAAACAATAAGAAAAACTGTATAACAATACGCCACAATCCACAATCCACTTTCACAGAAGTTAATATGACCTACATGGACATGAATTCCACCACTTATTGAGGAATACACCCAGACAGTAATCCATTCTTGTGGTGATACAACTGAACTAAAGGCTTATTAATGAATATGGACATAACCTGCAGCATCTGGGGGTGGCCCAGGCCCCTCCTTAGAGCTTTCTGGAGAGGGGGGTCTAAAATCGACCCCACGGGTAGACTCTCGCATTCTCCGGAGAACCTCATCTGAAAGCTGGAACACAAGTGTATTAAATTAGTTAAAAAGTGTCACTCATGAATACCAAGCTTATGAAATACAAATATATCTATAATAATTTTGACTATGTAGTAAAAACAGCACGTGTCAAGCTCTGGATATGTAAGACGGTAAGGTAACATTCAATACTCGTAATCAAAATGTTATGGGCATAAGAAATGAGCAGTAATTAAGATCTGTGTGACTTTAACAAGGGGCCAAATCATTATTGCCATAAGAATGGGTCAGAGCATCCCTGAAACAGCAAGGCTTGTGGGGTGCTTATGGTCAGCTGTGGTGAGGACCTGAGAGTGATCTGGAGGGGGGGGAACATGAACCACTTACAAGGAGTTGGGCAGCCAAGACTCATCAATGCGAGATATGAATAAAGGCTATAACATGGTACAGACCGACAGAGGGGCTACTGTGGTACAAATGGCAGATGATGTTGATGAGTATGGGAGTAATGTCAGGCCACACAACGCAAGAGGCTACATAACTGCTGGCCAGTGAGAGGGCCCATGCGGTCTCCTCTCTACCATCGAAAGAACTTATAATGGGCACGCAAGCATCGGAACTGGACGTTGGAGCAATGGAAGAAGGCACCCTCAGCTCCCCCGCTGAAATACCCTATGGCTGAAGTGCTGACATTACCCATTATTTCAGCGACGCCTTAAGATAGAATAGCAGCGAATAAAAACCTGCTTAGACCAAGCGAGCAGGATCAGGGCGAGGCGCGATCGCCGGCTGACTCACTCAGTTTACAGTTGTTTTCTCTACAGATATTTTTACAATCACTCAGTTTGCCCCTGCATTCAATAAGCTGCGTGTAATGATGTAATGGCTGGTGAGGAAAGACGTGCTGTAAGTTTTAAAGTTTGATGCAGCGAAAGTATTACCAGCACCGTCCACGGCCGATGGCTGCCGGGCTACCCGGACCTGTCCAGTATAAATGGTTTTGGTAACACACCAGCACCGAACACTGGACACGTGTATAAGTAATACCTTGTCATCGTACAGGGATTCGCACAACGCCTGAAGTGCAGCTACGTAACAGCGAACAAATTAGGGAGGTGACTATCAGAGTTTGGGCTCACATTTTAACTCCCACCAGACTAGCTTCCTACCTTAACTCCACGAAGCACCTGGACCCGGTCATTCTCATCGAGATCGAAAGACACTTTTCTGCTCGCGCTTTCACCAGCTCCCATTCTTATCTCAGGCTTCCCAGGACAAACACGCTCCAAATAATCGAAGACAAGATTCTTCTTTTTCTTCCTTCCACTCGGCTAAAAACTGCGTGACCTGAAAACTAAACTATATTCAGAATAAGGAGAGCTTCTTAATTGCGCAGTTTTTTTAAGAATACATAAAATTATAGATGTAGGCGAATGGGTTGCTGGGAATTGTAGTCCAAATGACAAGTTAAGTAGATCCGGCATATGTTTCAATATGATAGTGAATTCTGAAGAAAAGTTCATTCTGATTTGTATAAAACTGAACAAAAACACACAACCCATTTAGCACGAAAAATACAAAACAAACATGGCGAAATATACTATTATACTGATCACTCACAGAATGTTCAATACATGATTTAATGTCTTGCAGAAGAAAAACCCTAATGCAATATTGTAATGAAATAATAATTAAAATTGTAGAATTTTTTTTCAAAACAATCCATCCACATACAAATATTTTTTTTATCTTTACCTGACGTCTAGTATGTATGAATACATAACTTTCATCTCCAGGAATTTTTGACTAATGACTCATCTGACCCCATTATTTTCATCGAGTGCACAAAAATAAAGATTTTTTCTACTGTGTTTGGGGACATTCATAAAGTTGTGACAGTATCAATAATTTGCTGGTAAAAGGTCCAGTTAAGCAAGAGGCATAGCCTAGAACGACTACCTGCATACAATCAGCATTGTTAGATCAAAATTACTGGAGAGTCCTACCAGTTTCCACATTTTTGTTTTTCCCTTTCCCCAAACCCTTATTTTAGGTTTAGACTTGCAGAAGAAATGTTATCACAAAACGCACAGAACATACATAAATAACTTATCAAGTTTGCAGACAGAATAGTAATTCATTTTGTAGACATACTTCCTCCGCACATAAAATACTTGCGGCAATGACAGGTTCAGGAATAAAAAAAATACATCCACAACAGAATCTAATGAGTGGAGATGCACCAGTAAAAATTATTCAAAGCAGTGTGCAACACGGTGTTCAGCCCCATCTCAAACCTACATGGCTCAGTGATGTTGACAGGAGAAACAAATGATCGCTGGTGTCTCTTCTGCGGGTTTCAAAAAATCTTTTAGGGAGTCCAGGCTTAAGGTGTGTTTAACATGTGTTATTAAAATTTCAGATTCACTTTGAGAATCACTGGGTAATTGTGTGTGTGTACATAGGTGCACTATTCACAGAATAAGACAACTCAACTGGAAAGGAGCCAAGAATAAAAGCCAAGCGTGCAATTATTACGTAGATACATCAGTGCGCAAGATGTGAGCCATAGATCCTGCAAACATCAGAGCTCACTGTTTTCATACAGGGCTTCTTCATGTAAAATAATGAACATAACACATACATCGAGTACTGATTCTACTGATAATACCAATAATGCTAAAGTCAAAACACTTAATATAACACAAGCATTTGCTTCTTAGATGTTTAATACCCTGATGCAGATCTCTAAACCAGGAGGCACAGTGCCGACAGACAGGTGCCAAGATAACAACTATAGCATTACGAGACAATAAGAAACCCAGTGAGTCAAAAGGGAATGTACTTGTAGAAGGTGTCACATGTCCTAGGATTTTTGGCCTGGTTTGTTGTCAAACCTTTAGGGGACATCTATTTAAGATAGCTTTGAACTTCAGGTGTAGACTTTTTCGAAAAGTCTCAACTCATGCTGAAGGTTTTGGCGGTGTGTCTGATGTGTCTGATCCCACAAGTCAACAGGTCCTAGAAAGGTGGCGTTAACCAGGCCTCTCTGTCTTCTTCTTATGGGAGCCGTCCATAACCTAGACGTTGATGGGCCTCCAGTGGTCACTGTCGGCATTGTTGATGCTGCCCACCCCAAAGGGCCCAGACACGACATCATCCAGGTAAGCCGCTGAGCCGTCAATTTGCGTGTTGGAGTAGGGGCCCCGTCCCAGCACCTTGCGGCCCACAACAGTGGTGGGGGGAAGGTGCACATCCGTGTCATCGGGCTCGTCAATCTGAGACTTGTATGAGAACAGGACCTTGGGCTCCGAGCTGCAAGAAAAGGCCACCATTACCATTGATACAGTGGGGCAGAGCTGAGGCTTAACACGCCTCATGGCTTCTGTCCCACACACATTCACTTTTATTACAGTTTTTCTCTCAAACACATACAGTATTGCACAAAAATCTTAGGCAGCTAGAGAAAATGATTTTTAAATGAGCTTCATGTTGGTGTAAAACATTATGTCGAACAAAGTGTGTTAAATTGACCACTTCAAAACAACTTCTACAATCACCCCAGTATTTGCAGCAACCATCCAACACAGCCATGTATTTCTTGACTGGACCACTAGCACACCTTGTATGGCTAAGGTCTTAGTAACTTTCTAGAGAACAGAAGAAATTACTGTTAATTTTTATTGTGTTATTCTTAATATGCATGTTAAACTGTGTTTTTTTTTTGGTCTAGGAAAGTATATAATTACTTTCCAGATAAAATTCCTTTGACTACTTAACACTTTTGCAACATACCATAAATACAAAAACGGACATGCAGAGTCATACATTGTACTGTACATACCCAAAAAACCCTCGGAGAAACGTGATGTAGATCAGCGGCGCAAACACAGAGAAGTACAGGAACGTTGTCACATCAACACAGCTATCAGAAAAGAGGAAATTCTCTGTTCAGGAACAGACTATTATCCTGAACTGAAAACACCACAGCTTTTCCCAAAATGAATTAACTAAGTTAAGGAATATTAACAGGGATGCGCTGAGGTCAATGCTGGCCTTGAAAAAGCCTTGTGCAGCTTCTTACCAAAAGATATGTAGGGAGCTTAAGTCTGATGCAGCAGAAAGATTCAAAAGCAAAGTAAGGCGGAACGTTCTTGATGCTTTACAGGGTGAAGAAAAGGAGCTGCTTAATCACAGACCAACAAAGTCATGGCAGAAGCTTACCACAGCCCCTGGATAATGTCGGCACAGAGCAGAGCACTGCCCAGGCCCTGGTAGAAGTTGAGAAATGACAGTATGGCAGCATAAATGTAGAAACTTCTCCTGGCTGAAAAGGAAAGTGGACCATTCAGAGAATCCAGTGGGATTTTAATTTGATAAGATAATTAATTGACTTTTTCAGGAGGAAAGGGTGACTATGCTTGAATTGCGTAGTAGACAAAACCTAACCCTACCTAAATTGGGTGCTGGTGATAATGGACGGTACTTACATGGCAGGGACAGTCTCTCCCTGACCGGAGTCTTCGGAAGGATGACTATCAGAGAATAAACCTGGAGTACAAAAGAGCAAAGTCAGGAGGGGGTAACCTATTCCCAGTCTCACTGTGTCTTTTGTCAGACACTGTGCAAAATGCCCTTGTGTTTTACACTGATCTGGACCACTAGAGAATTACCAGGAAGAAGAAACAAGAGCTGGCCAGCCAGAAGTGTCGCCCCCCATGGCCATAGATGTTGAAGTCCTCCGCAGACAAGTGCTGGTCTGGGAACAAGATCTCCAAGGTGCCCTGAAGGACACAGAAGGCAGACCATTGACATCTATGAGTCACGTTCTCTGGGTGACGTCCCAATAAAAAGTGTGGTCGTTTACCTGTGACACGGAGTACACCAGTGCCAGCACAGCAGTTATGGCCAGAACACGTTTTATGCTGGACTTGCTCTCAAGATGCCCTGGGAATGGAAAATGTGCGACATCAGGGACAATTTCATGCAACTGTGCATGAACGGCTACAGTAGAAGGAGAAAAAAAACAATAAAATATAATAACAACAATCCACCACATTTTAGGTTAATTTGGCGACACCGTTTTTCCCTGAATCTTATAGGTTTACAAAAACTCCATTCAAATATTTTATTATGAATTTTATGCAAACATGTAATCTGTAGAACTGCCTGCTTGTAACTGCAAACGTTTGATGTCAGACACTGCCATAGTGGCCAGCACTAAGCTGTATTGTACTTGGCACATTACATTTGCTCTCACGAATAGAACCAAACACAATTTGTTCACTAGCGACCTGGTCTCTGGATTTGATCGTGGCACGAGTGCTGCTCACAGCTTGGTGCAGACGTACCAAAGGCCAAACCCAAGATGATGACACTCAGCTCGATGGTGAGCAGGAAGAAGCGAGTGATCTCCCACAGCACCTGCATACAAACTATATGTTATCACTGCTTTTCTGAATATCATGACATATGGCATGGAAAGCTGCACATTTTGTATGTAAACATGCATAACCCGTTTTCATATTACATTACTCAATATGTTTAACTGGGGTATCTGATAAATCCTATCCTTCTAGCCCTTCATATCTCCAGGATATGGTTTTTACTTATTTATATTATAAAACAGCATAACTGAACGATAATCTCTCCAATCTGGATTTTGTGTAACGCAAACTTATGAAGATACTGCACGATTCCTTTCATTTGGCTGAGGAGCTTTGAGAATGACCATTGTGAACATCTTACCTTGTCAATGATAGTGGCAGCGTTGGAGGCACATACAGTCATGGAGACGATGGCACGTGTGATCCCTACCGCAGCTACCACAAACACCTGCGATCGGTTCAGGAGAGGCTGTGAGAATGATGCCCACCGACTGAGAACAGCTTGAAGTAAGAAGCTAATCAAAACAAGTCATTAATGAACTTTCAAAAGGACCTACATACGCAAGCAAAAGCTACGTTAAAATGCAAGGAGTTCCATTCAAACCGTCAGGCATCTGCTCACTCTCCCGATAACCATCTAGCTGAGTGACGTCCTCACAGGGGTCAAGCAGCACGTCTTTTAAATTCTGCACAATATACTCCACATACCAGTATGTAGAATGTGATGAAGATAGGGCTGGAGGTGACACGAATCTTGGCACGGGCCGACGGCAGCTTCCACATCAGGAACACGAAGAAGGCCACGTTAGGCACAAGCAGCAGCACATCCCAGAAACGTACTCTGCAAAAACACAGACATGTACAGCCTCAGTCACTAATGCAAGCTCAGAATAAGGGCCTCAGCCTCAGACACTAACACAGGCTCCGAATAAGGGAAAAAGAGTACGGAAAAAAGCAGGAAGATTCCCAATTACAACTGTAAAACTGTTACTACCTGGCATATTGTTTAATATGTCAAAATAACAAAAATGCTAATCACAATCTAGAAACAAACAGTTTTCTTCAGTATCTGACAGAAATTATACTGCATACTCATGATCTGATTCATGATGTCATAATACATAAGTAAACAGCTAGTATCCTAAATCTTTAAATACACTGTCAACAAAATACCCACAACTTAAAAACGGGTACAGCACCACATTTTAGCACTCAATAGGTCTAAAATTAGCCTTAATTTTCAACTGACATTCACTATCTTTTAATGTAGAAGAGCAATCTGTACCGAGAGGTGCCAATGTCTTCATAGAGGATCTGGAGACACTTGTGTGGCCTGGTGATATTAGCCTCTGGCTCCGGGTACCAGGTAGGGGCCGCGGAGGCGTTCCCGGCTGACGTAGGGAGGACGCTGCCATTGCCATAGACAGAAAACCTCACCACTGCGGTCACGGCGTCCAGCATGCTGCAGTCTGATAGCCTGGGGAAATACCGTCAAGGCAACTTTCTTTACACTTCATTAAAGTCCGTGCTATAACCCGTGATTCTCTTTTTAGCTTTCTGGAGGTTGCATTCAGGTCTCACATAAGTAAAATCAAAGCGGTGATCTGGCAAAGAAAATCGAACCATGTGCAAACCATATCTTCCATTAACTCTCGACACGTGAGCCATGGACCTGCAGATGATCTGTATTTGTTTACTAACTTGGACGCGGGACTCACATTTAGTAAGCCTTCAAAGGTGTCATGCGGTTCTGCGCACTGACTCATCTAACAAGGGCAGTATTGTGCTTGCACACACAAACAAACTACCCGGACAAATCGGTCGGTGGGCATTTAGCCAAGTATGGTGATTTTAAATGTACGATGATCGCCAATCCCCCGCTCACTACTTAGTTAAATTAAACGAATTTCTTTTATCTATTCTAAGAAGATATATTTTGTTGTCCTACCTGCAAATAGGAGATGCCTTGCATTAAATAGTCCTGTTTCACAAGATCCGTGTACTCATACCGATGGATGATCTTTTAGCTATTTTCATGTAAATATCAATTGCCTTTGTTGTTAAACAACAAACCAACCAACCAACTAAACCAATATCCAAGTCCCTCTGTCACCTGACAGGTCCATACACGTAGAAACGAAGCATTTCCTTCTTCCACACCTTAGGAACCGTGTACAAAGATCATGCCAACCTAAATGGTTATGGCTTAACATACAGTTTTATAGTTGACACGGTATTTTTCACATTTATTTAAAACATTATTCGTGAAACGTATTCTATACATGTATATTAAAATCGGAATAATTGTCAAAGCGATGAATTCATTTTATAAGTATATAATTCGTTTTGCTTTTCGTCAAAAAAATGATGATGATTCCTAAGTATGGTATCCCAATTTGCCCTGGTATTTGTAGTTTTTATCGCTAGAAATGCTTTGGCTGGTAACGACGGTGTCGTTGCAGCGTTATTTTGAGTTAACTAACACTTATGGGTGGAGTTACGAGTCCGCTTTGTGGTGCCTCCTGTGTTTCCTCGTTTCCTTCATATCATAAATGTTTATATATTGCTCCGATTACTCATAAAAAGAAGCACTAACAAAATAAACACTAAAACGATGCAGATTAGGAAAATTCATATATATCTATACACTCACTGACAAAAAAACACCCAGACAAAGTGATGGAAATTAAATGTAAAAAAGATGGCCAAAGATGACCTGAAGTCATACCCTATGGTTCCCCACACCATGATGCCAGGAGTAAGGCCAGTGTGTCTCTCCTCAGCATTGGCAGGATTCGTCCTCTTCCCTCATTGGCAGGGTTGGTCCTCTCCCCTTGCTGCCGCCATACATGCACACGACGTTCATCCGTGGTAATGCAGAACCGAGTTTCATCGCTGAACATGGTATGATGCCTCTTGTAATCAGTCCATCCCTCCCGATTATGGCACCACTCCAAACACAGCCGTCTCTGCACTGGTGTTAATGGCAGCCTATGCATAGGACAGTGAATGTAGTCCAGCTGTTGCCAGTCATCAAGACACAATGCAGGATGACACTGGGTGTTGTAGAGAGTCCAATACATGTGTCAGGATGGCAGGCGCAGACGTCATGGGGTTCTGTAATGGTTGGAGCACATTACGACGATCCTCCCTTGCCGTAGTCTGGTGTGCCCCCACTGAGTGACCAGAACCCCACAGCCAAATTCCAGCAACAAGGCCTGACTGCCTCAAGACACAGATGCATCCTACAATCGCTAACTCACACCAACACAAGAGGTATCATCCCAGACTAACATTAGGGACACATACACCCATGTTTGGTCTCGTTTGAATGGTCACAGTACGAGTACAATAATCTCAACCTTAAAGCAGTATGTTCTCACAAAAGATAAATATAGAAAGTAAGACTAAACCCACCAAAGTGGATGATCGTTTCACTTGGTGGAACAAAGGAATTCCCACATTCCTCCTAAAGCAATTCGATTGGCTGAGGGTCTGAGAATTGATAACACGCACCAGAACATGCACACAAGATCAAAACAGTCCTTAAAATAATCAATCACAGTATTTGGTCAGGATAGTCTTCAAAGATATGCCGTCACTTGGTTTGGAATACTTAAGGAAGAAGTCCGGAATAACAAGGGGAGACACTCTGTAATCAGAGCTCCCACATAGTGCTGCGTGGATTTACATCTGTAATTAGATATTATCTGCAGTTACTCTGTACCCACTCAGCTGAGGTATGTAAGTGTTTAATTTTTGTATTGTTTCTGACTTGGTGTACTTTCTAATGTAGATGATATAGTTTAGGGGTTTGTGGCCTTCACTGCATCTCTTGCATCCTCTGACTCAACCCCATTTCTCCGGGACCCAATGCGACTGTCCAAGCTGAGTTACAGTGAATACCAGCTAAGCCTCTGAGGCGCGCACGTGCCGATTTACGGCGA
>JAODJX010000109.1:21963373-21979922 GCA_026776945.1 Isichthys henryi
AGACCGGCTCAGCCTCTGAGGCGCGCACGTGCCGATTTACGGCGAAGACCGGCTCAGCCTCTGAGGCGCGCACGTGCCGATTTACGGCGAAGACCGGCTCAGCCTCTGAGGCGCGCACGTGCTGAGTTTTGGAAAACACTGACTCACAAACTCAGATACAGCAAGTGTCAGCTGAGCTTTTGAGGAGTTGTATGAGTTGCCGGGCCCGAATGGTCGTCTAGGCTGACACTGTGTTAAGCTGTAGTGATTTCCCAACCTCTGAACTGAGTCCTACATAGCAGATCCACGGATTGCCCTATTGGCCAAGGCAAATCCAGTGTACTCCACCGTCCGGGATTAATGGGAGAGAAGACTCCATGCCAACCAAGCATTATAGGGTGCACACTCAGTCACACATTTGGTCAATCTAGACACTAAGTCTACCTAAGTTTTTGGATACTGGAAGGAAACCGGGGGATCTGCTGAAAACCTACACACACGGGGTGAACATGCAAACTTCACACACAAAGAGGCCTTGTGCAGCAGCAATGCTTACCCACTGAGCCACTGTGCCGCCTTCCTAGGCTTGTACAATGTGCAATGTTAATATCGATATCACATGTTATACACATGGGCATGAGGGGCACTACCAAGACCAAGATCGGTTTAGGGTACAGGGGACAACAAACATGGAACCATCACAAGGAGTTATGGACCTCTGGTAGACAACAGGAAGGAATGGATCAGGGCAGTACACCAAAGGGGAACTAGGAAGGAAAGCTGGAAAACAAGGAACTCAGGAAAAAATAGACAGAATGGAAAACACTACAAGGAGTTGGAGCTGAGGACCAGGGTTACATGCAATAACAAGACATGGCACATGACAGTGAGGGGTGTTCGATTACTTAGGCGCAGGCTCCGCCCATTCAGCTATGTGGTAGCCTGGAGAGCAGAGGAAGACACAAGGGTTAGTGAAGGTGCTAAACACAGAGGGAAAAAAATGGAATAGTCAGCGACCCCTGCTGGCCAAATGGGGAAACAATTTAAATACTTATATCTATATGGCTCACTTATGCAGATATTCCATCTTAAGCATATTGATTTCAGGGAGACAGATGAGGGACAACAGGAAGTGGGGTGGGGGTGATGGCAAAGCATGGGGGGTATTACAGTAATACTATGTACTGTTTTTTTTGTTCCATGTTTGTGTTGATCTGGACGGAATCATGGAATCCCGACATAAAAATGGAATTGACAGTAAAAATATCAGGTTTCTAAATAATCAGAGGCCATTATAAATTATTGTGAGTACCTGATATCCAGTGGTTTCATTAACTGATTGATTGGTAATATGAAAAATAAAATGCCCTAATGTTATGCAGGCCATTATTATCATTATTGTCATTATTATTATTATTATTATAATTGTTGTTGTTATTCCTTTGACAAGAGCCACAACTAGCTAGTTAGCTAGCTACTGAATATTATGTTTTCTTGTTGATTTCATGTGTCACTAGTCAGTGATTAAACACCATCCATCCATCCATCCATTTTCTGCCACTTATCCAGAGTCTGGTCATGGGGGCAGTAGTCTAAAGAGGGATGCCCAGACCTCCCTCTTACCAGCTACCTCCTCCATACTCCTCTGGAGGAATACCATGCATTCCCAGGCCAGCCAAGAGATATAATCTCTCCAGTGTGTCTTGGGTGTGGTCCAGGGTGTCCTCCTGGTTAGACATGCCCAAAACACCTCCCCTGGGAGGCATCCAGGCGACGTCCTACACAGATGCCCAAACCACCCCAACTAGCTCCTTTCGAAGTGGAGGAGCAGTGTCTCTACTTTAAGCTCCTCCCAAATGTCAGAGCTCCTCACCCTACCTCTAAGGCTGAGCCCAGACTCCCTGCGAAGGAAACTCATTTCTGCCACTTGCATGTCTGCGATCTCATTCTTTCAGTTACCACCCAAAGCTTATGACCATAAGTGAGGGTAGGAATGCAGATCAACTGGTAAGTCAATCTACCGGCTCAACTCTCATTTCAACAGAACAGAATGTTCTTATGTTCTTATGAACGGTACAGCGTCTGCATTACTACCGATGCTGCACCGATCCACCTGTCAATCTCCTGCTCTTTTTCCCTCACATGAAGTACAATTTCGGCCTAGGTCTAAGTAACGAATGAGCTGTCCAAGTTCTGTGTACTATCTATTTTGTTAAGAAAAGCCATGTACTAAGAGAGGTGTTAAAGTGCTTCATGTGTGCCTCCATTTGTGATCCATCACCACGAAATGAGTCTTATGGGTGTATTTCTACCAGTGCGACTTAAGACTCATTTCGTGGTGATGGGTCACATTTGCTTTAGCCTAAGGTTCCTAAGGTTTGACACTCACTCATCCTTTGGTCGTCTTCCCGAATACTTACAGAAATAAAAGGCATTTCTTTTCTTTTGTGTTTGCGTGCACATTTGTCATTGGGGCAATGCAAAAGTAAGCCCTTTCTCTAGCTTCACACAAAAAATGGTTTCCAGCTGTAGTCAGCATGAGATTTTCAATTCAAGACAAGTCTGCACACACATTTACATGTATGTAACAGTTTTATTACCTTCTAAATAGTCTGTAGAGTTTGCAAACTACCCCAATGCTTTTGACGTAGCTAATTTTAGGTTCATAATGGAATAATATAGATTTGCAGTAAGATTTCTTGCGTGAGAGACTGACAACATGAGTGTGGCGCCAAATGCATGATGGCAGGGAGATAAAGAATAAGGAAGAGGTGCTGGGTATCTGTGACGACCTACAGTACTGTGAAAAAGTCTTAGACGGTCAAAGAAAATATCATAATGATACAATGAAGATCTTATGTCTGTCAAAGTGTGTCAGCTTAACCACTTCAAAACTTCTCCTAAGATCACCCCAGCATTTGCAGCACCTATCCAATACACCCATGTATTTTTTGACTACTACCCCACCTTGCTAGGCTAATCAATATCTCATTGAGTTAACTAATTATGCTAATGACTTAATTGAGCTGGTAGTGAACGTGAACAAATACGAATGGAATGGCTGAGGTGTCTCTGGCAGACGTTGGGGAACTGAAGTGAAGTGAAGTGGAGAACATCAAGCCGTTGATATTAGTAACAATTTTGGAGAACAGGAGAAATTCTTGCATTTTTATTATGTTAATTTGCATATGTTCTAATATTAAATACAGCCTTAAACATTTTCTCTGACTGTTGAAGACTTGCACAGTACTGTATGTGCATCACATGAGTATAATTCAGTCTAATTAAAGGATAAGTATTCTGCCATTTGTCAGAAACAATTCATAAGATCTTATGTCTTGCAAATTGTGAGAGTAAGAATGGATATATTTTAAATGACACAGTATTAAGAAAAGTACACGGGAATATTACTAATATACACTACAAAAAAACTTCAGAAATTCAGTGCGAAAAATTGATTATTATTAGCACAAAATGATACATGTAGTTATGGTAGTTAACTTTATGAATGTAAAAGTGTCTTTTGTAGCCTTAAGTAGCTCAACAAGTATAGCATTGCACTAGCAATTCAACGGTTATGAGCCCAAATCCCTGGGTGCAAACATTAAAAAAATGGTAACTCTTCCCTTTACTGTAAGTCTTTGGGATGAAAGCATCAGTTAGGTGTAGATTTGCTTTACCACATGCATCTGGAAATCCATGCCATTACATTTCTAATCTCACCCTGACAATGACAATACCAAGCCAAATGACATACATCACATGTCATCCAAACATACTTCACATTGCCATAAACAAAAGCTTTCTCATAAAAGTAAGGAGTGAATTTCATTAGTTCTAATTCATAATTTACTTTACTCAATGGACCAATGCAACCAAAATGGAAGCTGAGAGCTGAAACTACTAAGTCTACCGACTGATCCCAACGTTCAAAAGAATATATGATCAAAAGTAAAAAATATTAGACTATGATGTATTTCCTCATTTATTTCTCTGTTGTGTATTTGCTTACTCATTGAAGAATAGTTATATATTCGATTATAATTTGTAACTAATCAAACCTGACAAACTGCATTCATTCTGCATTTTATAGAGACTAACATGCACAGTTATACTCAGCTCTGTAAGGTTATCCAGGATTCAGAATTAGTTGAATGGATGGCGAAAGCAGGGTACACCATCTCCCGAAAAATAGTTGTGAAGGTGTGCAGGTGTTCCCGCTGCCCCTTGATGCTATGAAAGCATAACGTGCCCCTACTATAGTCCAGGGCTATTTCTAGCTTCAAGGGAGGAATAGTCACAGGAAGTGTCACTGTGGACGATGCATGGCAGGCTGTCAGTTTCTTGTTCTTCCATTGGAGGCGCCAGGTGATAGAATTGTGGCCCAGGCGGCTGTGATCCCCACGTCTGGGCACACTACGATAACACACACCCACAGACCACATGCACTGGCCTACCTCCACCATCCAGACATGTTCTCCACCAGAGAAACCCTGGGAGCACAGCACCTGTGGTGCAGTCTGGAATCGCTCGGGGTGCTCTGGGTGGACCTGCTTGTTGGCATTATACTTCACCGTCCTCAGGTCATTGGACAGGAGCAAGCTATGGTGGACTGTGTTTGGGTCAAAAGTCAACTCCAATGGAGTGAGCATGGTATACAGTGCCTGCAGCAGCATAGTCATATCTGTCTTCAACTCATCTGTTCTTGTGATGGCACATAAATGTTTTGTGTCCACAGTGGGAGGTGCTGGAATATCCACATTACTCCCTAAGGCTACTTTAAGCTGGGACTTGATCGACAGAAACTGGTGAACAAACAGGCATTGGTCCGTCTCTTCCAGAACAGATTCAGCTTGTTCCTGGATATCCTTCAGGAGACTCTGCTGCTTAGTCATCCAACTTAGGTTGGCCTGCCAGCTCTCCTGCTTACACGCGTGTTCCTCCTCCAGCTGCTTGCTCAGTCGGCATTTGTAGCCATTTAGCTGGTGAATCATACTGTCCAGGATGCCCAGGGCTTTTACTGTAAGACGGTCACTGGCATCAGTGAAAGCCATCTCCTCCCCAAGGCTCTTCTGCAGCAAGACAGAGGTCATCCGGTGCTTTTCCTTGGCGAGCTTCAAGTCAGCCCTCAAAATGCACCGCATCTCAGCCCCGGCACTCTCAAAGTTCTGAATATCATGGCCGTAGTGAGCACCTTCGATGAAGCAGCTTGCACAAAGAAAGGTGGCATCAGTTACGCAGTAAAACTCCAAGCCCTTGCTGTGAGACAAGCATTTCTGGGAGCTGAGATCTGACAGTGGCTCGACCAGTGTATGGTTCCGGAAGGACTTCTTCTTTGCATGAGCCTGGAGATGATCGGTACACAGGGAAATCTCACATTTCAAACAGGTCTTGAAGGCCGGTTTACTGATGGGCAAGCAGTAGTCACACTGCACTGTATTCCTGTCCTGACCCTTCCCTGTGGTGATCTTGTAGCTCTCAATGATGTTGCACAGCTTCAGGTTCTTCTGCATGTCCTTAATCCCATGATACTCTTGTCGGCATTCAGGGCAGCGGTGTGGGCTTTTCTCCGAGTCTGTGGTAGACTGGATGCAGGAGGCACAGTAGTTGTGGGCACAGGGTAGCATCACCGGTTCTGAGAAGAGCTGCAGGCAGATCGGACATGTCAATTCCCGTGCCAGGAGCTCTGTCGACATGATGCCGTTTCACTGTTCGCCCTGAGCTTATGAAAATGAAACAAAAAAAGTAAAACTATATGCCGCCCCTACTACAGGAACAGGTTCTACCCGTGAGGCAACATCACAAGGAACATCGGTGACAATCTTTCGATAAAAGCTGTTTAGAACAAGCTATTGTGCTTAACAGCAAGAAGTGTCCAGTTTTTGTTAAAGATGTTTAACATGAACTATTCCACCATCAGATTCTGCCACTAGAATACCACAGTTCAATAACAAAATAAGGCAACACTTGAGTTAAGGGTGCTCTTCATACTGTTAAATGAGACCTACATAAGCCCTTCATTGTCACAGTCTTGGAGCATGGTATAGGCAGAACAAAGGAAGTGACAATGCACTTGTGGCTCCAGAAAACAACAGGGGTTTATTACAGATAATGAGAACACTAGGAACACTATAACCAAAAAGACCACATGGAGTCAAAACTAAACAGGGGAAGGAGGGAACTAACAGAACAAAAAAATGATCTATGAAGGAAAAATGCTAACATGGAGAACAAGCAGGGAAGCAAGCGTAGCAATACCATATAACTACAATCAGGATCAGGTACTTAAATACAGAGGGCTAACAAGTAAACACAGGAGAGGTGAGAACAATCAACAAGGACTGGCACAAGAAAACGGGCAACAGGTGAAACTAATAATTAAATCAAAGAACTCAGAATCTAGTAAACAGAATCGAACACTAGGGAAATAACAAATATAGGTAAAATACAACCAAGGGCACAAAGCAAAAAACCAAAACCGAATGCAAAACACAAAACTCAGGAACTGAGGTTAGTAGCCACATGCTCAGCCCATAGTGCCATGCAGCAATCCGGGGAGCTGGGGAAACACATGAAGGACTTGGGCTCGGGGAGAACAGGATGGCCAGCGACACCTGCTGGTCAAAAGGGGAGGAGACATGAAAGGTCGGGCAGACAGGTGCTGATCCTGACACTTCATGACAACTGACATAGATTAACAAAATCATTTATAATGGTTTGTTCCAACATAAATGCTAACATTAGCAACTCTTGTGTCAGGTTGACATATCTGCGTTGACGTTCATAGGGTTATGTTGACTGACATAAGGTTATATTGACTGTCGTAGATTTGTGTTGTGTTATGACACTTCTTATTTAAGTGAGATGAAAGGTTATAAGATTGACTCTACACTTCAGGATGTCAGAGTGACATAAAGTGACAGAAAATGAATGATTTTTAAGTGTTTCATATGGCTACAATGAACAGCAGAATAGCATCACACCTCCAGAGACTGCTGGTTAGTATCTTACCTGTTGTTTTGTGTGTGCAAAGCTTACATACTCCTCCTGTGTGCAATTGCATGTGTGTTCACACCCATTCTTTTTCAAGGTCACTTGAGTTCATCCTCCAATTCGTGAGGCACTGTTGGATAAGTTGACAGTCATCCGTGGCATTAGAAAGTCACTTCTACTCTCTACCTGGCTGGTTTCTGGTCATTCCCAGTGTCTCATGCTTCACATTTTTCTTGTACTGATCTCTTAGAAATTTTGAGCCTGGAAGCGACCTGCCGCTCAGTGTAACTTTCTGTCAGCAGAACCAGGATTGAAGGAATGCAGATTTTTAAAAAATATGGAGTGGTCTCTTAATTTTAATTTAATTAAGGTGAACACCTAATCCATGTCAGTGTGGACACTATGAGGTAGAACAGGGTTTGCAAACTACCAGCAAACTTCCTTCTGTGTGCTGATTGGTCAGTCTCCTATACTCACACATGTGTCACTAATGTTAATGTGAAACAGCTGGATGAGTCTTTTAATCAAGGAAACAAACCAGTAAAAGCACAAAAAGAATTGAAGTAATTAGTCAAGCACAGGGGCCATTCAGTTTTAAAGTAGTTTGTGAAACCTGAAGTAGCTCATACTGTCCCCCTGCCATGGATTAGGTCACCATAGCTGGAATGTTCTGACATAGTAACAGCATCATGACCATTTCTTTAATCCATAACTAAAGTGAGTTACACTTTGCAGTTTATAAGATTAACATACATGCCTATATGATGTCATGCTGTTATTACTGCATAAGTATAGAAGTCTTACGAAGAGCACTTTCAAGTAAAGTGTTACCCAAAATAAATGGTAAATTGGTAGTACTATATTTAGAAATATGTATCCTTCTTGGGATGTCATAGAAAGTTAAACTTAAGCCCAAATTTGAATTCTGCTTCAAAACTAAAAGAAGTGAATAACTGTACACAGAAGTAATCATTATTTATTCCATATTCACATGGTTTTTGTGAGGTGTAATCTTGGTTATACCCACACACACACTCAAGTCAAATAAATCCTACATGAATTATTCATATTTTTGGGTAACCTTTATGGGCTTCCTTTGTCAGAACCATTCTCTGCAAAGATCCATCCGACTCACTCTCTCCCACAGTGTCCATAAACACACTATTGACAGCTTAATGATCCGTTGCCCAAATTTGTCACCTATATACTGTACAGTATGCCATGCATTGCCTAGGGTGAAAAAATAAGTAAATGAAGATTTCACCATTTAATTTTACGGTTACATTGAACTTCCTCTTCTCTTTACCTACAATGCATCATGACTCCTATGTAATTAATAACCGATTAGCTACATTAAATACTGCGCTCAGCTGAAATATGTAATGGAACATACTGAAATAAACTCATAAATATAATCAGATACAAACAAACACATAGATAGATAGATCTGGTTAGGTTTGTTTAGCTCAAGTTATGTTCATTTACAGGAAGGTAACTGCACTGAACAGGAAAATAAATGAACATAAAATAACTGCATAATGAGGTATAAAAAGAATGAGGCTCAACCAGCTTCACAAAGACGGCACAAAACAACCCACTTGTCAATCATATGTTAATTTAAGAAAGGGGTTAATTTTTAAATGTGTTTTTATCCAAATGTGTTTTTACATATAATTAACTGCTGATGAATGCTGTGACTGACAGATCAGCAAAACAAGGGAAGTATTTACGACAGAATTGTAACAGTCTGTCCTGTGTTTAGCGTCCAGACCTTTTGGTCACCAAACTCACAGTATTATGGAAGGCTGTTACCCATGTAACAAAAAAAAGTCTTTATGAATGGCTTTCTTAAAGTGCTAAGGAGAGATGCCTTCAGAAAGTATTTGCTCCCATTCCAGTTTTGTCACATTCTCTTATATCATACCGAAAAGTTAAGACATAGAAAACTGGTTTTTATCACAAGCAGTTTTACACAAGTTGCGAAGAATTTTAAGAAGTGAGATTTTCATGTCTCATGTCTCATTTCAGCCAATGAATGCATACCATGGACAATTTCTCTCTGGATACATTTGTTCAACTTACAGTATAAGGATTACCTGAACTTGGTAGTACTAATTGTGCCATATATTTTTTTCAATTTTCAATTTTTGATAGATCACAGCTTTCTCAGTATTCTTATGACTTGATCTTTACCACCTTTTTGGTGCATGATGACCAGATTTGTGGTCTTCATGATGATGTGAATAATGTAGTTGGCTGTTTCTGTTTTGAATCCTCATAGAATGACAAAAATTGTTATGCTTGTGACTGAACAAGGTGGACCCCATTTAGGTTTTAGTGCAATTGCATGTGAAAATGCAATACACCTGGGCCAATTTGATACCACAAATAGGTACATTTATTGTAAAATAATTATAGTTTAACATAATTTAATGAAAGACACCAGTTGATTTCGTGACCAGAGGGATGTTCATATCAGGTAAGCCGACAATATCCTTCCTGGGATTTGAACCGTAAGCATTTCACCTGACCTGTTGACCACTAAAAAAGAGTCATTAAAATGACTGCGACCCTAGCGACATTATAAAGATCAAACCGTTATTACCTATTATAATGTTGTTCCTATCTTTTGGCCTTACTGAGTTTGTATATCTGGTGAAGTGCCATTTTGGATCGTTCAGGTCACCAAGTTCTTTGGTGTTCACATCGCAGAGAACCTCACGTGGACCCTCAACACCACTTCCTTCGCCAAGTAAGTCCAGCAGTGTTCTTACTTCTTATAGAGAGTATCCTGTGTGACTGCATCACCCGTACTGTGGACGATCCCACACCCCCCTCCCACACCCTCTTTCCCCTCCATCTTCCTGGCAAATGGTTCCATAGCATACGGCTCTTCACTGCCAGCATAGGAGACAGTTCCTTCTCTCTGGTCATCAGACGTCTGAATTAGAACTGAATCATAAACTATAGTCATCCCCGACACACACACACACACAGGTTTGCAATTATATCTTTGTGGGGACTCTCCATTCACTTCCATGGGGAAAACTCTAATCCCAACATGATGACCTTAACCTCTACCCAGCCCTAACCTTACCCATAAGTGACCAAACAAAATACAAGACTTTTGGCATTTTTTTCATTTTTTGATTGCATTCACAGATCTTTGTGGGGACTTGAAATATTCAATCACATTATCATATTGTGGGGAACATTTGGTCATCTGGTAATATAAACATAATTCACACACACACACACACACACACTGTATATACCCTTTATTTATTATACACTGCACAATCACTGTCCTGTTGCTGCAGTTTGCACAGTTATTTATTTATATCAACCTCAATCTTGCATTCTTTTGCACACTTCTGCTGCTTCAATGCAGTATCTCATATAATACTGCATTCATTCAGACTGGTCCTCTCACTGCTTTTGTTGACTGCACTGTGTGTTGTCTTGCCCTGTAATATTGTATTACTGCTATTGTTCTTGTCTTGCACTCTCTATCCATCTTTGCTCTCCTCGCTCTTCATTGTTCTCTCCCTCCTGTGTTGTGAATGTTTTTGTTCTTTGTGTTGCATCATGATCCTGGAGGAACCATGTTTATTTTCACTGTGTACTATGTATATGGCTGGAATGGCAATAAACCTACTTCACTTCACTTAACTTGGTTGTCAGGACATCTTCCCTCACTGATTTGACTGCCCCATGTCATTCTGAATTCCTATACATGAATCAGCCACCTGGTGTCACTTTAGTTACAACTTCCATGAATTAAAGCCTTTTATCGCAATAATAGTGTTTTAATAGTTGTAACTGGACCATTTGAACAGATCAAGAATGCAGACTTTAAACACGTTTATCAATAATATACAAATATTCACCTGAACACGACCCCTCCCAAAAAAATTCAAGATCTTCCCTCAGTATCACATTTATATCTTTTCTGCTTGATGGGTTTTTACAGGTTTTACAGATCAAAAATTACTTATCTCCAGAGCATACAATGTCACAAGCTTATTAAGGCCTCACGTGATAATAGACACACCCCACTCAAACGTGATAAAGCCGACACTCCTACATTGACTCTTGGGTGCCATCTAGTGACATTTCAAAAATTATGCAAGTAAACACACTTTTCTTGTTGCTACTGGTTAAAGAATTGCCCTATTTATTTTTGAAATTCGGATGGACCCTGCTACATTTGCTTTACCTCATCTCTGTCAGCTACAACTTACCTGGATTCTAATAACACAAAATGGTTTAATCTGGAAAAAGTCCAATCAGTTAGAGAACATTACAGCGACAATTTCAACCTTTTTTTCACCCGGACAGTCACCTGAATAAATAGTGTCACGTAGTGTAGTTTCTCTTACGACTATTTAAAGTAACAATCTGTTTCCATTACCACAACATAAACCTAACTTCAACATTTTGCTGACCCTGGGGGCACCTCTTGTTAAAGCCCATTGATGGGGGGTGATAGGAACCATGCGGTCTGGATTACATCGTACTTTGTTCTGGATGTGGACCAGAGTCCTCCATTTCAGTAACCCTGAGGAACATACTAAGGGAATAAGAGACAAGGTGCAGGTTTTCTGTGCTCGACGTGGTGATTATTCCTTCTTAAATTTACCCATAAACGTCTGCAGAGAAGTGTATGTAGTTTCCATTGTGTATGTGGCTCCGTGGAGGGTGGTGCACTGGTTAGCACTGTTGCCTCATACCTCTGGGACCTGGCTTTAAGTCTCACTTTGGATCAGGAATGTGCCAGTTCAAATCTAATGGCAGGCAGAGGGAATTCACCATTGGCTCCTTAAGCCTAAATGCTTCTAGAATGCTGACTGATCTGCTCTCTCTCTCATTTATACATGAGACCAAAATGCTGTTCAGCACTGTGGATAGTCTTCAGTCTATTCAGTGTTCTTTGGTTCATCTTGGTTTCTAGACCATGCTGTAGAACAAGCAGGGAGATCAGATTGGATACACAGAGAAAAACAGCTGGTAAGAATAATACAGACAGCCATGTGGCTGCCTGGCCTTGAGAAGGCATGCTTTATAAGACCGCCAGACTTGCACATTGCAGAGATAACAAAATAAAGAAGAGCATGCCATGAGTGAATTAGAATACATATTCTTATAGTGGTTCACATACAAATCCCATCCTTCTGTTTGAGAAGAAGGTGAAGACTCTCTGCTTTATTTTAATTCCTGTAGTACAACAGACTTTGTAAGGAGCTGTGCACCTGAAGGACTTATGGTTAATGAAAATTATCCACAATACTAACTCTTTTGAGGTATTATTTTAATGAATTTTGCCATTCTGCATTTAAAAAATCTTTTTTATTGGTAGAAAGTTTTTAATAGAGGCTGAGATGACAGCAGTATACGGTAGAGTGCTGTGATACCATTAAGGTGAGCATGTAGGAAAATCTACCATACTATATTATAGATCAGTTGCAGTTTTGTGAAGTGTAACAATGAATGGACTCGCAACCCTCAAGCATCCATTGTTTATATTTACTGAATTTCCCTGTTGTAGTTCATGGAACAAATATTTAACTCCCAAATATCCAAAAATCCATTATGGGAGCAACAAGCCACAATTTAGACATTCCTTTCCCTTCTATGGGTAAATCCCTGAAGTGGGTGGGCTGCATGACATAGGAGCCTTGATACCTGATTTGCTGGAAGAAACATGGGGGGCGGAGAGAAAAGCTAGAGCTCTAAACAAATGTATGGCTTGGTTTGGGGGGGGGGGAGACTGCCTTGGTTGCGAGAACAGAAGTGGAGGGTCGCAGAACTCGTCACCCTCCTGAGAACTACAGTAAGAAAACCGATTTCTCAATTCATGTGCTTGGCAGAGGATCTCCCTTCACAACTGGTGTCCTATGAATGATTAAAATGAAGGAAATGCTAACCTGTGATGATGGGATAGAGAGGGCAGAATGTGCGTGTGGGCTTCACCCTGTGTGGATGAAGAACCACCAGAAATACATCTGTATGGCAAAACCAGCAAGTGACACCAAGAGGACACAGTATTCATGAGCTATCAGTGCTGGAATGAAAGAACAGAGGTAAGAGTTTAATAAAACAATGTAAAATAATCATTATACTGTATACTGTGTACCATGAGAGCAATGAAATAGCAGCATATGTGAATATATATATATATATATATATATACATACACACACACACACACACACACACACACACAGTGCGTATCAGTTTTCTCTCGATATTCAGTGGAAACCATAGGTCCTGTTGTTGAACACTGCATGTAGAGATTGTGGTTCAGAAAAAATGTCCAAATATCAGCTAGGAGATTACATAGTTACATATAATGTTCTCCATTCTAAGAGACAAAATAATAAAGCAACCATCCAATATACCATTGTACTATTACTATTATTACAATTTGGGGGGTGGAACAGTGATTAGCATTGTTGCTTCACACCTCTCGGACCCGGGTTCAGGGCTCCATGTGTGGTTTTTGCATGTTCTCCTGTGTCATTGTGGAGTTGTGTGCATGTACCATGGAATGGGTCAGTGCCCTACTCTGGGTTATTCTCTGCCTTGCACCTGTAGCTTCTGGGACAGGCTGTGACCCTGCATAGGACAAGTGGGTATAGAAGATTGAATAAGGTCCTCATTAACCATTGTGCGCTTTGCCCGAATTGTTGGATGTTTCAGCCAAGAATGTGGTCTCAAGGTGATAGAAGAGGGGCCAAAACATGGTGCATCCTACTGGATTTTGTATTAGCTTTAGCATATCAGGTATTTTTGGTGAAGAGGCCAATGGAAAGCAAGCCTATTCTTTCATGTAGATTAGTTTGCTGGATTTATCTCATTGCTCTGCAGTAATGTGTTCTCAAATCAAATCAATTCTCCGTAAATGTCATTACTGAACAAGGAATTATCAGAGATTGATGATGGTACTCGCTCATTCCTGACTGCCTGAAAATGTTTTTTTTTTCTTTCCTTTTTTCCCAAAGAGTAGTTCAGGCCACTAGACTATCAGTTGGCGGATGGTTGTGGGGTTGCATGTTCCACTGCGCTCTAAGAATCCGCGCAATGAGTACCTGAAGGGAATGATGAGTTAGGCGTCGGCGCCCATAAACGGCACCATGTTCCTCACCCTATGTGGGGAGCAGCTCAAAGGCATAAGGCCATGAGGTAGAAATTCGACACCTTTGCATGCTTTGATGAGAAGGCCACTGGCATGAGGGGGGTGAAGTGCTGCCATATACACTTTCAAACAAACCCTATGCAATCTACCTAATTCCAGCTGATGAATATTATTTTGTGACAGTTTTTTGGATGCAATATTTGGAGATGTAAAGCGCTTGCCAATCTTTTTCTGTCATTTTGAGTAGCATGAGCTACTTAAAGTTTTACTATTGTAGCAGAATTAAGGCCTTAACAAAAATATTACTATGGAGGAGACTGAATTGAAGCACTCAGAGTAAATAAATGGATAGAAATGAAGTATGAAGCACCTCTACTGACTTGCAGGGTGAACGAAAGAACATTAGCATATTTGGTTCATAAGGTCTTACATGACAGCTGCGGGAGCTGCTCACCACCATGGTGATCCATTCACCAACAAGGTGGTGGACGAGCTGTTGCGTTCAGCGCCCATCACCAAAAAGTGCAACTTCAAAAACACAGAATTCAAGCGTTGTACCAAGGACAAAAATAGCATTTCAGGATTGTTTTCTGCTTCACAGCTGCTGCCATTTTCCCTCCCGACTTCCTTTCCATGTGGCAGCCATCACAAACAAAGCAGATGTTTGGACACTGCGGAAGTTGTCAGTCCTCAGCCCATTGACCCACCTGAGATTTGAACCGATTACAAGGCTGCGTCATCATCACACATTTATGTCATTCATAATGTCATACTATTGCATTGTGTATAAAATTTGATTTCCTTTAAGATTAAGATATTTTAAAATGACACAGATTGTTGCAAAACTGCAAGGCCCCCCACAGTGACGCAAACTCCTTTTTAAAAGGTCAAAGCCAAAATTACACACAAAAAAAAACTAAAAGTAGCGACAAAGCCTCTGACCTTTAACATTAAACGTTAGATGCACCATATACCTTTCTTAAATATTCATAAGGTGTACCATATGAACATTTATAGCCTTATCATAATAGAAATTACACAATGGACACAGAGAGACAGATGTTCAAGCCCGGACACCTTGTGGACCCTCCCCGTTTCTGTGGGCCACAGTGCAGACAGACACACTGCCTATAATTCCGCCACACTGCCTATAATTCTGCCAGTGCCCTGATAGCCGTTTACACCAACAGACTGAATGTTAATTGCCAGTCATCAGTTCCTGTTCTGTTGCTGTACTATCACCATTGCCTGAGAGATATGCTTTAAGGACCAAAGGAAAGCACAGTTTCAAAGACATGTTAAGCCTCGTTCTACCTTCACCCCATAGACTCATGTATAAAACTGTACTTGAAAAATTAAATAGAATCCATCCAAACATTTTAACCTTGATCAATTGTTGCTGCAGTTTCTATGCCTTGAAAAATTACAGCCAACCCAGGCACTTTCTTGACAAACTACCTTAAAACACAGCAATAGGTGGCAGTGTGACAGTGGTTTAGCAGATGAGCTGCTCACTATTGCTTCAAAGTGAAACAGCAGCTCACAGCAGGCCACCACAAGTCAGCAGGGCAAGTCACCATTCTACAAATCACTAACCATCAAATACTCTCGGGAAAAGGTTCACGAATACAGAGAACAACTTTGCAAATTAGAGATCAAATAAAGGCACTGAACAAAGACTGTGTGGAAATGGGGGAAAAAAAAAAAAAAAAACTTTTATTCTCTGAAATACAAAAGGCATTTAAAGTTAAGACTACAAATGAATGGTTTTAATCTGTTTTGTCCCATATATATTGCACAGACTATCCAACTGTATATGTGAATAAAGTATGTCTTCTAGTAACTCCAGGGTAAGGCACAATTGCCAATTCATAACGAAAGCACCATCTTTTAATTGTGTTTTGGCAAAATAAAAAAACAAAAAGTGTGCACATGTGAAATATGTGCCAGCGTGCGTGTCATTCATTGGGGAGCTCACAGATGGCTGAAGGTCACACTGTGGAAGCTTTCCTCACATCATGCGGCACACAGACTCCCCCATCCCCTCTTCACAGTTCATTGCAAAATACACGCAGTTATATGCAACAAAAATGCATCTTTCGTATAAAATAAGCCCACGTCTTGTTCCATCAGCCCGTTTTTAGTAACAAACCACATCCTTGGTTTTTAAATGTGTCAATTTTTGACAACGACAGATGAATAAATTTGGCATGGCGTCCTACCAAAGATCTTTCTAAAACAAATCTGATTACCGCAATCCTCCACAACTTTTGTCGTCGCATTTGCTTCGGTCGTTACCGTTTTCCATTAATCAGAGGAGGTTCATCGATGTTTCCACTGCAGCGGCTTGCCAGTGTACCGAACATCACAAAACAACCACGAGGGAAATGGGGGGGGGGGGGGGGTTACACCATGTAGAAATTAATGAAAGGCAAAGCA
>JAODJX010000109.1:22006668-22024880 GCA_026776945.1 Isichthys henryi
CCCACCCCTCCAAAAAACACTACCTACTCCACAAGCTGTTTAAACTTTTTTTCCCCTCACAGGGACACCACTCCTTTCCTCCCACAGTGCCGATGTCACTGTACTGGGACTCCTCTTCCCAAGAACCATTATCGATGGCACTGGTCTGTGTGTACTCTATGGCACATCAACCCCCACCCCCAGATTACAGCACCAGAAAATGTTTAGTTTTACCTGCTACTAATGTTAAATCTTAAGGGTAAGGAAAGTTAAACCTAACACGCATTATAAAACTCTTCGGTTCACTTCTGAACATGACATGACACCCCCGTGACCAAAAAAAAAACCTGATCAGACCAGACTGAGCAACGCATACAGTGGCAGTGTCTCATGCTGTGAAAAATCAAATGCTCTCCTTTGCAGCCACTGCCCCCCCCCAAAAAATCTCCCAGCAGAGGACAAAGAGAAACATTATGCCTTGTCCAAATGGTAAATTCCAGGCGTTCCCAAAAGGAATAGGAGGAGAGCTCTGAGAGGCTTGTTCATGCAGAGAGACGAGCAGCACCCACAGGTCAGCCGGCTGATCCCTCCAAGCTGCTGATGCCACAGCTTCTTTTAAAAATCCACTTCAGGATTCCCTCCCCCTTTATTGCCTTCTGTTATTTATTGCAGAAGTTAATTTGTTTACTTCAAAGCCACAATTCTGCTGTAAAATCCTTGTTAAGAACATTGAGGCAACCATGTTGAGGAGGATGACATTTAAAAATGAATAAATATAAAAGCCAACAATGTACTTGACAGAAAGCCCTGTCACCCCTCCAATCTAATCCCTACTCCTCCTACACCCCCAAACACTACAATCTCCAGCTCACCAACACACTTCCCATTTCTCCAAAGAAATGTTTGTAGTATATACTTTTGTGTAAATTGTCCCAGTGTGATTAAGTACACCAGATCTGCATTTGTCATTGTCCTTTCATGGGCCACCAGAGAAGATGTTTTCCCGGCTGGATTTCCTGAACTGTCTCACTCGGAAACTTTTGTAGTTCCTGGTAGGAATGGGCAATACCATTGATTAAATTTTTATTTATTTATTTTTTAATCTGACTTGACTCAATATCAGAGATATTGTTTGGTAGCACCAATACTGGTCCAGATATTCTTTTGTGTGCATTAAATGAGGGAAGTTGGTGGTGTTACTGCAAGCTGTGCCAGACACAAAGCAGTACCAAAGACGCTTTTTCTTATTGCTCCTGAAATCCAATACATTTCCATTCAGTGGAAGGCATGGAGGAACTTTTCATAAACTTCAGACTAACTTAAAAAAAATACTAGATAATTATTAAAATTACTTGTCAATAGTCCTTGCGATATATAGGAGATGAAAACTGCTCACTCAATACCATACGTAGCCTGTAGTCCAACGCCATAGCATACAACCTCTGTACAGGATTACATGCATCATTGGGTTGACCATGAGTACAGTAACAGCTAAAACACTGAACCTTCAAACAATAATAGATGGTATTCGCTGCAGTGTACTGAAGCAGTTAGTACAAGTAGCTGATAAAAGTTCTTGTGCAGTAGCTTAAATGAGTATTAAGAAATACACAATAAACATTTTGCTTAAAACTGTCATGTATAGTGCATTACTGATACCTTCATAATGTAATACAATGGTCCATATAAGAATTAAAAAAAGCATTACGGATTCTTCTATTGACACTCATAAGGCATTATAGTGTTAATTATTATTAGGAATGGGGGCCAAATCACATTTTCTCCGTTCTGATTCGATACACAGCTGCTGATACCAATACAGATTCCGATACAAGAGCTCTTTTTAATTTTATATTTTAATATAGTTATACTTATAGAAATCTACATATTAATGGACTTTACATCTTGTTATAAGTGTTTTTGAGGCATTTTGTAGTTCCATCTGAATATCTTCCAAGTCAAGAGGTGAATGCTTAAAATGTCCCACAATTTTCCTCCCACTGGCAACACTGCGAGTTCCCCTGTATCACAAGCTGTAGCCAGTGCATGAAACAGCCAAAGTTAGCGACTCCTAAATCATCCATTGCTTTTTCCATACTAATCGCGTTGTCTTGCACAATTGCATGCACTCTCTTTAATGGGATTTTCCACTAAACGCTACTTCCACCTCCCAAATGTTTGTTTTTACAAAGATTGCAAAATCGCTGTGCTACTAGTAGTATTCACAGATCGCCACCCTATTATCTGATGTTCTTACGTTCCTCCTACTGCGAAGAGAATGCGCATGACGACACAGAAGTCGGACGTCACGGCGCTCATACCCACTGAGCAGCAAAAAAACTGAGCGGCAGCATGTTTGGTTTGAATGACAAATAAAAAATTCTTTAAAATGGGAGAGTTGTTGTGCGATTGTCTGAACAAAGAGATTTAACATGAAATAGGAGCTCTTTTTTAGAAACTACACAAAACTAAATAAGTATCGAACAGCACCATGAAGTATTTGGTACTTCAAGAAGGTACCAAAAGTACGATACTTCCAGTTGTTCATTTTCCACTGGCATAAAAACTGGTACTGCGGCCGAATGACATTACAACATGGTGGGATATTTTATACTGAATTCGAAAAATGGATGTAGTAGGACTGGACGATGTGCGATATCGATACCAACATCGCATGTTATGCACATCCAATTCTTACATCACTAATCAGGCATTGTGGAAGCAGAAATTTTTAAAGCAACATGTAGGCTAGTAGGAATCCAAGCACCTTACTATGTCTGCATACAAACTGGGGTAAAGGAAGAAAGCTTGTGTGTATAGGTATGGAGATGCACGAGTAAGAGGGGTCTGCTACCTGCAGCAAACATTCTCTGAGTAGATCCTGATGCTCGACAGTTTTATGAGTCCAAAGTTTTAGATGTCTAACCCTATTTAGGGATGCTACTTATTATAATCTTTATGTATACTCCCTGTCAAAACTGAGAGGTACAGACCAACACATCCAAAATATTACGGCCCTGTTGCATGCAACAAATAGAATTTTTTGTGACAGCCAAAACATAATGCATATTATGACAGGTTAGTACTGAATTGCTTTCAGTTACCAATTTTAGTGTATCTGAATATGTTTTCCCCTGTCTTTACCAAGATAACTTAGGGAACTCCAGTGAACAAAGAGGCAAATGTAATCAAACGCTTCCTGTATATAAATAAAGCAATAATACAAAACACTGCCAAAGCTCTAAAAATACACCACAGCCAGATTTAAAAAAATAAATAAATATTTTTTTAAAAATTCTGATCCAGACGGCAAATTATAAACCAAAGAAATGTTGACAAATATGAGCAGCGGAAACTTATACTTGTTTGCTGCCACTAAGAGGTGGCTGATGGTACAAAGATAAACCTACCCCATTGTGGCATGTAACTCCACAGGCTGCCTATTATGATGTACTTTATTGTGGTAAAAAAAAATAAGCAGTAAGATATGTTTAATTCCTAAAACAAACCTAACACGTACCGAGGGTAAAAGATGCAACAAGAAGCAGTTACTGAAAACAGTGTTTCATGCTTTCTTAGAGAAAAAATAAAAGTAAGTAATTTACTGTATAATGATTAGAAAAAAAATACCAAAATACAAAAAGGGAAATAAATACTGATTATATTTTAAATAGACTAGATAACCAAAAAAAAGTCTATCTAAAATACATCTTTAAATTTTAAATCCGCTGCTCTCACTTGCTATCTGGCTATATCTCCGATTTGTAGAGAAAGAACTGAAGACAGAAGTTTGAAATCATTCATTGGAACACTGCTTGTCCAAACAAAAAGGAGGTATAGCTACGTTGGAATGTCATTTTGTGTTTTAGCCAATAAGTATGGAGGTAGTGACATGCTTTCCTAAATAATGGATAAGCTGGGGTTTAAAAAAAAACAAAAACAAGAAGAATGCTGATTTGTAGATGATTTTGATATACTGCTGTACAGTATGAAACCCATATTGAGGTAATTCAGCTTCCACTTCACCTGGCCATCTAGCTGTGTCACTATTTACGATATTGCAATGCATTTTACAATATTATAACAGCTAATCTTTCCATAGAGCAAATGTGTTTTAAAACTGCAATATGACTTTAGTCTTGAGTAATTTCAAAGTTAATCGTTTTATAATTTAATATCAAAAATAGAGGAGGTGCTACCTCTATGGATCAGTTTCCTCTGCTAACAAGGTCTTGGCTCTTCTAGGTCAGAATCCAGCAAAGGTGTGCTACACTAGTACTGTATACTCAGGACGGCTCCACAACCATCACCTGCCAGTCTAGTTTGTGAAGCTGCACTACCTGCCTGCATCAGCGCTGTGCCCATGGCCTGCTTTCAGTGGCTGTTGACAGATGAAAAGCTTTGATGGTGTGAACCTGTCTATTGCAGGAAAAAAACAGAGTGTCAGTGTAGGCAGACCCTGTGGGAACCTGCTATATCATGTCTCAGGTAGGACCCAGCTTCTCCCATCAAGGAGGCCCAAGAAAGGGTCATGGCATGCCGACTACTAGCCATGTACAGCGAGGAAAGCTGATTGGAATAAACCAAAGGACACAAAAGAAACCGCATACGGGGGTGTGACAGCAAGAACATCATCTGAAATCAGAGTGGAGCACTTGGAAGTATACGAGCTGGGGCTCATCACACAAGGTAATGTTTGGGGAATAGAGCACTAAGTCTGACACAGACGGGGTGGAGATTCTCACCAGCATCCTTGTATTGCTTCTTATTTCTACTTCCTGAGTTCAAGAGCCCCCAGGTTCAGAACCAGAGCACCAGGGTGGCACCTGAATCGTTCAGTATGGAAATACTAATATGGGACTCCAGAGAAACCACGCATGTTGTAAATGAAATCAGTCGCACATGTGGAATTACTGAGAGCAAGCCTGCTTAGGCCACAAGGGAGTTTTTACAGCATGGTAAAAAATAAAAGTGAAAAAGAACCTTTAAACACCACTGGCAGGGTTATATAAAACTTTGTCTCACGGGGGAGATAAATAATTATGTATGTACTGCCCTTAAGAGCCAAGGAGGCCCTCCAAGAGGGACGCTGAATGAATGCATGAGTCATTCTCAGGCTTCCGAAAAACACGGGATACATCACCTGACAGACACTTGAGGCAATTATTGCAATTCTAACAGAGTAACCGTTATTGCATAAGGACCTATGCCGTTGCCCCAGGCAACCCGAGCCAGCACCGAACTCAAGCACAGACAAGGCATATTTGCAGAGAAGCGCAGTGCAGGTGAAATTACAATGAACAAAAAGAAACTATATCAGCTTGTTGGGCTCCAGTCCGATCAGATCATGACTGCTGACTGGCACTGGCATGGCACTGGCACTGCCCACGCCTGACTTCAACACAGTAGAGATGACTTTGAAGGAGTTTGACCAAGCGGCTTATGAGTGTTCAGCATATATGGGAACTCCTTTAAGACAGCCAGAAAAGCACCCCAAGAGGCCATCTCATTAAATTGCCATGGTGGGGACAGTAGGGTCAGCCCATCCCTGGAACAATTGGGTTTAAGGGCCCAAAGGTGGGATCACGCTGCCAACCCGGGGATTTGAACCGGCAACCATCTGAGTCACAAACCACAGAGTTGCCCTCCACCTCTCCCAAAAAAAAAAAAAATATACACATACATATATATACACATACATATATATATGTATGTATGCATGTATGCATGTATGTATGGTTTAGTGGTCAGTGCATAATTCAGTGCATAACCCACATGTTATTTTATATTTCTGATGTCTAATACTAAGCAATGTTGCTTCACTTTTGGGGCAATCTGTCTCAATTGAATCATATCTAAATTATCCATACAATGCCTCTGCAAAGTTTGAAAAGTATCCATCAAATGAGTTTGAGTTATTGTCTTAACAAGCAAAGTATTTTCAGCAGTGGACCAGTCCCAAAACCTTACAGATATTCCAGTGTCTGGGGAATACGATAAAAAAAATCATCCATCCACCCTGTATAACCCATGTCTGACCATAAGCACAGACATTCTGTATGTTTTACTCGATGTCAATGCTTTGAATGGCGAAATAAAAACTGAAGATAATGGAAATCTTTTTGGCAGTTTACAACACAGTCCAGTCTGTTGCGTGTTAGACTTTAATCTGCTAATCTGCCACCACACCACTGATGCCTTTTTACCTTGACTATCCACAATACCTACATTTTAAAATGACATTGTGGCTACTGAGCTGTCACTTTCTTCACAGATACCAAAAGTTTCCTCGGAGGGGGCACTCATCTCTCCCACGACGTTACCAAAACAGTAGCATGAGGTGTGCTCTGCTAGCTCAATGAACCTTGCAGTGCATTTGTCGGGCATATATTGCCCACACTTAAAACATATGATTGGCTGGAACTATATTCATTTCTGTAATGTGATGCGTCTTATCAATCGTACACCCAAGTTTCACATTCTCTCATCATGTAAATTTTACATTACAGTAAGTTGATTTGTATCACACAGCCCTATGGAATACTCAGCATACACAGTAAATTTCTTTGCCACAAGTGTGGTATAATTCGGAAAGGGATCGCTTACAATAAGCGTTATATGATAGGATCTCATGTCACCCATGACCATGTAGAACGCTTTCTATGTCAAAATCTATACCTAAATGGATCAAATCAAACAACATACTAACCCACAAGAGTCAGATTATCTACACCAAAATGAACAGCAATAGGAACATACAAGGCCTGAATAAATTCTCTATTAAAATGCCAAAATTCAACAGTGCCAATATAGGGCTGAATATTTAATTCAAAGTAAACATTTTTCAGCAGCACAACAGCTTCTCCCCTTTTCTGACTCGAGCCTGAAGCCACCTGCTAACGAACATGTCTGACTCCACAATGCAGCTCCATCCATCACAGGATGGAGGGACTCGCTTCCAACCAGAATGCTGACCTCCAAGTTTAGTCATCCGGAGATTCAGTCCCAGTAACTGAAGAGTGCTTCCTCCCATACAGTGAGTCACTGTCAGCTCATGCCTGCGCAATGTGAAACCACATGCACACATGCCTACAAAAAAACAGCCTTCCTCTGGAGGTTGGGCACCCCAAGTCAACCCATATGTGACGGGTTGTATGCAGGCCAGGCAGGCAGCCCACACACATATTATGTTTCATGATATCCTGTTATTAGAATATAATGACTGGGGAAATTCAGCTAGTAATTCTGCTTGATGTACCCATCTGTACTACTTTTCACCTTATGTCATTTACACACTGTAAAGATAGATAGAGAGAGATAGAGATAGATATGAGAGACATATGATTCTGACTTTATAGTGCATAAAAAAGACAAGGTGATAGTACAGATGGGTACATCAAGCAGAATTACTAGCTGAATTTCCCCAGTCATTATATTCTAATAACAGGATACCATGAAACATTAAAAGTAGTTTGAATAAATAAAATTGAAACATTAAAATTGCCCCTCCATGAATCACCACCTATATTACATAATCTTGAATAGGGACTGTAAAGCTTACAGTTGCAATATTTTGTTTCTCACGACAAAAAAACAATGTAGCATGACTTACTGATGGTCTTAAGTGACTGACTACCGCGGCCCCTGTGATGTTACAATTGCATGTGCATAATATGTAATGTCAACCTTGTACATCAAGCAGGCCTGTTACAAAAGCTTGCACTGCCATGTTCTCTGTGTTTAATAACAAAAATTAATGGTCTGAGATACTACTTTGTATGTATTCCATTAAAAGTGTGTAAGTTTGCACGGTGATATTTGTGATTTTCAGTGAATTTAAAAGAACCGATGAAATTAAATCCAATCAAGCTCAAACTTTGAACTTCAGAATGAATAAACCTCAAATATTCCAAATTGCCTCATCTATTTTAATTTTATACACATTCAACGATACTGACTCCTTCCTAAAGAGGAGCAACAGATCTGGGGTGATGTGACAGCTGTAGTTTGGAGCACGGAGCCAGGTAGCAGAGGCGAGAGGTTTGGCCCCTCTGGGCAGCCTGCTCCGGGGCTTCACCTGTTACCAGGCTGCGTATGGTACAGAAGGGCCTGTGACACAAAAACAGCAGCCTGGACTCCTCCACAACACTGTGGCCAAGAGACAGGGTCAGGAAAGAGCGCTCAATCTGTGCCAGGGAGGTGTGGCACACGTCAATCATCATGACGGGTGTCAGGCTGACAGGGCCTTCAACAGAGGGGATCCAGGGTCAGCTGCCACAGTCTCCCACATCACGCTTGTAACCTGGTGCCTTGTAATCCTGGCCAACAGACCCTGGGGTCTAGAGAAGGCAAGATTAGAGTACAGCTGACACAAGGTCGACATGCCTAAATACTGTCCACACGGGGCTCTATGCTGTAAACATAATCTGGCCTCCAAGTTTGCTAGGATCCAATGTCTTACAGAGTCAGAGCAAAACGGGTGAAATGCTCCTTTATACCATTCATTTATATGGGAAAATTATTTTTGTGCTCACAGACAGAAATTTGTGCCTCATTCCTCCACAATGCAGCGACTGTGTGGTTCCTAGATATTTGCATTTATCTACAATTACTGGTAAAGATGCCTGTGGTACCGCAAGTTGTTTGGATGTTGCTCTTAAGGAGGAACCAGACCAGTGAAGTGCCGCTCCCAATTAAGGTAACAATTACCTCATAAATTCTGTAATCTCCCTGTTTAGAAGAGACATTCAATTAGAGGTATAAATTTCTAACCCATTGAAAATTTGACATAGAAAATAAAGACTGACATAATTCTTATTTAGCTATTACTATGACATTAACGGAAATAAAGTATATACCCTGATTGACTTCACAATGGAAATGTATGGTAAAATGAGTTGTTTTAGAAATCCAAAAGCCTCACACACAGACCTTGGGACAGTGAAATGCCTCATGCATGAGGTGTTACTCATAAGCAAGCTGACTAATAGCTGGCCAACAGCAGTCCTCACAGAGGAACATAGGCAGATACCATCACCTGCTCACGCTGGCTGGCTTCCAGCTCTGTGTGTTTCAACGCAACTGATTCATTCAAGTCTCTCAATCAAGCTCAAGTACATTTACATTTATTTTATTACGTAGATGATTTTATCCAAAGTGAAGTACGATTCAGAAAGCAGGGCTAGTCAGTCTCTGGAGCAATTGGAGGTTATGGATCTTGCTCAAGGGCCCCAACGGTTAACTTGCACTGCCAGCCACAGGATTTGAACTGATCACAACCATAATGTCCCAATCCACATATCCACACACTGCCCCACATGAGCAGTATGCAGGACCAAAACACAGTATCTACAGTGCACTGTGAGTAGGGCTGGATGATTTATTGATTTCAAATCGAAATCGCAATTTGAAACAACGCCATTAGCAAATCACAAAGGCTGTGATTTAGGATATACATTATACAGCACTGCTGAGAGAATAATTTTACAAATTCATGCTCTGCTCCCTGTGTGACAATCATTCTCACCAATCACAAGCGACATGCTTCTCGCATACCAGTCATACTCACCAATCAGAAGTGGCCCAGGAGGCGTATAGGCCCACAAACAGCAAACACGTGAAACCCAAGGAAAATATTACATTCGCAGTGCGGAAAAATACTGGTTCCGCTACTGAGCTATAAGGGAATTGCCTTCCTATTTCATGGTTTGAGATTGTTTCAGAAAGGTCCTATTGACGAATCGAACTGGCGAGCTCCTTTTAAACACCAGTGTCGATATACTTCAGCGTATCATACCTTTTGTTTTTGTTAATAGACAATAGCATTAGGATACCGCTAACCCATAAAAACAACGAGACAGTCAGTAATTCTCACAGCAGCGGAGTTGGTGACCCCCAAAAAAAGCTGTAAAACCCATAATACAGTCGTGTTTATGTCATATGTTTTTGTGCTTAAGAATTTTCAAAGATTAATTTTAATCTCACAATAGTGATAAAATAAAAGCTTTGCTTTAACATAAATACTAAAAAAATAGATTGCTTTAATCGCTATTAGAGTTGGGTTTCTTTATTTTAAAAAAAAGTTACAAAAAGAGACGCATATAATGTTTATTCATTCGTCTTGTATTTGTCCGAGTAACAAAGCAAAGGAACGATAAGCCACTTCAGTCGAAAACTGCATTTTACTTCTCATTTCAAATAAAATGCAGGGTTGGCAACATTGGTCAACTGCATGGAGTGAGATTTTCTATTCTCTGTTCTGCACATACATTTACATGTATGTAGGTTTTAATACCTTGTAAATAGTCTGAAGGGTTTGCAAACTGCCGTAACATTTTTGATGCAGCTAATTTTAAGTTCAGAATGGAATATAGATTTGCCGTAAGATTTCTTGCGTGAGAGTCTGAAAGACACTGCAAACCTGAACACCTGCAAGATCGCTATTTTTATTTTTGCTGCAATTGTTTTCATTATTACTTTATTTAACTTGACACACCGCATCTTTAAATTCTCATCCTTGCATTAGAATATAGACCAGTTAATATTGATGGTATCTCATGCTGTGTCATATGTTTTAAAATGACTACACTGTTGACCTTGTTAGAGGGCAAGTGTTAAGTACTAAGAACAAGAACATAAGAAATTGACAAAAACGAGAGGAGGCCATTCGGCCCATCAATTTCGTTTGGGGAGAACTTAACTAATAGCTCAGAGTTGTTAAAATCTTATCTAGCTCTGATTTAAAGGAAGCCAGGGGTCTCAGTGTTGTCATATCCTGTGATTGAAACAACCTTACAGAATCAGAAAAGTTGTCAACCAAGACATCCACTTTCAAACTGGCCCACATTGCAAGTAATGGGATCTCTTGGATATGATGGTAATCTTACTCATTCCTCAAAAGAAAGACTCAAGCATGCAATGGTAATTTTGCCACATGGTTGCTATGGACACGATCGTCATAGCAACCATGTACCATTTCAGGGACCACTCAGAAGTGAACTGCACTTGTCTTGCATCATAGCTTTCTGTTACCAACAGCAACAAAAGAAATATGATTAGAGGTTCACAAATCAGACTAAAAAGGGAAACAGCATAAGCACCAATTCAAAGTTAATGACAGGTTAATAAAAGGAGATTTTTTAGTATTTTATATCTAAAATATTTCTATATTTTATATAGAGAATTCTTTTACAAATGTTTACAAACTTGACTGCATGGCTAGGTGCTTGACTTTACACACCTTTGGCAATGGGTCTGAACAAAGCACCTGAATTCAATGATTAAGAGGTGTGTCCCAATACTTTCATCTATATAATGTATTTGATGGTGCACTTTGACAGGCATAATAGCATGCTTTTATAACATGAAGATCATACAACTTGCGAGTAAAACTTAAAAGCTTTGCAACTGAACTTGCAGCTTTGTTCCTGTTCAAAATACCTGTTGCTTTATGGTAATGACAACCACTTAAAAGGTGCATATTGGCCAAAACACACAACACCAAGCCACCTAATAAGTTGAAAAGCACTGCAGCTCAACTCAGATTCCTGTTTCTGTTCTACTGAGTCTGACTGCGTGAATGAAGTCTAGACAGAGAAATTACTAAATAAGAAACTTGGTTCTAGAGCTGAGCTATACCCTTCCAGTATGAGGCTGAATCATTTCTTCCCATCCCAAGCTATGTCTGATCCCACACAGCGCATCTCACCAAGGCTGAAAATGCTCACAGCCCAGCAAAACAAGTGCATCATGTGCCTATGAGTAAACTGCAACATTACTACTCAATTAAAATTCAGTATCTGCTATTCTCAAACTGGGCTTCCAGAATGACTCTCAGACAGGGATACTGAGACCTGATTGGAGAACAGAATTGGGGCAGCTGCAATCTAAAACAGAGAGATAAGCTTCTGTGGTGGTCCTTAGCTTTGATCCAGTTGAGAATGGGGCATGGGGGAAAAGGTTCTTGCTGGAGCCTCCATTCTGATGCTATGTTCATACCGGGCTGTGACAGGAAGCCACTGAATCATATCAAAAAGAAATATATATCACTTTCAAATGAAACCACAATCCACAGGGCAATAAACGCACAAGGGGAGCTAAAGATAGGGCTTTGCTATGAAGCCTTTGATGGAGATGCTCTTTAGGCAAGGACATATACCTGCTACCACTTTTTGTACCACTGACAAAACATCCAGTCTATTATTTAACATTTATGATGTTTGATATTAAGAGCAATAAAAATAGCATGTCAGGACCTAAAAACTGTTTCAAAGTCAATAATCATAAGAGCAGACTCAAGGACCACTACGACTATGATTAATGGATGGATCAATTAAACTTGAAAGCATTTTATTATATATGTATAAGCTGTAGATGGGTTCTGATGATGTATGCAGATGGAAAGTGAAAGTAAACACAGAGAAAGCACCTCACCAGTCTCATTATCAACAGCAAGTAAACCGAAGATCGAGTACTAATACCAAAGGTTCTGGTACCTAAAGTACTAAACCAGGTGAGGTACCTTTTTGGTACTTCGGTACTTTGAGGTGGGACTTGCAAACCCTTTCTTTGTTGACTGGTTATGCAATAGTTACACACTCAGAAAACAATGATGAAGTAAACAATGGATACATGGACAAATGAACAGATCCCAGCTTTAACTGCAATCTGGTTAGAAGAACAGATAAGAACAAGATGGCATGACAAGAAAAAGCGTTTTGCATGATATACTAGGGCAGCGCAGTACTGGAAAATGTTAAAATATGATTTTGTCTTGATAAATACTAGGGAATTTATAAAGTAAAAAAGGAGTTTACCAAATTTCCACAAACTCGTCTAGGAGTGATTTAGAAAGCAAGAATATAAATTATGATTGTCTCAGAGAACACATGCAGCAGAGGTAAACTTTGAAACTGATTTTTTTTAAACATATACTATATCTTGAAAAGAAATCATAAATCATTAAAATTGAAAACTTGCTATTTTTTCACATGCCAAAGTGAAAATGTTTTAGTGAAACTTAAACCCACTGCGCTGTAATGTCCGTACAATATGAAGGTATGAAGAAGCGTGATAATCAAATTAACTAGCAGTGTAAGAATTGCATATGCATAACATGCAATGTTGGTATTAATATCGCACATCCTCCATCTCTATAATATACTACAAGTCTACGACCATTTTTCGAATTCAATACAACCCTACCACGCGTTGTGATGTGTCATTCAGTCCGGTACCAATTATATGCCAGTGGAAAACCAAAAACCTTGAAGTACCGTACTTTTGGTACTTCTGGCCAAATACACACTAACCATGAGGGATCATCACACACAGGGTTGAGAGTGAAACTACAAATGAATAACATCCCAAGGCCTTCCTCAATCACTACGAAGGCCCTTTATTACACAAGTGTTTATTTCAATGTGCAAATGGGCTGGTGTTACTGGTATGTTTCTGCTGGATGCAGGGACCCAGTCCCCATACCCACAAGCTGATGGTAATTCAGAGCAATACACAAGCAGCTCAGTAGCCACCAGCTGCCCCCCACCCCCCTTCTCCAGTACTGTTCCACTGAAAAGAGCACAGCTACGTTTGATGCAATGAGCTGGGGCCCATCCTGGGTTATTCGCTACCTTGCGACCGTAGTTTCCGGGACAGGCTCTGGACGCCACATAGGACAAGCAGGCATAGAAAATTGATAGATGCATGTTCAGTGGACACTTCTGGTATTCTGAACAAGGAGTGGCAATAGCGACACCTAGTGGTCAGTCGATTAACACTTTGGGGGAAAAAAACTGGCAGAGGCAAAGCAAGAAAAAACAAAAAAAAGAAAATAAGAAGAGGTCTGAAGTCCCCCCCAATAAAAAAAAAAAAACCAAGTGGAGAAGGATAGAATCTTGCATGGAACAACAGAAGGATTTGCAAGGAACAGCATGAGAGAAACAGTAATGTTAGCGTGCTAGACTGAAATACAGGTCATTCGTTACATTTAGCGCAATATGTATCCAGTTTTCAGTGTTATTGTTTTGTCCTTAAAAGCAGCTTCTCTTTGACAATACACTTTCCAAACTGACAACGAAGTTTCTTTTCAAAATATTCTAAATGATCAAAAGTGAGACAGAACAATCAAGTATTAAAATATTTGACAGCTGCACAGATTAAAAACCAACAACTTTTCCCACTATTTTATAAAACATATTTGGTGCATCTCGATTTTATGCCTCCATATATACACACTGCCAAGGTACAATTGGTAGTTTTGCTCATTATTAGGATATTTCACATGACAATGGAGAAAAGGGCTTTTTTACCCTTTGTGTATATCCCCCAAATAAATAAAAATGAAGGTTATGTCAAATTGTACCCTGAAAACTTGTACATCTTAAGTTAGGTAACAGTTGTTCTTTAGGAAAGATATAACTGCCATAAACATGTAACCTTAACAAGATATTCATTCATGCATTAAGTTAAATATGTGGGTTATGCACTTACTAAATGATTCTGAGGCAATAATACAACTTATTTTGCAGTAATGATTGATTTAAAAGAAAAGTTGGACAAGCATCAAATATACTCCTAGTCCAACATTTCTGTTCTGACAGACATTTAACATCCTTACCCATACAGCTATGTAACGCATTCACTGGCACGTTTCTTCTATAAAAACGGCCATCACTATGGACGACAAAACACCTTTTCCCCTAAAACGCAGACACAAAAACGCATTTATAGCTGCTTGAAACAAACAATGGTATATTTGTAAAACCAACCTGTTCGCGGTGTTTCTTTTTGCACAAGAGTGAGAATACACGCTACTTAGACGAGTAAAGAGCAGAGCTGGGCTTTTAGACTTTTTTCCCACGCATGATGCATAAACAAAGACGCCAGCTGGGCCAGACAGGGCAGACGCCACATTTCTCCACGTTTCGCTACGTCTAGGAAACGGCCCCTTTCAGGCGGTTTGGGCGTGGCTGCCAACAGCACAGCGCCATCTAGTGGGCGAAAAGCTACCTGAGCAACATGCTCGCTTGAAGGGCCAGACTATCAATCAAAATCTGGATATCAACACGTGTTCATCGCTGGGGCCTTCACGGGATCTAATGTGCTGTTCAGGACGGGTACGAAACTGCACAGAATGCCCCATAACATAGGAACGTACCCCTACACGTCATATCAGTTTAGAACCCCCCAGTCTCCGGATACCAATAACCAAACCTTAAAAAAAAAATGCAGCTTCAAACTACAGTAACACGGCACAAAACTTGTCTAGCGACCCAGCAGAGCACAGCAAACGACGCAGCCCGGGGCGCGGCGGCATGACAGCACAACGCTAAAGATTCGCCGCGGTTCGACAGAATTATAATCACCATGAACTTCGTGCCTCGGTTGATCTCCCTGCAAATCAGTGGAATAAAACAAAGGTACACAGGCCAACAACCATAAGTCGGCAGTATTTTGAAAACGGATTTCTTGTTGTGTAATCAGAAACAATTTCAAAAGACAGTACCGTTATAAATAGGATAATTTCCCATTACCTCAATAGCGATTTACTGGCATCCTGTCTAGGGTGTTCCCACCTCTAACGTGCTTCGTAGGAGACGGATAGATGGATACTAATGAACTACTTAAGAATCTACCCCAGGTTAAATCATCTTGTATGATGTAGGACCCCGGGTTTAATAGCCGTAACAACTAAACTTAACGCTTAATCGCAACGAATTTACTATTTATTATCAAACTTATATGAGTTTCAACATAACCGTCAGAGTAACAGATCTTAAATGCGTTTTAAAAGCCACGGCAAAATGGGGTAAATCTGGCAGTACATAGTGCAGCATGGTAACAATATAGGAAGCTGCCTGAATATTTCAGAATAGAGCTGTGCAGCTTTGCGACGAAAATAGTTACCGAATTCAGTATCATTCGTCTTCCACCTTGTTTGATGGGCAGTCAAACCTGGAGCTTCGGCGTCATAGGTCTATAATCCGGGTCAAAGTAACCACGGCTGGTATCCCGTTTTTCTACATGGAAGCGCAATTTTAACCCAAGTAAAGTCATGCAACATCCATCTCGAAGGTCCACGTCGTGAAAAGAAGACCGGGGGCGGGGTGGAGACCGCCCCCACACAGGATTGGAGCGCAAATCTCTGAAAATCCACCTACGCGATTATCACTTAAAGGCGGCCACCATCCATTCAGATAATACGCAAATCGTTTTATATTTATTCTCCATCATCCCGCCGCCCCTCCCAACCTGAGTAAGAAACACCTCCATCAAATCTAGCCTTCTACAGTTCATGCCATTGGACAACTGCTTCCAGACTGCATGTTTATTGGATATCTCTTATGTCATTATTTCCCGCTACTGCATGTTTGCACCGCCCATCAAGGTGTCTCCGCCAATAACAAAACGTGAGCCTCGCGGTTTTGATTCGCTGCTAGCGCTTTTGTTTCCGCAATAAGACAAATATTGCAGTCACACGTGACATGTATTCACACAAAAAAGAGAGATGGCAATTCCAGGATTTGGAAGAAAAAAAATCACACTTCAGTTTTGTACAGTCATATTATAATGTCATACTATTACTTATATGCTAATTATATATGCGAATTAATTCTGTGCTTTACAGTCACAAATTCTGATGTTTATTTGCCTGAATTAAAATATCATATGTAACTAAATACCCTGCTAAATTTCTCATCATTATCATCACGATTATTGTTGTTATTATTGTTATTATTTTTGGTTTGTTCATTATTTTTCATGCTTCATTTTATCATGCATGACAGGGATAATGTGACACATTTGACATAATGTATACAGATCCAGTTACAAATGGTATGTTTTTTTAGTACATCTATAGTAGATAAGGGCAGCTTCACTCTGACCACAAAAATTTCTCGCTGAGGCCTGGATGCATTGTGAGCAAGAACAGCCAATTAACACAGCACAGAATTAACACAATTCATTTTTGTTTATGCAGCCCTCTGAGGTTCAGAAACTTCTAGTTTAAAGCACAATGCACTTCTCTACAGATAAAAATTGTTCCATTATGGCAGCATATTGTTGCTACCATAACAGAATGACAACAATGTATTTCCTGGACAGCCCCGTCATCTCATATTCCCACCCATCCTCCTGCACTCCTTCCACAACTGTGATACTAACCCTATTCCACTGACATGCCAGTCTTTGCCCACCAATTAGCTGGCAAAACAAAATGATCCAATGGTGTATTTATAAAATCAAGGGCTGCACTTAGCGTTGGTGATAATTTTTTTGAATTTATAATTTGGTGATCAGTGGTCATTGTGACACACCACAGAACACAGTGCACAACAACAAAATGTTTCCTCTGCATTTAACCCATATTTGACATCATGACATAGCAGGAGGGTAGCTAATTCAGTGCCCGGGGAGCAGTGCTTGGGGGCGGTACCTTGCTCAGGGTACCTCAGTGGTGCCTTGTAGGTCAAGGATTCGAACCAGCAATCTTTCAATCATAAGTGTGCTTCCCTGACCATTAAGACACCACCACCCACGGACTCCACTGCCCACTAGATTAGTCCAACTGAATAACCTAATAAAGAATGCATTACTCCATCAAAAAAACCTAAAAACATTTACCATCTAAATCTAAATCATGGCTGATGACTGTGTGGACGACGAACCATTTTGTTGTCCTGTGACATTTTAACAATTTATAATTAAATCAGGTCTGTGGGTTGCTGTTTTCCACAGTATAAAAAAAACAATGTAGTTTCATTCTGCTAATCCGCACCTGCAAGCTCAGCAAGGTTCACAGCCAGCAACCCCCCCCCCCCCAACTGGGGTCCGAGTGTACAGTCAGGCCTATCATCTGGCACCCTAGGACCACTTGATTGGGGTGACTTGTTGTAATTTAATCAGGTTCACCAGATCTGCACCTGTTCTTTCATATGCTACAAATGCCTAGGACTCGGACTTAGTGATACAATAATATTTCCCCACAATATATTTTATCGAGGGGCTGGCATGGTGGTGCAGTGGTTAGCAGTGTTGCCTCACACCTCCGGGACCCGGGTTCGAGTCTCCACTTGGGTCACATGTGTGCTGAGTTTGCATGTTCTCTCCATGTCGTCGTGGGGTTTCCTCTGGGGTCTCTGGTTTCCCCCCATGGTCCAAAAACATGCTGAGGCTAATTGGAGTTACTAAATTGCCCGTAGGTGTGCATGAGTGAGTGAATGGTGTGTGAG
>JAODJX010000109.1:22028721-22053236 GCA_026776945.1 Isichthys henryi
GCTATTGGAATAATACATAGGCTAAAAACGGGAATTAGAAACCTGTACGTTGAAAAGGTGAAAACGTTGTATCCTGGGTACGGAGTAACGAGGTTCGACTGTATTTTCAGTGATCACTAGAATGCAGATCAGGCTGCTGTTCGCGTAATTAAACTATCACAGTGAACAAGAAACCTGTAGGAACCTCCCCGCCCCCGAAGAGTATTCAAACATAAACACTTGCAGGTATGGGATGGTCATGCTATTCCCAAGGAAACCATGTTACATTCATCATCTTTTATGACTTGCTTTGGTTAGGATGCCTGATAGACCCATGTGGCAAGTGTCTTTTTTTGGGCCTAACAAAAGAAAGCAGCACACTAACTGGACTTCTAGTGGTCTTCTTCAGCAATAGGACCCATAATGCAAACACCAGTAAAATCATTTTTTGAAGGACTTTGAAAGCACAGAAAGAAATAAATACTGTATGAACAACAACAATGCATCCCCTAGATGGTCCCGTCACCCCTCTCCCATCTAATCCATACTCCTCACACCCCCAATCTCTACTCCTTCCCCCAAATTCTCCCCACCTCTCCAAAACATCTTTATTAAAAGCCCAGCTGTGTCCAACTTTTGTCCTTTCATTTTCCCACAACTAAATGACACTGCTTCAGTTTTGGTGTGATTAATAGCCCTCAGATATACAATGTTCCTGGGAAGTTTGAAAACATGTCTTCTGCAGTCCTTTGCTGTTAATATGTGGCAATGTTTTCCTTTATCCCTAAATTTCATCACGTGCACATCTTCACCCAAACAATGTGTCTGCAAAATTGAAAAAAGGTCCATTCAATACTTTTTGAGTTATTGCACTAATGACATCAAGTGTCTGTTGCTATAACAATGTTGCACTACTTCAATTTTGGGGCAATTTGTGTCAAAATTAGTTACAGATCTGTACCCACACATTGTGTCTGCAAATTTGAAAATTTTTTGAAAAAATCTGGTAGACCGATTCCCATGTTGAGAATACAAATAAAGCAGTATAGTCACAGAACCCATAAAAAATCTACATGCCTGAAAAAAAATGAAATGTAAATTGTTTCTGCAGAGCTAGTCAAATTAATTAGTTTTGTTAGTGCATATCTCTCTGAAAAACATGCTTTTTTATGTATAATCTGAAGAAACATGAATAAATTGTGCTAAATTCCACCCGCGACCTGCTAAATTTCAGCCGTAACTAATGTGTTTTCACAGAATCTTGCAGTCACTGGCCTACCTAGCAATTACTCAGATATTAGATTTAGTGAACTTTATCTGGAGCAGGTTTATTATGAGGAAATGTCACATCAGACCCATTGCACACTATGCTACACTGTTCAAGATGACGTAGAGTTTGGGGAAGGAAATAGCCTTGGTACTCACTGGTGCTGGAGCTGTACGTTCGAACAGTGGTGGCGGTGGGTGGAGGTGAGTCAGAGTCCATGGAGGCCGTGTCCTCATCCTGGGAACATCCTGCCTGGATGGCACGCAAGTAACTGTGTGATCGTGAGCGGAAGCAGGTGGCCGACGGCAGGTCAACTGCTTCTGTGGCCAGTTGCATGTTGCCTTCACCAAACGGTGAATCCTGGTAGGTGTCCTCAGCGATCTGGCTCACCTCTGGATCCTGCATCTGGAAGGACACATGTTATGAGGCCGTGCTGGGGTTAGGCTTACCAGCTAATCCTTGTCACAGAGGACACTTTGAGCCAGGACAGGATTTGTAAACTACCATTTCCATTAAAGGGATCTGGATTTCACTCAAGCACCAAGATCTTGCAGTGTACTGAATCTCCTATGATCATGCACATTCCACTGAAATTAACGTGAAACAGCTGGTTGGGTCTTTCAAACAAGAAAACAAACCAAGACGCTGTAGAAGAGCTGAACTATTTAGCGATGTTCAGTAGCCTTTCAGTTTTAAAGTAGTTTATAAAACTTGAAGTAGCTCAAAGTGTCGTCCATGACATGAATTAGGTGGTCACACTAGCTGGGGCGTGAGGCACTCGATTGCCGCAGGGTGGCCTGGCAGCAATGTGTGTAGTCAGGCCGGGTCTGTGAGGCATATTAGGCCTGGGACGAGATCTCAAACTGAAATACACTAATGCGACACAAAGAGCAATGCTATCCCAGCCATTAGCAGGTGGAAGACGATATAATATTCTGGCAGTAGAAAAAGGAGATCCACCCACAGTTTGGAAAGGTGGGCTTGTGGATTTGCTGATAACATAGATAGTCATATCTGCTAAAATAGCTTATATTCACACTCTCAGTAAACACATCACCTAGCAGAGATTCTGACACCATTTCCCTTGAATGCATGCCAAGTCACTACCTCACGATTTTTGTGCCTCTAACATCAACCACTGAGGAATAACTGCTCAGCCGAAGTTCTGCTCATGTCTCCATAACTGAGGAAGGGAAAGTTCCCCATACTGTCACAGAACTGATGATACTACAGCACAGCTAAGCACCAACCAGTGCTGGGAAGTAGTTAGTTATATGTAACACCGAGAGGAATAGAGTTTAGGTTCAGAAAGTAAAAATTCAGACCAGGATTATGTTTCAACCAACCAGCTGAGTACAAAGAGTCACATCACAGAGTACTCAACTGGGTGGTTGAAACAAAATCTTGGTTTGGATTTTTACTTTCTGGACCTGAGCTATCCACTTTTGGTAACAGTGTTACATAATTAAATTACAAAATAAATTAAATTGTACTCCATTAGTTACTGAGAAAAAAATATGTAATTAAATTACAGTTACCAATTAAAATATTGATGATTACAAAAGGGGTTACATCCAAATATATTGTTTTTGGTAAAACAAAAAAGCTTATATGTAGAATGACCAGGACTGTACAGACAGCAGTCACCCCTCAGGAAGGTACAGGTCTGAAGTTCTTTTGTCCTCAGACACCTGGAAAGTCAGGGCATCATTTTGGTTCTCCTACAAGTTTTCTGCTCCTGACGCGCACGCAAAAAACATATTTTTGTGAAGACATGACAGGATTGATTATCGAGACAGACAGTGGGGTGGGAGCAAGTACTCCAGGCATAATGAAAGGAAAGACAAATGAACGTGGTGCGTGAAACACCTCTGCTTGGAATTAGCAGCTATTAGCACTAAGAATGCATCTACCAGTCCAATCAATAATAGCCTTTTTTTTGTTTTTTCCTTTTAAATGTACCTTGAAGTTTCCTTTGCAACCATATCATTCCCCAAAATAGCTGTGCCATCCAATAGCAATCAATCTGGGGATCATCGCGTACCACAAACGTGCCAGTGATCTTGCATGGGGAGTACGTCACGCTAGACTAGATTTGATGCTGTTCAGCAGGGGCCTGTTGAGCTCTGAGCTACAGCACAAATTATGTAGCGTGCAATATATATGTATAGCAAGGTCAATATTTTTCTTCAATATTGGCTTAGTGTACGTAAGTGTGACAAAGTAAAATCTGCCCCAGGGGTGTCTTTGGAGATCAGCAGCCCAGGAAAGCTGGAAGGAAAGCAGAGTCTATAAATTGGTCTTATTGCTTCTCAGAATGATTTGCAAAGACATCTCACTGCCCCTGCTCCCCCCCCCCTTCCGCAACACCCAGGCTGCCCCATAGTTCATTTCTCCAAATAGTTTGATGTAGCTGATGGTGTTTTCTATTAGTATTTTATAAGAAATTTAAATTCATTCTGTTGAATTTTGTTGATCTAAAGATGCTGATAATCTAAAAAAACTGTGTCAAATTAATCATAGCTTGAAAAGTAAAACCTTTTCTGGTATTAAAAGTGTGGTATTTCTAGGATTTAACTCTTACAGGGGCACAGGCCCCTGAAGAAATATGGTACACCCCTCCTCACCATTAAATTTTGGAGTAGGGGGCTTCCACAATAATGTTTGCTGAGCCAAAGTACCACGAAATATGTACAAAAAAATAGGACAAATCACAAAATAATTTTAGGGGGGTTGAGACAAAAAAATAGGGGGACTGACTGGTCTAAATGCTACCCCCTTTAATGGAGCCTTGTGATTTAAAAAACATAAAAATTCCTGTGCAGTCATTAGTTAAGTGTGAATCCTTCCATTAGGGATCAGATTTGCATGGCAATTATCCCACTGATGTTGGTAAAGGGAACAGGTTGGACAGTTTTCTGTGTGCTAATTGTGCTAATTGCTGGTATCAATCTGGTGCAGAAGAGCATCATGGGGAATAAGACAACCTAGCTGTAGGAGGAGAGCTCACTGTAGAGCTGTTCCCTTGGACTGCAGGTGACCCAGAATCTTAACAGTAGGGTACATGGGGGCTGAAGTGAGTGCACGGACCTTAGTGATGCAGCCAATTTTGCCAAGCGTGTTGCAGCCCAGGCTGAAGTCCTCCTCATCCCAGTTCGGGAAAGTTGCACTGGGTGGTCCACTGATACAGTCCAGGTTGTCCAGGCTGCGATTGGTGGAGAATTCTTGCAAAGAAGGGAGACAACTGTGCAGAAAGGACAGAACACGGCAAAGTCAGGAAACTCAGACCAGGAACAAAACAAAATTACCCCCCTGACACAGTCTATGGCCATAGTCGATGCCTGAAGGGCACATTGTCTGCTTGTGGTGTATCAAGAGAACATGCCGAGGGCACATGAGAACAGAACAGGAGGATCAAAATCACCACCAACACCACCACCAACTCATACCAAACATCTATCTCGCTCATTTCCTAACATATCTTCACAACAACAAACCGTCAAACAAACAGACAAAACCACCAGCCAGCAAGCCATGGAAACAACTGTTAATAATTATAGGTGAAGAAGAGATCCTGCAATGCACAAATGAACATCTACCCATATTTGGGATACTGTTGGATGTTGCTATTTTGGGTCTATAACCTGACACCAAAAAATAATAATCCCAAATCACAAAGGTTGTAATCTTTTACTGGATGGTTAGTGGTATACATTGGATGGATGGATGGAAATTGTACAATACACTTAGATGTGAAGTTTAATGCGCTTATAACATTGCAAGACGTCATTCACACTCACTACCATTGAGCCTTCTATAAAATAAAGATCTGCGTGCATGATTACCAGATCCCTTCATGACCTGTTAAAATAATCCATGTGCAAAAAAATATATATGAGTGGGGGGGCTTACTTGCGTGATGGCAGCTGCTCGCTCAGAGACTGCTGGGTGGCTTTCAGGTAGCTCTGGCGGCGGCCTGCCATCTTTGGCGAGGGTTTGGGGCTGCCCTCTGAGTCCTCGCTGTCCCCCTGATCCCCCATGGCCTTCACGTAGCTGCCGCTGCGCATACGCCGGCATGGGATTTCACTGGAGCCCCGGGTGCGACCCAACGTGTTGTTCCATTCGCCTGCCTGCAGGACACCTTCCTCATAAGCAGCCAGTTTGGTCATGATCACGTGACATTATTACACTGGTACCTTGTCACATGCCCACCAGAGCTCTCTTACAGCAAATACTCTATGTGTATATCCAAGTAACATTTAAACTGTGGAGTGGTACAGTGTATGTGTGGGACTCGCTTAAGCCTCCTGTGTTATGTTGGTATTCCACTCTCCTTCTGCATTTCAAGGACATGCGGCTCAATTTACCACCTGGGCAAAGTGGTAATAATGTGTCATCATGAGCCGCTGCCTTGAAAAGTGAGGTGACCATTTCGATTGGTCTATTGCTTATTATGCCAAAAACACGCCTCTGAATAATTAAGAGAGGTAGGACAACCTTTTTTTTTTGGCGTAAAATAGGGAAATGGATCTGGACACGCCCATAACTGTTAGTTCCATGTTGCGCTTTGCATTAGATTGTCAAAACAGAGCCCATGCAGTTAGGTGAACTGGTTTCTTAAAATTGCCCATAGTGTGTGATTATGCATGGGAGTATGTGCATGCTTGTTCCCTGTAATGGACTGGCATTAAATTCAGGGTGTCCCCTCCCTGGTGCCCTATACTGCATAGGATAAGCTCTAAACTTTCTGCAATCCGGTACTGGATAAGTGGCTGAATATTCATCAAGCAATGTGGAAACAGCAAATTTTATATTAATCCATTCATTTTCCATAACCACTTATCCACTGCACAAGCACAGGGTATTGGAGACCAATACATCAAAGATCATACACTTACACACATACGCAGTAAGAGGTGAAAATCTGTGCAAACATGGGCAGCACATGCACACTTCTTAGCTGCAACATCTCTCATTTATAATAAAACTTTTATGTATAAGGAAATATATTACTTTTCCTTGACAGCTATGGAGAAGAACCATCATTATAATATATTGAAATTGAATAACAATGGAAAGGAAAGGTGAATTTTTTTGGAAAATGTTATTTCCCAATTCAAACATGTCCTCTTACCTGCAGGTAACGACACGTCAGGTCCTGGTGACAAGACTTGGACTTAAGCAGTGATTTATCAATTGTGGCCGACCCCATCTGGCAGACCTGCCTAGCCTGGCTGAGGGTCAGCGTGGACCAGGAGCTGCGTTTCACCACCTTGTTTTCGCCACCTTCTCCACCATCCCCAGTTCCATCCACAGGCACAGGAAACGGTGGACACACCTGGACCTTGAGGTCATTGTTGCTCTTAGAGGCTTTCAGTGTGTTTTCACTAATGGTGTTGTAGCCCTGTGGAAAGACCTTTGGCGCCCCCTGGCTTTCAGGTGCGGAACGGCCCAGAGTCATCATGGCCACTGGGGCGTGGCAGCCACCAGCATCATCATCCAGGTTGTCCTCGGAGCTCCACAAGCCCAGTATATTAGAACGGTGCCGCCTCTTGGTGCATTCGGTCTTTGCCCGGTCTTTGCTCTTGCTGCGCCGGCCACGCTTGCCTTCCGCAGCACGCCCATTGAGGTTTCCCTTGATGGAGGCCTCAAGTGACTGCGACTTAGCGAAGAGCTTCTGCACCGAGTGCACCAGGTAACGGATGCGGCCCGGGCTCTCGCTGCGCTGCTTCGACGTCCGGCTGCGATGGAACTGCAGGGTGCTGAATCCGTCCCGCTGCACGGGAAGCTGCTTCTCAAATTGATCCAGCAAGTTGGCAGGGAGCCTGTTTATCTTGCTGGCTGTGGAGATGGTAGCTGAACCGCTGGTGATGAGAGGGGTCCCTCCCACACCCACGCTCATGCCGACACTCATACCAAAGGGCACCGAGGTTCCCAGGGTTGCTGAGGGGATGCCCGGCATGGAGCTGGGCGCAAACTCAGAATTGTAATGGATTCGAGGGAAGGTGCTGCTGTTAGTCATCTGGTTGTTGAGGGGTAGCATGCATTCAGGAGGGAGAGAGGTGGGGCTGGTAGGGGGGAAGTGGTGAGAGTCCATGGTACCATAGTGGTCTATGGTGGGGCTCAGGAGGAAAGGACTCCGGGGGTCAGGGGCCAGGGGGTACATGACCTCCGGCAGGCCTGACGATGGTTCGCAGGAGTCAGACAGGTGACGGTTACGGTTGATTCCCAACCCTTTCATGGTAGCCAAAGATTCCCCTTCAGTGCATTGCCCCTGTTGGAGTAAGGCTACAGTCCAGGCAGGGTACCCCTGTAATAAATCAGGAGAAGAGAGGGAGTTTACTGCAGCATTTTGGAAACAGGCGCTCAAAGAGTTCATAGGTATTTCCCTTTGACTCGTTTCAATAAATTGAATCTGAAACTCTCAGTGCAACAAAATACAGAACCAGAAGGCCCACGTCAAGCAAAGATGCTGGTATTTTTATATTTTGTTTAAACAGAAAATGAAGGTGCAGGGGGAAAAATAGTGAGTTCCCCTGACAGAGTTAAGTTTTCATGAGTTACTACCTTTGCAGGAATATTTCAGAAGCTGCATCTACACACAGGCACATATAAAATGAAGCAGTGGTGGACAGTCATACACAAATATTACCCATGGACAGCAGTAGGCCTATGCAATGCAAAAGGGAACAATTTCATGATTGAGTTGGCACTACTATATTCCTCACTATAGTTTTTCCATTTGAATGTCAACGTACTTGGATCAAGATAATGTAAAATTATGTATACAAAAACAGCTAATTATCTTTGGTAGATGAAGTGACTGTCAACCATCTGCAACATCATTGAGGAAATCAAGGTGTCTCATAGAAGATGTCTTGATGTCGTTACTGTTCTCTAAGTTCTAAAGCAAAATGTTTAGCATGGATTGATATCGTGTGCAAAGTGAAATAGGAAAGGCTGACTTTTTCTTTTCATGATAACACTTGCGGTCTATGATATACATGTAGGCAAGAACAAGTTTGACAGTAAAGGGCGGCCACCTGACGCAGTGCCCATGGAGCTGGGGGTTAAGGGCCTTTGCTCAATGGCCCATGGACTTAACTATTCTGTCAAAGTAGGGCTCAAACCAGCAACCTTACAATCACAAGCACAGATGCTTAGTCCACTGAGCCACATGCTGTCACACAGGGGCTCCACTTCTGCCCCGCCACCCATAAGTTTCAAACCATGGGCCCAGTGAGTACAGGCTGCAACGTGGCCAAATCCACCAGGCCTCCATTACAGGTTATGTGTAAGTACATGATACAATATTATTATTTATAAAACATGTAACAGTTAGCCTATGCTTTTTTCACTGTTCCTCTGTGCTTTGAGGGGTGTATAAGCATGATTTTCGTTGCTCTGTCATCTCTTGATACATGACATTTTATTTTCATTGCTATACCATCTATGGAGAATCAGTCTGAAACGGAAGAATCCCTTTCATTCTTTTCATACTTTGTTATTACTCTATTTAATATTGGTATCGTTTTACTGTGCATAACACACACATTACTGTGTTCATGATATGTATGTAAATCAAAATCACGTGACGTATGGAGTCCACAGATGGCTTGCTGTTACCTGCAGCATTGGCTATCCACAATAGGTCTTGGAATATATCACACATGGATACGGGGAGGACTACTGTAGTTATAAGTGATTATCATAAGGAATGCTAAAGAGGGTCCAGAATACAGAACCCTAAACGTGTCTCTTGATATGAGCTGCCATTCTGGCAAGTGCAAAGAGATAATTACTTTTACTTCCAACCCAGTAGCCAGCAGCACTACCAGTCCTAACTGTCAGCAGGTATCCTCACAGATGGCTCTACTGTTTTGGCCAGTTGGCTTTAGGGATTCGAGCAGTTTTGATGTGAGCTTGAAAGCCCTCTGCTCACTGGAGGAAAGTAACACTAACCAGTGGAGTCCCAATGTAGAACTATGGGCAGACTGCTGTGTTAGATATCTAGTCCCACACGATTTTCCCAAGCTGCCTGCCTGCTGGTAGGACAGGTGCCAGTCCCAGCATGCCTCTGTGCATCGCACTACTGTATAATCACTAATTCTCAGCTGGTTGTACGTATAACATCAAGACAAATCTGCAAGTAAAAAGAAGCAAAGTGTTTCAAAGCATCACATGAACACAGCAACCAAGCCTGTGGGTCACTAACCCACTAACAATTCTTCATTTTAGGAATGAACATTTAAGATATGGAAACATTCAAAGTGTCCAGTTTTCCTGATGTTCTGAGAACATTATTCCACAACTATAACTATTACTACAATTAAGAATGATAACACAGAACTAAAAAAAGGGCATGGTAGGGCAGTGGGCGACACTATCTTAAAGGTAATGGATTCAGGACTAAGTGGTGCGTTCACAGTATGCACATATAGCACTTAATCTTATTGTGCTGACATTGACAGAACCTTTGATAAAATTGAAAATGTGGAAATAACGTTCCGTCAGCGTTACAGTAGGAACATTCTCTGCCAACTTTGAGAAGACCTAGAGGTAACGGCTGGCTAAAGTTATGGGAATGTTCACCGTTAGCTGTGCAGACCTAGAGACTTTCAGCTTTCAACAAATATGTATCCTTACATCCAGAAAGTGCTTTTCAGAGAGAGCTGAATAACTCTTTTGCTTAGTAATTTCTTTGTGGTGTCGATGGCCTTGTGTTCACCCTTTGGCTCGATCCATTTTGTTCTAGGGTGGTTCTCTGTGTGTCTCAGCTCACTGAGCTGTCTGCGGGTCCCCGAGGACCGGATTGGGAAACACTGCGATGGAGCAATTGGCTGATGCTGCTTTAGAAAAAGTGAATAAATGTATTATAGCTGCTAGTACCAGTCTAATGCAGCTCTGTGGACGATTCCAAAAGCTAAAAGATTGGGTGAATCTGTGGAGCTTGGAAACAGAATGAATTATCCATCGAGGGAAACATGCTGGAGGACAAATTCAAATTAGAGAAAAATATCTGAGCACTGTCAAGTCTTTCTTGCATTCTGATTGTTTCAATTTTCCATTAAGATTCATGATGTTTCAAGTCCAGATGGAATTAAAACTTCATTCTTTAAAGAAACTGTCAGCAGTGCTGCAGAGTGAATCATCAGCTCAGTATGTCAATCGAAGTTCATCAACATGCAGTGGGCTGCCGTTACTCCATTATTATTATCTGCAAACACATGTTCACCTATTATCATTCCTAAATCAATGGTGGCGCTTTAAATGTGATCTATATAAACAGCTCAAGGGTCAGATTCAGACTGTGGTATAATCTGTCTGGCATTAAATTCTATCTGCCAGTTCAGGTCCTTGGTTCCACGGTGATGAGCTTTAGGAAGCATCTGATGTCAAGCTCTACCTTACGATTGTGACCTGTGATTTTGAACACAGCCTTGATGCTCTGTGTGAAAAGGTCAGGCATACTGAACACCAAGACTCTAGATTTCTAAACTGACTGAGTTCATCACCGGAGCTGCATATCCGAGTTCAAGTGCGAGTCTGGGAAACAGAAGTTCGATTCTAGGCTATGAATTCAAAAACCACATACTGTAGACTAAACAGATAATTATTTCCAAATAGGAAATAAATGATTTGTCAAACACAAATGTAACAGAAACACACCTCCACTGCATCCCTTTTTATTTAACAAACTATTTATTAAGCATTCACATAATATAGCTAAAGTGCACACAAAACTATGTAATAAGACTGTTATGGTACACATACTCATCATGCATGATTTGGTTCATCATTTTCAGTTCGGTACTCGCAGTGAAACTAATGAATACATTTATTGGCAGGGCGAACCCTAAATTCAGAAGTTGATGTTCAGCATGGAAAGCATTATGCTAATTGTGGCTGTGAGTTTGTTACAGCTAATCCTGGTTACAATCAGTCACAACTGGTGGTACATTCTCCATTCCCTATAAATTACACCAGCAGAGAGCGAGATTCCATTATAAGACTAAGGCTGTATGTCGACTCTGTTATTCTGGACTCTGATATGTTGCTGGAAACATATCCAACGTGCCAACTTATGTGAGATGACATCATGCAAGTGCATGCATGACCAGAGTAAAGCAGAAACACCTCTGCAAGTTTGTCCCCCTGTGGCATTCATGGCCTTTATTCCAGCATATTCAAATGGGACTGAAAAATAACTACAGCTATGGGGGTGTTTATCATTACAGCAAACATACTTGGTAGCAGAGAACATCAGGATTATTATATTTTTAAATTTCCATCCATTTTCTGTACCTATTTGTCCTGTTTAGTAGCACAGGGACTCTGGGGCCTATGTCAGAAGGTATGGGCACAAGGCAGGGAACAACTTAGGATGGGGCACCAACCCGCAGCATAGCATACTCACAAGCACACATAGTTACCTACTTGGGAACTCCAATTCACCAGCTTTTGGGGTGTGGGGAGACACCAGAGGAAACCCCATGATGATACAGGGAGAACATGCGAACTGCACCCACGTGTAGCTACAGTGAAGACTTGCACCCTGGTGCCAGAGCTGTGAGACAACAGTGTCAAGCATTTATTTTTTCAAACAAGTGTCTCTTAGGTTTTGTTTACAGACACGCTGACAGACATATTGCCTTTGGTTTACAACTACCCCTAATAGTGTTTGTGTTTGCAGTTTTAATAATAAGTAATCTCAAAACAAATTCTGTTTTCCCTGCTGTGCTGAAATTGTACTGTACTGTGCATCCAAAATTAATGTTTCCTGAAGAGTTCCTGAATAATTTTTGCAGTGTGGCAGGGCACGTTATCCTGCTGAAAGAGGCCACCCCCTCTGGGGAATATTATTGCCACGAAGGGCTATATTTGGTCTGCAGCAATGTTTAGGGAGGTTGTACATGTCAAAGTAACATCCACAAGAATGCCAGGACCCAGGGTTTCCCAACAGAACATTGCCCTGAGTATAACACTGCTTCTGCCAGTTGGCTGTCTTCCTAAAATGCATCCTGGGGCAATATCTTCTCCAGTTAAACAACACACATGCACCTGGTAGTACATGTAACAGAAAAAGGTGACTCATCTTAACTTCTTCCGTTGGTCCAATTCTGATGCTCATTGTAGGTGCTTTCGGCAACAGAAAAGGGTCCGCAAGGGCACTCTGACTGGTCTGCAGATACGCAGCCCCACACCCAGCAAGCCGTGACGCACTCTGTGTTCTGACACCTTTCTATCATAGCCAGCATTAACATTCTCAGCAATTTGTGCTACGGTAGCTCTCCTGTGGGATCGGACCAGATGGTCTAGCATTTGCTCCCCATGCGCATCAATGAGCCTTGGGCTCCCATGACATCGTCGCCAGTTTACTGGTTGGCCTTCCTTGGACCAATTTTGGTAGGTACTGACCACTGCATACTTCGAACACTCCACAAGACCTGCCGTTTTGGGGGATGTTCTGACCCAGTCATCTAACCATCACAATTTGGCCCTTGTCAAAATTGCTCAGATCTTTACGCTCACCCATTTTTCCTGTTTCCAACACATCCGCTTCAAGAACTGACTGTTCACTTGCCTAATATATGATGGCACCCTTGACAGGTGCCATTGTAACAAGACAATCAATGTTATTCACTTCCCCTATCAGTGGTTTTAATGCTATGATTGGTGTATTGTTTTAATGTTATGACTGGTGAATTGTTTTAATGTTACGATTGGTGAAATGTTTTAATGTTACGATTGGTGTAACGTTTTAATGTTAATATTGGTGTAATGTTTTAATGTTACGATTGGTGTATTGATTTAATGTTAAGATTGGTGCAATGTTTTGATGTTATGATTGGTGTATTGTTTTCCAGAAATACAATGCTGTGAGCATTTTATGCCTTAAACGTGTCCCATTTAAAGGTCCCGTTTTCTTGTTGCTTAAGTGTGTTGGAACTAAGAAATCTGTTCAACAACCGACCTAAGATCCTCCGGTCAGAAAATTTTATCAGCAACATTTAAATTGCAGTATACCATGGTTTAATGTCTGGATGGTGTAACTGCGTGTAAAATTAGATCCCACCCAAGTATAACCTAGCTGACATTGTTCATCAATTGTACTTGTAATTAAACATAATTATTTCAAGGAAGCAGAACACTGACTGACTGTGCCTCTCTGGTGATCAAGGTCTAATTTCAGACATGGGGATTAATGAAATACAACATAAATTATTATTATAAGATTGGCTAACTAGCTGTATAGCTATCGCTACAGTACAAAAAATCCTTGTGCCAAATGTACACAAACTGGTTAATTGCTGAGTTGGCAGACATGATGAGGGCCCTGTCTTCAAACTAATTAAAAAAATTTGAGAACAATGATATGGGGGTGGCATGGTGATACAGTGGTTAGCAGTGTTGCCTCTGGGGTTTGAGTTTCCATCATGGCTTCATGTGATGGAACGTGCATGTTTTCCATGTGGGGATTTCTCCAGGTTCTCTACCCTCCCCCCTACACGGTCAAGTCAACTTTGTGTGACTTGTCGCAATGTAATAGCTGTCCATTTATGTGTCACCACTAAAGATAAGTACTTCAAAATTGGTGCGATTTGTCTGAAAATGAAATATGTCTCAGATCGTAATCTATACAATGTTCCTGGGAAATTTGAAAGAGATCCATTAAATACTTTCAGAATTACTGTTCTCATAAAATGAAATGTCTTCTACAGTCATCCTTTCCCTTCTTTGCTGCCATTTAGTACTGATGCTTAAATTTTAGTGTGATTTGTCTCAAAATGAAATCAGGAGAAGATATTCATCCATATATTTCTGTGAAGCAGTAGTAATATTTATCAGATTCACGGTGTCAAATGCCGTCTGCTGTCACCTTTCCCTTTATTGCCACTAAGTGGCACTGCTTCAATTTTGGTGCACTGGGACGACTTGGTTTGATCTTTCTACTGAAGGGTGTTTACTGCAGGGTTGCCTTTAAAGCATGTCTGAATTTTCCAGTTCATAGCGCAAGGAGAGAGGGCTGGAAATGCTGACTTCCAGCTGTTTAAATAAGAGTCCTTTTTGCAGTCTACAGACATCTGCATGACCTGCAGGCTACATAAGGAAACCAGGTAGTCTGATACCAGGTCACCACATGCTTCACCACATGCAAATATGCCCCTCAAAGCTCAAACTGGAATGGGAATGATGGGATGCTTATAAAGTAAGTGGTAGCAAAATTTGATGGATATCTATTCATTTAATATAACTCAGGCTTGATACTTTATCGGTCCCTGTGAGTAAATTCTCTTTATGCCTCTGACACCACTGAATGATGCTCTCTGTTCAAAAAAGGGCTCAAAGTAAACCAAGAGCGCCATCTAGTGGGGTCAAAAAATACAGCTAATGGTTCATGAAGCTTCATTTGGCCGTCACTAACCATGACCACTGACTAATCTCAGGTAATGGAAAACAGCTGCGGGAAATGGAAACGAGGATCGCTAGCAGTGGCATCTGCTGGCCAATCAGGAATAGGATGGGAAGATGGAGGCAGATCATGATAGAAACAGCATAGCAGTTAGAAACAAAGACCAGTATCCCAAAGGAATTCAAATTCCAGGCTGGACCTTGTTGCCAGATCACATTTTATCTGGGAAAACATTCATAAGTATCAATAGCAGAAACCTTGAATAACTCTGAATGAAACAGTTGACTAAAATGATAACTCACTCACAGCTATAAATCCCCACATGTGCCTCGTGCATACACTTGCTTAGCACATGTGTCAGTGGCATATATGCCCACCACCTTCCTAAATAAAGGTAGACATAAATTTTGACCTGGGGATCTGTTACAATGTTGTGTGATGCAGTAGGTCTATTTGTGCAAAATAAGAGCTGCTGCAGTTTCAGGGTAAAAGAGGCACAGAGAAAAGGGCCCGCCCACTCAGTGCATTAGTGGTATCTGCTTCCTGAACACTGAAAACAGCTCTCCCATATAGCCTCTGCCCACATGACTGCATTCACACTCCAGTCTGACACACTGAGTCTCAGAAGGATTTGGAATAGAGAAAATCCTGTCCCAATGTTTGTTTCTATGTATTTTCAGAATTTCAGTACAATGTAGGTTCACCAACCTCTAGAATGCCTGATATTATGACTGTAAAAGCAGAATAATATAGCTCTAATGAATGTTGTGATTGATGTGGCACTATACACTTTCAGAAAAAACACAAATTAGTACCTTTGAGGGTACAATTACTTGTCTCTTCGTTGGATTCTCCTGATTAGATTTTCCAAGTCTCTTGTTAATGCAGACTGCTATCTTTTGATGGTTTTGGCACTAAAATTCACTGCACTTCTGGGAACTATCACCCCTACTCTCCTGTTACCACAAAGTCCCTACATCACATAGCACAAGCACCTGGTGACCAGATTCTTCCTTTCAGTCTCTTTTGAGGCCCATTTGACAGTGTTGTGTGTGTGTTAGCTTTTCTGATAACACCTGCTGTTGAAGTTACAGCTGGCTAAGGAATAGGGGGTCTGGAGTGCAGTTTGTAGATGTGAGATATGTATTCTGGCTACAAACGCACAGGCAAGAGGTTGACCGGCCAGAAGGGAGCCCTAAGGAAGTAGATTAACGAAGAACAGCAATCCACGGATCCCCGCTGTGTGCTGGAATGAGATCCAAAAGGGCAAAGGGAGGATGAGGTAGACCCAGAAATGCACAGTATAGCTGAGAACTCAGTGGTGAGCCGGAAGCATTACACAGATAGCAGTAACTGCTACTTACTCATCACCACAACCTGCAGAGAGTCCAGCAGGTGTACTGTTAGGCCAACGTTTACCTGGAAACACAGGAACCAGCAGGACACGCTGCTCCCACAAACACATGGCATGAGAGCCCCGGTTTTGTGTGAACCCAAGAAGCTTGGGTATATCACAGGACTGGAGCTACACAAAGCTAGATCCTTCCACTGGCAGAGATAAGAAAATTATGCACAGGGATTTAGAAGATGTATACACAGGAATTTGAACCGTTAACCCAACAGCAGCTTCTGCTAAGAGGATAAATGTCCTTTTGTATGTCTAAAATTTTTTTAAAAATCTATAAAAACTTATGGTAAAACAGAAGAGCAGGCCAAAAAGGGATCAGGCTGCGAGATGAGATTTGATTATGAGACGGGGGCTAATGGCAAAGGGACAACAGGACTAAGTACCTTTCATCATCCTAAAATAAAGAAGACTATAAGAAATATGAGATTGTGAGATGTTGCACATGGTTTAGACTGTATGCGTGAATCAGGAACCAAGCAGCTGCATTTACAGTCAGTGTCCATAGGTAATGCTTGTTAATGCACACACCTGCTCCTCCAAACAGCACTTCATATGGCTGCAGCTGAATACATAAAAGACACATACAGTCCAGAGGTCCAGTTACGGTTTGGCTAGTTGTGACTGTTATTCATAAATGATTCTTCCAGTATCTCAGAAGCAGTCACCCTCCTGGACAGCTTTTCATAGGTTACAGTGCCTGGAGTTTACAGACAATGGTGCCATAGACAAACACATTCAGTCAGTGGCAGCTCTGTGGTGAAAACACCAAGGACGTGACTTATTAAAACTAATAGACAGGCCAGAGGTGCAAAACCAAAAGCTCAAAAATGACACTGGTGTGCAAAAAGGCATCTCTGAAGGCTCAACTCATCTACGCTTAATGCAGAAATCAAGGTAGATCTGGAGGATAAAGTGGTTTCTAACCAATACTAGCTCGGTCTACCTAATAAAGTGGCCACTGAATACTTTATACAATATACGGACAAAAGTATTGGACGCACCTCTTAATCATTGAATTCAGCTGTTTCATACAGACCCATTGTCATGGGTGCATAAAATCAAGCACCTAGCCATGCAGTCAGCCTTACAAACATTTGTAAATGAATGGGTCATTCTGAAGAGCTCAGTGAATTCAAGTGTGGTCCTGTCATAGGATGCCACCTTTGCAATTAGCTAGTTCGTGAAATTTCTTCCGTTACATATTTCCTGGTCAACTTTAAGCAGTAGTATTGCAAAGTGGAAGCATTTAGGAACAACAGAAACTCAGCCATGAAGTGGCAGACCATGTAAAGTAACAGAGGGGGGTTGTCAATTGCTGAGGCGAATACTGCATAAAAGTCGCCCACACTCTGCTGACTGCAGAGTTCCAAACTTCCTCTGGCATTAACCCCAGCACAAATATTGTGCGCTGGGAGCTTCATGGAATGAACTTCCACGGCCGAGCAGCTGCATATAAGCCTCACATCACCACAGAGTGGTGTAAAGTACTTCGCCACTGGACTATGGAGCAGTGGAAACATGTTCTGTGGAGTGACAAATCACGTTTCTCTGTCTGGCAGTCCGATGGACCAGCCTGGTTTGATAGATGCCAGGAGAATGTTATCTGTCTGACTGCATTGTCCCAGCTGTAAAGTTCAGTGAAAGAGGGATAAGGGGTTGTTTCTCAGGGGTTGGGCTAAGGCTATTAGTTCCAGCAAAAGGAACTCTTAATGCTTGAGCATACCAAGATAGGTCCATAAAAACATGGTTTGGTGACTTCATTGTGGAAGCACTTAACTGGCCCGTACAGAGCCCTGACCTCAACCCCATCGAATACCTTTGGCATGAACTAAAATGGAGATTGTGAGCCAGACCTTCACATCCAACATCAATGGTTGGCCTCACAAATGCTCTTCAAAAATCTTGTGGAAAACCTTCCCAGTGAGTGGCAGCTGTCATAGTAGCAAAGCAGGTACCAACTCCATATTGCTGCCTATGGATTTGGAATATTATGTCGCAAGTGTCCCTGTACAGTAAGTGTAATGGCCAGGTGTCCCAATACTTTTGTTCATGTAGTGTAGGATTATTGTAAGACTTACCACACCAGCTCTGGTATTGTTTGAGACATCAAAGGACAGACATTTTTAATGATCTCTTTAAATCACTGATAGCAGTTCTGTGTTATGAACGTGCTAGTATCTCTGTCATTAATTAATAGAACACCGTGAGAAACCCCAAAAAAATCACCTAAAAGGAACCTTTGATGTTCTGCTCATCTGTAATTCTAATAGAGTGATTCACTGCTCTAAAGGAGGTCACAATATTTTACCATGGCCTCATAAGAACTTTAAAAACTGCTTAAACATCTTACACATACTTAGATCTTTGGCCTTAGCAAACAAAAGATTCAATCTTCTATGAATAAATTAGTTCTTACCAACATTCAAAAGGGAAATATGTCCATGTAGTCCATCTTTAATGAAGCAGATGTTCAGCTGGGGTTTACTAAACCTTTGACCCATGTGTTTCAGCTACCCAAACCATTGGTTCAGCAGGTCATCTCCTGTGAAGATAAACCAAAAAAGCAGAGCATACAGTATTCAGTAAGCTCCTTGTATAACCTTAAGCAGCCCAGGAGTGCTGCTAATATCAACCTAGAAGAAGAAAGTAGCAGTTATGTTCCAACTATTAACTCAGTCACTCCCTGGCCTCTGTTCTCTAAGATGTAAAACAGGAAACACTATATTGAAAGATACCTTTGGCAACAAAATACAAAAACCAAACAGTGCTTGTTTATTTTTTTGCATAATCGATATTGTTGTCAACAGTAACTTATACAACTTAGCCTATATGACTGAGCAGGCACTGAAGCAGGTGAGGTTTTCACCTTCTGAAAGACAGAAGCTTCAGTTCCAGGTCCCAGTTCCACACAAGAAATTTAACTGTAAGTCTAGTTCTGAAACACTGTGCTATCGAAAGCAACTTCAATAGACTTGCCTTTTTCTTTTTTCCCTTGGACCCAAATTGCTTCCATGAATCATTCAACCTCCCCTCAATTGTTTTTGTGTAAATAATTAATTTTGTTTTTCACGATGTGATTTTGATAAGGTGCATGCTGCATGGCTGCACTCTAAGCGCGTTTGATCCTCCCACCTGCCTTCCACTCAGCTTGCAGGAGAGCAAAAAGAACGAGACTGCAATCGTTACCTGCAAAGCAAAACTGGGTCGGCTGATCTGCATCTTTTATCCCAGAGATGTCATGGCTGGTCATAAACCGTTAAGCCTTAATGCATTTGAAGATTTATACCTTTTTATAAAATGACTAGCTCCTCCGCAGTTCAATGGCAGATTTCCCTTTCCCCTAAGGTACACATCCAGCTCGCCCACACCTCTCATACCCACTGGATCCTTTATAAGACATCTGCAACCCTCTTCTGGCCCTAATGAGAGCCAAAATCAACATGCCACAAAGAATTGTGTCAACTGACAGCTCTGACTACGCTTTCAGCTACTGTGCTTAATGCTAACACACCATGGGGACGTATTCGCTTGTCCCTGGATAGATCAAAAAATGTAAAGGATTTGCATGCCCTCTAAAATATTCCAAAGATGTACTCTGCATGGATACCAGTAAAGTTTTAGCCATATGAGTAATTTAATGTGGATTGTAAAAAAATTGGTCAAAACCTCAGTACTTCAATGTTCTTCCATTTTTTTGAATGATGGTGCTTTTCAAGTCGGATATGAATATATGATAAAGAAATAGGTAAAATAAACAACTGCTGTTACTGAACAAGTAAATAAATAATTACTGTAACTAGATTAATACATTCTTATTTGGTTAAACACAGAAAAAAAAACCCACCGTCTGATACGTTACTCTGGGAGATGTTTACTCTCCTGATCGCCACAGAGACTGGAAGCGTGGATGCTGCCATCACCCAGCATCAGTAGGAAGTATCACACACCACATCTCTAACTTGGGGACATGTGTTGCAGGAATTTCTAGCTGAAAACCTGATGCATATATGAAGAGAATATTTTCTTGCACAATTGGTCAAATAATCAAGGTAAAATACCAAGGTAAGTTTCCCAAACTGTTCGAACAGGCCCCACCTGCACATCAAGGTAGTGAGCGTTGTCGGCAAAGGTAAACAATTTGCTTGGGAGAGATATGAGGCCATCTGAGCGGAGTGGATTACATCATGTCTAAGATGCTATAGAAGGAACTTTCTCATAGACAGAACTTTCCCATAGACCTAGGCCTGGCATGGCATCTAGCCTAATAACAAGGCGATCCTCCAGACTCACAGGAAAGTGAAGAAGGCCAGTCAAAACAGGGGAGGAAAAAGGCCCACTGTCTCAGGGTCACGGCTACAAGATACCAGAAGACACTACTGGGAAAGACAATTTATGGCACTGCGCTCAAGGCCTGTAGGCCCACCATAGTGAGGCATGCAACCTGAGTTAATTTCTAGGCCTTCACAAATTTCCTCCACACTCCCTCCCTTTTAACACAGCTAAATGCATTCACCCCTGTAGCACGTCTTCCTCCTTAAAGGGAGGGATCCATTCTTCACCAGTACCACTGCTGAGCACTTAAAGATATTGAACAGATACTAGTCTAATAATCATATTACGAAGCAAAGGATTATAAACACGTCGTCCAGCAACTAAGGGATTCTCGTCCTCATAATAATCACCAAATATAAGCATGGTAGGCTAACACCATGCTTTCATTTTCAGAATAAAATAGTTTCTATGGATTTCAGTGAGGCTCACAATGCAAATTAAAGTGCCATTGTTCCATGATTTGCTTGTTGCCAGAATCAGTGAGGGTGTAACTCCCTTTTCATTGAATTAGACATCTTGCATGGCCGTGCCTCCTCTGTCAGGTTATGTACGGTGAGCATGACTATGTTGATGAGAGAAGAATATGCTTAACGGAAACGCAAATAACTTTGTAACGCCCCATGAAAGTATTTTCATATTTGCCCCCCAAGCCAGACTAATTATATTATGTTCCAAATTTTTTAGAGGCCCTTGGAATCCCACGCCCCCACCCTCATTATGGCACTTGTTTATGTGACTAATGGGAGAATAGAGTTTTTAAGTGCATCAGTGCTAGTTCTAAATATATTGTTATTCATTTAAAATAAAAGTCAAATGTATAACTATCTGATCCATGAATATGTAAATGGTAACTAAATGACCACATTTATTGTACCCTTTTTAGTATGCAGTTCTTCCATTAATTTTGGCTCATAAGTATTATTATGTTAATGCATAAATGAGGTGAGTAGAATAGTTCAGTACTCATACTGTAGATGGATAGAATATGGCACTGAATTCTCATGATTAGCTTAAGGTCTTGAATCATAAAAGGTCTCTGGCCATAATTCAATGGCTTCAGTCTTTTAAATGCATTCATATACAAATATTATAATTTTATAAGACGACACCTTTCTGTATCGTTGGCTGATATTTCTTCTTGAACAAACAGGAATGGAGAAATGGGATATTAAAGATTTATTTTGGTTTAATTTGGCAACAAGAAGAGTGATATTGGGATAGTCAGTGAGACTTGTCTTTACGTGCATGACCCATTTTAGAGTTAACATTATCCATACATGTTGGTGAAGTGCATTATTTAACATCATTTTCCTTGATTGCTAACAGAGCAGGTACATGTCCATCTCAGCGTTTCAGCTAACCCAGTACTGGCTGCGTTTTGAACGCGGTCAGCTATAGGAGAGTGACTCACGTTGGTGGTACATTCTTCCTGAAAGGAGGTCTGGATGGAGACCACACTCCTGTCAGGCAGAAAATAAAGAGGGTTAAATTATGGTGCATTCACTATGTGATTTTGAATTCTGTCATAAGAATTTCCTGCTCCAGTAAATACAAAAAAATGCTGTAGCTAGCCAATGCTGCCCTTTAATGTAACTAGTTTGGCAGTTATTAAGAGAACAGGATGTTAAAGTTATAATTCCTACATTAAATTTTTTCTTGATGCTATTTCACATTATTTGTTGCTACCACATGACACAAATCATGAAATACTTAAAAATCATGGTAAATTTTCCAGGGTCAATTTTCCCATTAACATGCCAAAAAAGCATATAGCTTCGCACTTTTTGGACTTAAGCATGTTTTCCCATTGACTTAAGTTTGGGTTTTACATGCACATCAGTTTACCCAAAAAAATGGTCCACACAATCAAAATATTAGATATTTACCACATTATGGGGACAAACACCATCCACAATTTAGCAACTCCAATATACCTTGGCATGTTTTTGGACTACCTTTTTTTGACATAAACACCTGATGGGAGAGCAGACCCCACTGTGAATTTAATTTAATTATGCAAGTAAAACAGTTACAAAGTGGTGGACATGGAGGCTCACTGGGTTGCACAATCACTTTGTGCCTTCTGCATTGTGGGTTTGAATCACGCCTCCTGTGGCTGTGCTCTGGCTGATTAGCTAGGCAAAGTAGTGTCTCGAATTTGCCACTAGTGCAAGTGTACCCATAAGCACTGACATCCCATTCAGGATGCACCTCTGCTGTGTTACCAATGCTACCTAGGATGGCCTCATGACCCCGTCCAGCATAAGTGGTTAGAAGTTGGAGGGATGGTAAATCAGATTGCCCATAATGCCCTCTTAGCAACTGCACCTAGGTGGTATTCCATGAAGGAGGATTTCTTGCTTAGCCAGATAACTTCTTGGATTTAAGGTAGTCTGGACTTCATTTTCGTTCCCTTACATTTAGCCCAGACTACCTTAAATCCGACAAATTATCTGGCTAAGCAAGAAATCCTGCTTCGTGGAACAACCCTCAGGTTATTCACAGGAATAAAGTAGCGAGTATTTATCTAAACCCCAAGTAGATCTAGACGTAGAGAATACAGCAGCTGACCAAAGTGTTTGCAAATGTGTCCAGTGTGTAGTGTATGAACCATGAACTTCACGAATGATAATTGGGAGCTCTGAACTACACGGATTTTTCTGTAAAACTAGTATATAATTCAACAGAAAGGATGAATATTTATGAATGCAGTTTTTACACAAGCCCATGTATAATTTATATCTTGATGGGCAGCATTTCTTCCATTTTTATAAAATATGAACTCGAGCTCAAACACATCAACTATCCTACTTACTGTGTTATTGTCTGTGTTAGGAGGTTTTAAGAGGGATTTGTTCCGCACCTTGCCTCATTCTATAGGGATAATAAAAATACAAATTTACAAAAAAGGCTGGGAACTACACAAAATAGGAAGTTTTTATTTAAGTCAGATGGTGCTCTCCCGCGTTACAAAAAGTGCTGAACATTAACACCTGCTGCTAACTTTTTGCCACTGCACATCCTTGGACATTTGATACTATGAGTGCGATACTTCAAACATTATTTGTACAATCTTTGTCTGATCTTTTCCAAACATTGCCGGCTCATTGTATGGGTGACGATTAGCTATACCTCTTCAAATTTTGAGACAAATAACATCAAAACTGAAGCAACAGCACTTAGTGACAGCAAAGAGAAGGATGAGATGGGTAGAGGCTTATCTCTGAGAACTGGATCAGCTTCTTTGTTATTATAAAATCTACAGCTGACAATGGACACTTCAGAATCACCTCAAAATTGGAACTGCAAGACAGAGGGCAGCCGAGAATGAAAACGGAGCCTGCAGCTGCCATCTTGTGAAGACGGCCATCTGCCATCTAAAAGCATTCCTAGGATCTATGTACATGCTGGAACATTGTAGAGGTCAGTAATTCTCAAACTGTGGCTTGTGAAGAAGAAAGAAGTGGTTTTTGGGCCATCCAGGGCTCCATTAATACCAATAATGTATCAGTTCTTACTGTTATGTCATGGTAGATGTTAGTTATAGTGCAAAAGCAAAAATATAAAAAAATATAAAAATATATATATAATACATATAATATGAATTATATTTTCAATGAACACACACAAAGTAATACACGTAACCATCTATTTGAAAGATTCTGTAAATTGCCATATGAGTAGAATGTGCAATAAATGAATATGTGTACTTTCACACCTACATAGTACAATAAAGACTCCTAGCATTCAGATAAGAATACATTTATTAATTTTCCAAGTGATCCATCCAGTACTTTTAGTTAATATTTGTTATTAGTCAGAGAAAATGCTGGGGAGTACCAACTGAGCTGGAGCCCTGCAGGGGTGACATCGCAAATGGGACCTATGAACTGTATCATCGTGGGTGCAGCCTTCTTCTCAACCCTACGCAGGCCAGCATAGAGAACAGACTTATTGATGGACTTTGGCCCCCCCTACACAGGCCAGTGTGGATAACAGACTTATTGATGGACTTTGGCCCCCCTACACAGGCCAGTGTGGATAACAGACACATTGATGGACTTTGGCCCCCCTACACAGGCCAGTGTGGATAACAGACACATTGATGGACTTTG
>JAODJX010000109.1:22057197-22076593 GCA_026776945.1 Isichthys henryi
AGCATCATGGGAGAGTTAAGGATATTGTACCCATCAGGTTAAACAGAAAAAGGAAAACAGAATCTTGTATAATTATACATTAAAAGTAAAATAATAACCTGTTACACAGGCTAACAGGTCTTTGTTGAAAGATATTAGTTGCTAGAAAACCTGAGTTACTTTTATTTAAATATTTTTAGAAACGAAGCCACATGGAGTTCTGCAACCGCAGGTAATTTTTCAATTGAAGATTTTTTTTGAAAAAGTAAAAATAGAGGTTTGTGACCTAGCACAATTTATTTTCATTTTAAGGTTTGTGATAAATGCAGGTTATAGGTTAAACGTAATGTGATTTGTGCATTTTCAATTGCAGATCTGTGTGAAGACAAAAGGGTAACACTATTTTCATTTGAAAAAAATGTATAAAAAGGTCACATATGGTTCTGGAACCTGGTGGCAATTGTTTTTATTTGGAAAGGGTACTTCAAACATTTTCCTTACAGAAAGCTAATCTCATTAAAGAGTATGAATGGTGGACATCATCAGGAACTAAATGGAGCCGGGGAGGGGTTTTCCCATTTCATGTTACTGAAGGAAGCCTACAGAAGCCACAGCCAACCCTCAAAACAGCACATTTATCAAAGTAGTGTATGCGCAAAAACCCGCCCCCAATTTGTGCATGCAACTTTTTAGACAAAATCCCTGATTAATCCAACAAATTGGGACAAATTTTGGACAAATTGGGAAAAGGCGACACTGTAAAGCAAGGAACCATTCGTAAACCAAGTTACCACGCACATGCAGTCAGTTCATATCGACAACCCGTGCTTCCACATGAAAAGCAGTAAATTTTTAAATTTTAAGTACGATTTATTGATTGTCCATGTATATAACCTAAACGCTATGTATTGGCCTTGGAGAATTTAATTTACTAACTCAAATACTACATCTTGTCACCTCTTCCCATGAACTGAGAATATTGGTACTAGTTGCACTAAGTGTAAATTAGGCTTCATGCATTCACATGCATGGGTTCACATGTACAAATAGCCTATAGTCAAAAGATTACAATACAGTATAAGGGTGTTCTTGCTAGTGATTACATATACAGAAAGATTAAAAGAGAATTTCGTTTTCATGTACCACTGAGATTATTTCCACTTAATTACTGTTTGCAGTGTGTATGATGTCTTGGCGTTTTTTCTGTTTTGCTAAATATATGTACTTTTCTCAGGATGATCGACTACATTCAGAATGCGATAAGGGCACCTTAAATCAAAGTTTATTTATCAGATGCACACCAGAACAGTATACATAAGTTGATGCAGGCAATGAAATGAGTGCTAATGAAGTTGCTTCCATCAATCAAAAGCATGCAGTTTGTTTGCATTGACCATTTATGGTTATTTGTGGGTGGCAATTGGGCAGGATCACAGGCTCGTGCACGTCTGCACACTTACAAGATGATCTCATTTTTCATTTGGAAAAAGCACTATATAAATGCAGTCCATTTACCATTTACCATTTATCAAGAGCCCCCTGGTATGTCTTAAAAGGAATCCTAATAATAAATCATTTCAGCCTCAGCCGAGACTGATGTCTTCCAAAGCACTGTCAGCTTTATGGTTTCTGACAGAGGTAGACCACATAGGAATTTGCAGTTAACACGATTTTGTGTTTAAGTAACAATTTAATGTGTAAGGGGAGTAGTAGTGCATGAAATTAGTGGAATTAGTCATCCCCACCTTCTCCACCTCCATTTACTACAAGTGGACGTTCATTTTCAGAAGTACAGTTATGAAAAGACATGTAAATGCGTAGCTGGAAATGTGGAAATGTTATTTTCCAGCTTAATTTATTCCATGAGAGGATGCGTGCAAGATCGTGATAAGACCTCACAAGATGCATGTCAAAAGCTTAGTCAAAGGGTAACAATAGGTGCTTTCCTACGAAAGTTCAGGAGCCTAGTTCCATGGGCCAAATGGAAACTATACCATCACCCATCAAAAGCACATTTACGCTGCAAAGCAAATGAGGTTGAAATTTTGTTTTCATTCACAATGAGGCTATACATAATGTAAATAGTCCATCTAAATATTTTCAGTGCTGTCAGGAAAGTTGTCACAGAACCCTTTACTCAAAAAGTTGCATTATGTACTGTCACCCTTGGAGAAGGAGAGAAGATGCGTGTGCTGGGCCTGTACAGGCAGAAGTCCACAGCCGATCCTGCTTGAAACTGACTAATGTCAGTTAAAAAACGTTGTACAGTAAGTCGATTTCATTCAGCCAGTAGAAAAGACTCTCCCTGGCATATCTCACATGCAACAGCAAAGCATCCCTGCTATCCAGGACACCTACCAAAAAATACCTCTGAAACCACTAGTGGCAAAAATCTTTCATATTTCAAGAAAAATTACAAAGAATCTGTAATGGACAAATCATTACCTTGGTATTCTACGGGGGGGGCGCTCTTTTTTCTAATGCAGCCTCCCTGCTTTTGTTGGACCCACAGGGTTCCAAGACATCTACCCACAAATTAGCATTTGGATATTTTACTATAAGATGTTTACCATGAACTTTGTTGTCAAGCTCACTTTTCTTCCTTGCGGTCTATAAAACCAGTGATCAGAAACTGAATCAAGATTTATTTGGCAAGCACAAACATGCACAAGGTATTTTACATGAACAGTGCAGATGTGATGACAGACAGATATTGGTTATGTCGCCGAGTCATATAGCTTCTGTAGGCCCTCCTTCCCTTCCTCTACCTGCTAAGAAGGCCTGCAAATGAGCCGTTGGCAGTATTCCGTTTAGTAATGTGATGAGACTTGGCACAAAGACAGTGGCCTCAGCCAGTATTACAGATAGGTATACTGTTCTCATAATTGTACAGAAATAAAGTATCGTTATAAAGTATCATTTTTTTTCTGTCTGCATGCTATTTGAGCAGTGAATAGAGGACATACACAGGAAGAGGGCAAACGAAAAAAAGAGTTTGTCAGAATTACTCTTTTGTGGAAATTTGGGAAAATGACAGCAAACCCTTGATGCCATCTCTTGGATCATGGTATTGACCTTGTGACACACTGTTATATTCTGGAGAATTACTGTCTTCAAATTACATTTAACGTAGAGTTCAGGTTTTGAAATCCGATTTGATTATTGCTATAATTCAATACTCACTCAACATTCTTTAATACTTTAAGTATCATGATACGTGTAATATCGGTACTCTGATTTCAGTTGTCTGTCTGATTATACATGGTATAGTTTTCCTAAAAGCGAAAAAAAAAATATCAGTCACAATCAATGATATTGTTTAAATTAATTATGTATTACACTATATAAAAAAGTTAAATTAATCTATTACAACAAAGTATAAGGTTTGGTAAAAATGTTCCAGATGGGGCTTGAATTCACCACCTTCTAATCTATGCTTCCATCCTCAAATATAGGCAAAGTATCGTTATTTCGCCAAAAAATGTCATCCTACCTCATGTAATGCACAGATGAACCAACAACGTATCTATTTTCTCTTCTTTTTTCTCATCTTTTCTTCCCTCCTCTTTTCCGTCATTTGTTCTTTCCCCTTTTCTTCACCTTCTTACTTCCTTCTTCCATCTTCAAATACACTATTGTTCTCTAGCTTTAGCTCAACAGGTACAGTGTTCTACTACCAACCCATCAATTAATAATAATAATAAATATAATAAATATTAATTAATAATTAAAAATTAATAATTAAGAATATTAATTAATGATCACCTTAAGCTGGGAGGTTCACATCCCAGAAGACACACAATAATTGAGCCTCTTCTCTCCATCATTACTGATTTTTAAATCCTCAAATAGCCGAATCGGAAAACCCTGTGTTGGTCGGGCTCTATATATAAACATGTAAAAAGTATAAATGATACGGCAGAAAGGAGACAGCTATTTGATTATAGTCCTTAAGAGAACTGCACATAAATGGCAACCACAACTCCGACACCTGTAACGGTGAAACGCAGGGAGGTTCCATGGTACACAGTAGGTCATACGCACGGTGAGTAACTAGACATCACAAAGTGACATGTGAGGATCAGGCAAGGACTGAGTACAAACAGGTAGAGGTACACGTGACAATCAGGTCCACAGTACAGCTATTTACATGACACAGACATGGGGCTAAGTACAGCTCTCGCGACATGCTCTGCACTGGTAGTAGGCTCCACTACGCCGAGCCATCTCACCGGCGCTACACTATGAATGACATGAACATTAAAGCATACATAAAGGAATACATGCAGCCACCTAATTGGTGGGGAAGGATTCTGCAAATTGCAGAGAAGTGGAATGTGCTACACAGGTTTTAAACAGCAACCATGGCCCAATTGCTTCAAGAGGAATCTCTGAAACGGGCTCTGTTCGGATTATTTTCTTGTACTTAATTCATAAAATGCCCCTTGCCCTCAAAAATAAGTTAAAAATTACAAGCTAATACACCCAGCCCCACACTGGCAGATTTACTACGAAATTCACATCACATATTATGTTATATTACATGATGTCTTCACACATTGTGTGACCTTTTCTTCAGCTGTCTCTATCCTGACTGTGGACACATGAAAGAAACAATCCTTGGGGCTTTAGAGTCGTACAGACAGTTAAAGTACAATTTATGAGTACAGGTAGGATTAAACGTAGCATATCTTTTTATTATTCAGTCAACTGTAGTTGGAAAGTCCCAGAGCAATGAATGAAAGTTTCCTTTGTATTCATTCCACAAGAGGCCCAAGCAATTTATTATCCATATGTAAACTTCAGTCAGCAGGTTCTTCAGTTGAATTTTAATATTAGCAGGTGATTGCAATCAAAATTGTAAGATGCTGCCAATGTAATGCCCAGTCTAATGTTTGTCATTGGCTATTTTTATATCTTCTAACCCACTATGATGAGATGTGGTTGGGCACTAAAAATCTATTTCGACTGATGTCACTGAAAATGCTGTCAGCCTTCCTGCGAAACTCCCAGCTGACACATTGGCTGAGCCTCTTATACAACGCAACTCATACAGAAATATATCCACATATCTATCACCCCAACTGGGCTAGTTCTACGAAAAAAAGGACCCCCCCCCCAGACAAATTTTCATTAGTCCACCATGTCGAACGTAATTTTCAAGCATATAAAGAGCAATCAAAGGAGATCATGTTTTACAATAATAAATTACTATGTAAAAAATGTTATTTTCAATATATCGTTTATTAATTTTCATAAACAATTTACTCATTTGGAGGACCACATGTTACCATGGCAAAGTACATAGGCAATCCCTACCAGTCATTTAGTTATCCAAAAAGCTTCTGATTGTTGCATCTTCTTGTTATTTTATTTGGAAATTTAAGTTGGGGCAGTAATTTTTATTTACACATTAATTACACACCTTGACAGTTTATGACACAATTAGCGTAATTGGATATACACTATACTGTATGGCCAAAAATATGTGGACACCAGTTTGTCCAACATCACATTCTGAAATCGAAGGCATGAATTAGAAGTTTGGCAGCTCATTCTTGTTACTCTACTCTTCTGGGAAGAATTTTCATTGGATGTTGGAACATTGCTGATGGGATTTGCCATCAGGTTGGATATTGATGCTGGGTGATCAGATCCCTTTTTTGAGCTTGTATGATTCACCACTTCACAGCTGAACTGTGATCTTCGCAATCACTTTTTGCGTTTGAGCAGGACAGCTCTAGCAGGGAAGACATGTGGCAAACTGACTTCTTGGAAAGATGGTGTCCTCTTGTGTGTAACCATCCATTCAACTGAATGTTTGTTGCAGGAGATTGTGTGTGTGTGTGCTTAAATATACACATGTGCCAGCAATGGGTGTGAATTAATCTAATTAGTGACCAAAAAAATCTTGGTCACTCAGACGCTTATGCAGACGAAGTTATACAAACTGTAGCAATCTGCATACATGAGTGAAAAACCTGACACGCTGACGATAACTGAATTTCATTTGACGTTTCAAGTGCTATTGCTGACATTATCACACTTTCTAAAGATTTCTTAACACTCTGACAGGAGGCTAGGCTTAGTGTTAGAGACTAAAGCTGGTTTAAGTGTGGTCACCATCAGTAATATGCTCTGGTCTCATCCCCCATCGTTGTTCAATCACTGGCTGTCTGAATGATGTCCAGAAAATGATGTGATTATAAACATCTGACAGACTTTTTGGGGCAGGTTTGGGCTTTTAAAGGCAGATGGCCTTCACTCTTCATGGGTATAAAACATAGCAAATAGTCTTAGGACAAAATGTTGACTCACCAGTGACAAGTTCAGGCCATAGACCGGCTTAACCTAGTGCATAGAGTCGTCACCTACTGTACAGTCCGAAAAATGAGGACTATGTCTATTTTATGGACAAACAAGTATAAAGGCATTGCTCGCTGTAAAACATGCTTTGAAAACTTCAAAAATATTAACTGGGAGTCCATAACACGTGAAGATGGTAATATAAACAAAGTTGGGTTTCATTAGCTACTAAGGCAATGCTTCAAAATGATCTCACTACTGATCACGGTCTAGATACTTTGTGTTCGACGGAAACTTAGCTTGAGCAAGACAACTACATTCTCTAAGTGAATCTGCTTCTCCTGGGTATGCTGATAAACCCAGGTTGGAATCTAGAGGTGCTGGTGTCGATGTCTTTGATTGAAAACTAGGTATCACAGAGAGATTAGGGAATGAATTCAACACATTCGAATTTATGGTATTTAATGTAATAAGCAACCCTCCTACAAATGTTACTGTGATCATTGTTTATAAGCCAGCTGGCCCCTACAGGGATTTCATAAAGGAATTCACTGATTTCTTAACTAGCTTGATCATTCATGTAGATAGAGTTGTTACTGTCATTTTAATATCCATATGGAACATGATACTGATCCTCTCAGGAAAGTCTTCATCTCCATACTTGATTCTGTTGGTTTTATACAGAATGTCTTAGGGCCTACTCATCTGTTTAACGACACTCTAGATTTGATTCTTAGTTGCGGTATTTTTGCAGAGTATGTGGGAATTCTCCCGCTAAACTCTTCTATTTCATTTGAGACATTTGAGATTCAGACAAGGACTATGACATTGTCAGCCCCTAAAGAATTTCTCTAGTCGTTTGATTGGTCCTTCCACTGCTGCGGCTCTCATTGATAAATTTCCACACACGTTACATGCATTACATTAGTGGTTGAACTGGAACTTGTATTCCAAATGGTTGAGCAGGTCTTGACTGTGTTACTCCATTAAAATGAAAACAAGTTATAGACAAGAAACACACACTTTTGGTATACGGACCAAACGCAGGAACTTAAGTAAGCCACACATAAGCTCAAATGAAAGTGATGAATCACTAAGCTAGAGGTGTTCCGGATTGCCTACAAAGCAAGGGTCTCAAAATACAAACATGCTTTAACTAGGGTCAGGTCCACATACCTCTCTGATAGAAAATAAAAACAATCCTAGATTTCTGTTTGGTGCTGTGTCACATTTTACAAGGAATCATTGGACTTGCAGGTTCCAGTAATACTTAGCAGTAATGAATTCATTGCATTTTTTGATAGCAAGATAACTGATACTATAGAGACGATTCAGATTGTTAAAACGGTCATGACATTCAGACATCTGGCGGTGCTAAGTCTGATAAAATAATGAGGTATTTGAATTCTTAGCCAATACTTTGTGTGTGAGATGAAGATTTCAAAGACTTTTTCAGTCTTCTGCAAGTCAAAGTCTGTATTTTCATTAGAAGTGCTTTAGATGTTATTCACTGAACACTGTTAAAATCCAATGGCAAACATGCCTATTTCAAAGTAAAAAAGGTAATATTTTATTTCTACTTTTTTCAAATTGTTTACTACAAAAATTCTACTTAGGGAGAAGCAAAAATTAATAGACATGAAAATAATGGTAGTTTATTGACCTTTCAGCATTATTACAAGTTCACAAAGACTATTGTAATTACAAACACTGAATTATTTTGATGTTACAATAAAACATCTTTACTAACATCATTAAGCTAAGATTCTGATATCTCAGATCTAAAAACTAGAATCCATTATCATTTAAGAGTCTACACTAGAAGTCTGTGTAGGGCATTAGTGTTCTCTTGTATTTCTCAGTTCATCATCTTGGGATGGCCAGTGTGTTGGAGTTCCTTATCTGATGACCTGTGAGCTCCTAACCTACGAGGAAGTAGTCAGTCCCTGGAATTGGACTTTAGCAGCTTACTAGCAAAGCCAAGACAGTTGAGTGTGTCTTCCTGAAATTACCTCTGATCAAGAATGATCAGATCAGTTCAAATCAAATCAAACCAGGATTTATTTGTCACATATACAGTCATATAGTATATACAGTGTGCAGTGAAATGCTGGTCTACCTGGCTGCAAGACTGTGACAAAGAAATCAAACACAATAATATCAATGTAAAAACAAATTATAAATAGCTATGAACAAGTATAAATATCTGCTGAAGAGACAGTAAAGTGAAGGAAATAGTGCAGAGTGTTGAATAAGTCAATATTCACATTCGGCTGTACTTAACTTAAGCAGTGATATAATGTTGATGGAAAATTAACAATCCTAGACATCGTCCTCATTCAGGATCTATATTGCCTGGGGGAAGAAGCTCTTCCTTAGCATTTCAGTGCTGGTCTTCAGGCAGTGCTTGTGTTTCCCCGATCTCAACAATGAGAAGAGGCAGTTGTTGGGGTAGCTTGGTCTCTCGATGATTTTCCTGGACCTGGATCTGCAATGTCTGGTGTAGATGTCTAGGAGGCTTGGGAGTGCCCGTCTGATTGTATGTTCTGCTGACCACACAAGCCTCTGCAAATCCTGCTGCGTGCTGTTCCCAAACCTGTCAGGATGCTTTTGATGGTAAAGGTGTGAAAGTTCCTCAGCATTCTGGCAGGTAGCTCAAAATTGGGGCAGGCAGCTTGATCCTCAAATGATTTTACAAGCCAGTTTCTGCATGCTTTCCAGCCTTTTAGCCTGTTCAACTGTCAGGGAACTGTGCCAGACAGGAACTGCATACTCTAGCACTGGGCATACTTAGTATATGTAGGACGCAGAATTTTATCAGGTGACACAGAGCAAAGCGCCTTCTATTAGTTGAGGTCATCATGTGGTCTACGTGACTGTCCCATCACAAGTTAACCTGGATGGTGACGCCCAGGACTTTGTGACAGATACTTCCAGGGTATTCTGCTCAATGATGAAAGTCAGCAAGGCAGGTGGGTGTTTCATTTGGGAGAAATGTACAATTTTTAATTTCTTTGTGCTGAGTTTCATTGTGCTCCTCTACCCAATTATCAAGAACATTCAGGGTGTTGGAGAGTACAGGGTTGCTGGAGTGTTCACGTCTGGGCTAAAGTCATGTCATGCACAAACTTCCAGTGGCCTATTCGGTCCTGGAGGGCACTGTTAATCAGAGCTGGAAGGACTAAACTATAGGCCCCAGGACGGTTCCCAGACGTGGGGTATTCCCAATCAGGGAAATAACGATGGCAGTGCACTTTCTGACAGTGATCAGTCATAAAGCTGCAGATCCATAGGATCAGGTCAGGTCTCACTCCAAAGTCCAGGAGATCATCAAGCTGACTAGGCAGTTTGACAAAGCAGGTCAATAGCACAACACTTGCATAAGGCAGAAATGTATATGACAGCCATCTAATCCAAGATGAATTAGTGTCAAATTGGACACTTTCTAAATTGAATCACTATTAAATGTATTTAATTATTATTAAATGAAATACATTGGGGGCAGCACAGTGGTGCAGTGGTTAGCACTGTCACCTCATATCTCTGGGACCTGGGTTTGAGTCTCCATCATGTACGTAGAGCTTGTTTCATTTTGGGGTTTCCTCCAGGTACTCAGGTTTCCCCCCACAGTCCAAAAACATGTTGGGACTAATTGGAGTTACCAAATTGCCCATAGGTGTGCCTGGGTCAGTCTGTCCTGCAATGAGTTGGCCCCACAGCCTGGGTTGTTCCCTGCCATTTGCCCATAGGCTCCAGACCCCCTGCAACCCTAAATAAGGTAAGTGGTTTCAGACAATGGATGGATGGCACTGTTACATTTCTCAAAGTTTCTGATGGTGAAATTACTTAAGGATTGACCATGACTTGACTTGCTTGAATAAAGTCCTGACACGACTTGACTTGCTTAATTTTAAGAAGCATGAATTGAGACTTGACCTGAAATGTGATGGTTAGAACTGCTGACTTGATATGTGTATCCCATGTCTGCAAAATATCACATCAAAGAAATATTAATGTTTTAACGCATTAATTTTCAAAGAATCTAATGCAGAATACGGATTGCCCAGTTGCATATGGAGCTGCTTACCTGAGGTCTCCACTTTAACTCCAGTTGGCACAATGATGTTAAAAGCTGAGTTGTAGTCAATGAAGAGAATCCTGACGGAGGTGTCCTTCTTTACTATATGTGTCAGCGCAGTGAGCAGGGTGAGCAGGATGGCATCACTGGGTCACTGACACCATAATGCAAACTGGAGTAGGTCCAGTGTTGAGGGGATGTTGAGAGTGATGTGTGACATGACCGATTCTTCCAGCCACTTCATGACTATAGATGTTAAAGCAATGAACCAGCAAACTTAAAGAACGCAATCAGTGAGCCAGCAGTGCTATTGCAAAGAACTAATCATGAACTTTATAAGGCCCCGGCTGAAGGAACACTTTGATGAGCAACTGGCTATTCAGGACACAGAAATGCTTTTGGTCGATGCACTTGGGTCTCTGGTTGTGTGCACTTATAGGTGGGGCTCATTCTGATCCTAAGTCGCATTATCTAGGGGGGGTGCTACATGGTGGTAGTTGAAGTGGCTCTCCATTGGTTCTGTAAAGTGCTTTGGGTGTCTTGAATAGCACTATATACCTTTCCTTCATTCATTCATAAGTCCCAGAGGGAAGAATAAACTTATTTTGAGAACGGGCTCATAAAATCCGTGCACCATAGCTTTATTATGCCTGATGTGGTGGAGCAAAGGTAAAATGAACAGAAATCTAAATGTTTTAGAAGAATTAGATATAAACAGCTGTAGAAACAGATGTATGTATCCACTCAGCAGCTGGCTTGGCAGGAGCCTTATGAAAGTCCAAACGCGCAGCTGAGTCAGCTAAGCTCTGCCTAATGTATGGATGCCGCAGATGACCAGCAGGGGTCACCCAAAGCAATCAGAAACTGTGTCAGGATACTTATAGGCATAACGCCACCATGTGGGTTTAGATTACCGTCAGAGATTATGACAAGTTATTGCTGGGCTTTTTACGCATATCTGATGAGCCAGCACTAATATCACATTTATTTTACACATTAAATGAGAAACTGGAGTACAAATATTCCCATTCCAGTTAAGCTGCAGGTTGGAGTTCCTAAGATTAAAAAAAATCCAAGTTTCAAGATAGAGCCGTTTCAGGAGCCACATATGTAAATAACCAACATGGCTGTCTGCCATAATAAATTTTGATATTAATATAGTAAATTAATAAAAAATCACACATTCAGCTGTTTTCACAATTGGTAGCCTATGAAAAATCTGTTAGTGAAATTTCAGTTCAGTACGTCAGAACTAGCCACAGAGTGCTACCGTTACCCATATACCTAAATAGTTCATATTTCCGATTCATTTTGACATTAATGTACACACACATTTTACTTATAATGATTTTATTTCAGTGTAAAGCAAGAAAAACCATGGTCTTATATTGATTATTTATCATTCACGGTGATTGCCCCTGTGGCAGGATGAGCATATTTTGCTTTGTCAAAATGACGACATCGCGGCAGGAGGCAAAGGGACACAACGTAAGGCAAATACGCACACAGAATGTATTCTGACTGTAGAAAGTAAATGTTAACATGAAACAAAGCAAAACCCAGGATATTTCAGGCATTTTTAGGTCCCAAAAAAGAGGACAAATCCAGAAAAAAGAGGAGGTATGGCGAATGCACCCTGTGCAGACGGCCATACTGTCGGACATCATAGCATCTGCTTCTCTCTGAAGTCAGGGTATGTGAAATTTGTCCAGATTTTCCAGTCAGAGCTGTGACTTCAACAGCCGTTGCATAGTACTTTTTCAAGTAGGAGGTAGAACATTTTTCTGAGTAGTCTGGAATGCAGCATTAGGTCTCATAGCTTTTAAAATCATACCTCAGTGTTGTAAGTTTTCCAACACAACGTCTGTCTGTCCCAAGGCCTTTAAATAAAATAAAAAACAATAATATATAATGAAATAAACCTCTGCATTGGAAATGTGCTGTGACTATGCAGTGTCTTATTTTCAGTGATGTTATTTCCAATAGATACACACAATCATGACAATCACACTCACTGTTTCTCGCAGCAAAAGGAAGGATTGACTGCTTTTCAGTCAAGATCAAAATATTTATATTGGATGACACTGAAATCTGAAAAGCATGATACTGCCATTCTGCATTTAAGTTGATTGGTCCTTTAAGTATTTGTTATGCTATCTTCCATGGCTGCTGATAAGGTTTGTATAAAATCAAGGGTGCATATTTGGGTATGGACTGTAGGGATGTGTCCTTACCAATATTGTGGGAGTATTGTGTGTGTTTAGGGGGGCGACGGCTTATTTGGTTCTACTAATTCTGAAAACAAACCTATGCTCTTGTTTAAAATGCGATATAACAGGCTTTGGTGTAGGGTTATACTGGAATTAGAATTGCAAGGGGAACCACACTGGAGTGTAATTGCAAGATAAGTTCAGGAGAATTTATGATTTATGTATTTGATTGTCTGCTCACTTGAATGTTAGTCTTCTTTGGAATCTGCTGCTTAAGATTTATGTATAAGTTTACCTACCTGATTTTGAGGGGATTTGACTGGATGAAGGGGGGATAATGGGAAGCTTGAAGTAGGAGTCGTTAGTCGGCGTGTGGAAAGTACCTATGTGAACCTGTCAATAAAGTCTTCCCTAATGAATCTGCCTCAATCTAAAGTGAATTATTTAAAAAAGGTCCATCTACCTTTTAGGAGAACCCACAACTTACATTATTATACAATTCTAACAATTTCAGTGCAACAAGATGTTACATGTATACCCTAGGTACCGGCGGTTAGCGCACAGCTAATAATAATTGCAAAATGTAAAAGCTTTCTCTCCCACCCCTACTAGAGAGTGCCGCTATAGAGTCTGTTCTCCCTGTTAAACTGACAACCCTTGGAGCAGAATTCGCCTCCCACAGACATCCTTCGCATGGCTTAAACTGAACTCACATGGTTTAATAAGGTTACTGAATGGATAGTAGTTACAGTCTGGATGTGCTTGATTATGAAAAGAGACATATAGTGGTTAAAACTAGCCACCACAACTGTGAAAACGCCCCTGAAATACATCTTTGACATAACTTAGGAAGATCTTCTAGAACAAGCACAATGGCATGATTGGTAATGGCTCAATGAATCTTTGTCTAGTTAAAACAACATCTGCATAGTCCTGCCTGGAGACACCAGTCTAATCCAACACCCCTTCAGTCCATGCATTTGGGGCTGAGTGTAAATAGGCATGGGAACCCACATCTGTAGAAGATTTCTGGGTGTGGGATTCTGTGTGCAGCAGCCGTGACATTATTTGAAAAGACAAAGGAGAGCGTTAGCCTGCAGGTGCCCCAGACTGAACATTCTCTTAATGTGCCCCGTGACCCAGGCCGTGTTCATTTCAATGCGAGATTTCCCTCTCTGTAATAGTAACACACACTTAATGCAATGGTGGGTGACAGAACTTAAGGATTTTTATGACCTGCTCATTCCTTCAGCAGAGAAATCCAAGTTCAGTCTAACAGTATGAATACAGAGAGACCACCAGACACTTAAATGCTGCAGACCCCTCTGCTGGTTTTACTGGAATAATAATTAAGAGATAATGGGCGATGGGTTTACAGACTGCATTCTAAAAACCGTGCAACAAAATATGCCTTCAATTACCACTAACAAAGCTGAATGATGGCGACTTTGATGGGTTATTATGTATTTTCCAAGATGTTGTCAGTAGACTTCAATTACCAGATCTTTACGGTCTGTGCCTGTGACTGGATGAATATTTATGACCACTTGAAAGGTGAGGTATGAGCCCAATAGTCTCTGACAAATTTGTCCTGTGAATATGAAGTAGTACAAATGGTGAACTAAGTTAGTATTAAAATGCAGCTCTTGTCTAGGATTAAAGAAATTTGTTCATAAAAATACATGACACGTTCGCCAGTCCGGGCAATTATGACCAACTTCATTTTAGACAGTATACTTGTTTTTCTAAATTACAGACATGCATCTCTTGATGTGGATCTTTCTATATGTTAGCGTTGGAAAATGAAGTGGCAAATACCTGAATGTAATAATAATACTAGTAACTGCAGGCAGTGACTGAAGGGTCCAAAGAGCAGGACGGTCGGACAGCAGAAGGACTGACTGACACCAGCAGGCTCCTGTTGGGACACCTAGCTCAAGTACCTACCAAAGCTGGGTTTGAACCGACCACCCTCTGATTGCAAGCATACAGGCTCAGCCCACTGAGCCACACGCTGCTTTGGGTAAGAAGGCTGAGATAGGGAGAGAGCTTCCTACCTGATCTGGTAACTCATTTTAGCTAAATTAGCCTAGCTGGGTCTTGCACATATATAAACAGTGGCTGTAGCGCTCCCGTTTGACCAATCGACACGAAATGGTATGTCCGGTGAGGAATGCTACATCAGTATGTCAAATTTGGTGAGGATAGACTTAAGCAGGTCTGAGATATAGCTGTCTGATTAAAATTGGCGTGGCACCAGTACAGTAAGGGTGTGTCTGCTGGTGGTAGCTTACAAAAAGTTTAGGATTTTTTTAATAATAATTTATTAAAACTGTCTCCTGATTTGAATGATACCAGATTTATGAAGGTTGGGCGAAAATCCTAGGAGGTTAACGAAATGTTTTCAGACCTATGTGAATCATGGAAAAACGCAAAGATGGAGAACCAAGTTCTGCATGTTGTTTGATTCGGCACGACATAGTGAATTGCACTGGCAATGAATTTCAACTTTAGGCTCGACAGTTCTGGAGAAATAGGCTGAAATAGGCCGAAATGCAGATGGGGGCGCTATCGCTATCGCGCCCCCATCTGGCCAAATGAGGTGTCCTTTACAGGGTGGGCAGAGGGTCAGAGTACAAATGTACGAGCTAAATTTGGTCAAATGGCTGCTTGATTTTGATTGGCTGATGGCGGCCACACTTTTAGGACTTATGACTTTCATTGTACTTGTCTGACATCAGGCGGGGTCCTAGTACATATCTGCCAAGTTTCATTGTCACAATGCAACACAAGGTAAACTTATAGAAGCAAACAGCTCAAACTCAAACAGTAGCCTACACCACAGGGCACAGGGCCTACACCTCAGGGCACAGGGCCTACACCTCAGGGCACAGGGCCTCCACCAGAGGGCAGAGGGCCTCCACCTCAGGGCACAGGGCCTACACCAGAGGGCACAGGGTCTACACCACAGGGCACAGGGCCTACACCTAAGGGCACAGGGTCTACATCACAGGGCACAGGGCCTCCACCAGAGGGCAGAGGGTCTACATCACAGGGCACAGGGCCTACACCAGAGGGCACAGGGCCTACACCAGAGGGCAGAGATCCTCCACCTCAGGGCACAGGGCCTACACCAGAGGGCACAGGGCCTACACCACAGGGCACAGGGCCTCCACCTCAGGGCACAGGGCCTACACCAGAGGGCGCAGGATAGTAAGACTTGATTTTGCTATTTTAATAGTTGCATAGGAATTCTTTAGTGAATGGATCTGTGGGTTATGACCCTATGCCCATGATTGGAAGGTCACCGGTTCAAATCATGTAGTTGACAGAGTGATGTTGTCGCTGGGCCCTTGAGTGAGGCTCTTCATCCTCTTTTGTAACTGGCACTGCCCGACCCTGCTATCTAAGTTGCATGTCATCGTAGATAAAAGCTTTTGCCAAATAAGTAAATAAAAAATCAAAATTTCTTAATATTTTGAAGTACAGGTAAACATTCCCGAAAAATCCCAGCCACTATAAATTGCTGTAATGTGGATGTCTTTTCACTATAGCTTAATGGTAATTAATCAAGAGATATTGATTCAAGTAGGAATATATTCATATGATTATTCTGGGAATGCAAAGCCTCTATGAGCTCCACAATGACAAAAAAAATCACCACTGCCCTTCATAGTTACATGTGGTACCTGGGGATAGGCTGCTTGGTGTTCAAGCTGACAGCCACTGACAGCTGTATCCCAGGACGAGACTGTTCTCCTGGGGCTCCCAGAGTGAATGTAAGAAGTGTCTTTGTATGTCACCCCTCCCCAGGCAATTATTAGGGATAGAGTCCCAATGGGACGGGGCTGAGCTTCCAGGGAACACGAAAATAGTGACTGATGGGGGCAGCTTGAAGGAGCTGCCTCTTCTGGCCAGTGCGCATGTCACAGCCAGCAAGAAGAGGGGGCGTTTGGGGGTAATTAGAATCCACTGGTTTAAGCAGCTACCTCAGGGAATTCAGCAAGTATGAGATGCTTGGTTTGTGTCCCTCTCACCCTCTACTCTCTCATTATAGACTGCATTGAAACAGCCGAGTGCAAGAGCCTCTCTCATTCCCTGTGTAAAATGTGGAAAGTAATCTCTGCTGACATAGGAGCCAGAATTAATTGTTAGTTATAAGCAAGCTGGCTAGCCATTAGTTGTATTCTCTACCCAAACAGTGAAAATATATTTCGATCTGTATGTGATCCTTGCCCTCAAACTTATGGGTGCAGTCAAAAATGAAGCAAGCTGGCAAAGAACTGGTGACCTCACTCTATTAAAGTATTATACGGAGGATCATACAAGAATGGTTTTACCAAGCACTTAATAGAGCAGCAATGTACAAGTTAGCCAGCAAGAGACTCCCCATCAGGGCCGATTTAATGTACAGGCTCAGCCAGGCCAAAACCCAGGGGCCTCCATCAAAAAGGGTGATCAACTAACCTTATGTAATATCATTTTAATCCTAGTATTGCTATTTGCCTAACGATTTACACGACTGTCCCGTATTTTATTGGATTGCCCCGTATTGAAATATACAATGCCATGTTGTGTATTGAACCAACATGGGACGTAATTTGTCCCATATCGACGGGGACCACCCTGCACTTGGCATGTTTTTATCATTGGCAACAACAACAACAGACAGCTTATGTAGCCCAGGGGCCAATGACCTTGCTAATGTGCCTCTGTTCACCCTGGATGTAACCAACAGAATCTCATTCTGCCAAGTAGAAATAACCTCGATCACTAAGTAAAATAAACAAAGTAGGTGGACAAAAAATATAAACGCCAATTTAAAATTGACATCTCAGTCATCTTATTACTCTAAAATGTCAAATAGCAACAGTGAGAAATGTGTAGCCAATGTACTCATTGAATCCTGTGGTTTCTACTAATCTCTCACGATCAAGATCATCCATCCATCCATTTTCCAAACTATTTATCCTTCTGGGTCGCGGGGAGTCCAGAGCCTATCCTGGAAGCATTGGGCACGAGGCAGGGAACAACCCAGGATGGGGGGCCAGCCCATCGCAGGGCACATTCACACACCAGTCACTCACACATTCCGTTTAGTAAGCACAATTAACATCAGCATGTTTTTGGACTGTGGGGGGAAACCGGAGTACCTGGAGGAAACCCCACGATGACATGGTGAGAACATGCAAACTCCGTACACATGCAACCAAGGCGGAGACTTAAATCCAGGTCCCAGAGGTGTGAGGCAACATTGTTAACCACTGCGCCACCATGCCACCCCCGACCCCAAATACACTGCTAAACAAATTGAAGAGTGGATATAGCAAAACTTCTCGTGAGCCCTGAAACTAGCAGAATAAAGGTCATTGAACCTGTGGGGGTAGTTGGAGAACCAACCATCCACCCACGCCCTGCTTAATTATCCTAGTCAGGCTGCTGGGAGGCCTGGAGCCGAACCAGGGCTGCACAAGACACAAGGCTGAAGAACAGCTGTGATGAAATGCCAGCCCATCATAGGGCACATACACACACCTACAATCAAAGTGGAGGAAATCCACTGGAGGAAATCTGCCTGGCACTGGGAGAACGTGGGACTGCAGGTTGGTTTAAAAAACTCCAACTGCATGATGTGTCACCCTCCACAAACTATGTAAATGCGCATTCGAAAAAAATGAAACTTAGACATTTGAGCTAATTATAGTAATAACCCCCCCTTTTATTTATCAGTGTGTGAGGTTTCTGAAAATGATATATGCATGGGAGAATAAAATTTGTCAGAATAGCAGCAGCTTTGGAACAAAATTTTCCAAGTAACATGTATACAAAGCTAGCTGCTTGCCATCTGCTGCATGAGGTGCAATAACAGACCTCAAAGATTCTGGAGTGGAGTGAACTGAGGCCATTACTTTGCTAGTTTAGCTGAAGGATGTGGTATTCAAAAGGCATACTATGGAATGTGGGTAACATTAGTGGGCCCAACAACTTAGCAGGCCCAACACCATGGGAACAGTGTGGTCAGGTGGGCACCAACACCAGATTCGATCATTTACCTGAATAAGGGCGGTTAATCTGTTCTAAGCAGGGGAAAGGACATAGCAGGTGGTAGTGTCTGGATCTGCTCTCCAAACAAGCTCTGGTTAGAACAAAACTATCTCATTCCCTTGCCCAGTGGGAGAGCTAAGATTTCACAGGGGCCTGTATGAGGAATACTGCAGCCATTGAAACATTTACATACTATTTAAAATGTGCGGTTCTTCTCTAGATTTGGCAACATGTTTAAATCTGAGGTGAGGAATTGTCATTCATTATGCAATTGAGAAAAGAGAGATTGTATTAGAAATGTCTCATTAAATATACAGATGTTAGAATGGGTAAACTGTAAAAACTGTGTGCTCATTACTTGGGACAGAAACAGACAGTGAGTGGCTAAATAATGCATTGTAATATCGAGCAGGAGGATTCGGAACAAAAGCAGCTGTGGTCTAGTCTCTTTGCCAGTTCTAGCAGTTGTAGTTTCAAAACTGGATCTCATTCACAGGTGTTTCCGCAGCAGCTGTAATATCAGCAAGCCTGCTCTGCCGTGAGTCAGTCTGCAAGAGCTGTAGTGCACAGCTGCGATCCTAATTACTCAAAAGCAGGCAAACACAAAAACATTTTGCCCCAGTCCAAAGGCTCTGGCTGCCTCCCTTCTGGAACCCACCTGCTGTGAGTGTTGAGCAGCCTTTCCTTTTTAATTTTATGAATGTCCATCCATCCATCCATCATCTGCCGCTTGGTCCGGGATCGGGTCGCGGGGGCAGTAGCCTCAGCAGGGAGGCCC
>JAODJX010000109.1:22106082-22116171 GCA_026776945.1 Isichthys henryi
AGTGTGCCCTGCGATGGGCTGGCCCTCCATCCTGGGTTGTTCCCTGCCTCGTGCCCATTGCTTCCAGGATAGGCTCCAGACCCCCTGCGACCCAGTAAGGATAAGCGGTTTGGAAAATGGATGGATGGTTTTCACTAGTACTTCTAGAAATTGTAGAGGCTGGGGGGGTATGTGGGGGTTTAGCAATTAAAATTGGGGGAGGGGTATTTACTTATATGTCAGCATATCCATATCCATGTATGTCATTCTTATAACATACTATGTGACTGTTACTCAGCCTTACTTAGCTGTAAAATATGGCTTCCACATGAATGGGTTGTTCTGTGCATGATGATTTGGAGCGGTGTCAGATTCTGACTAAAAGCTACTCCGTTGACCTTACTGTGTGCGATGGAGCTAAATTATATGCCAAAATTATGAGATGCAGAATTCCACATTAAAAGCAAATATTTAGAAGCTAAACCAAGACACAAGATACATTTTAACAGGCAAATAAAAATTTAAACGAGGCTTATACCACATCCAGCAGATAGTTACTATTTAAAAGCAAGACTAGACATCACACACTGATGAGTCACTGGGCACGTTAGCCAGCTACCTGGTATTCAGAAAAGTGAATGCCTCACCATCTGGGCCCCAAGGTTTTAGCAGATGGTTTAAAATGAGAATCCAGCTTTACCAATTCTGTCACTGCAGTCTGGTGACGCTGCTAACAGTTTGCTTTAGAAGGGCCATATCAAATTTGGATAAACAACCAGCTGTCACTAACCACATTTCTGTCGGCACCTCCACAGAATAAAAGACAGATGAGTTAGACTAAACCTGTTAAAAGAAGACAAAATGTTCCCGAAGCATGCATTGAAATATCGTCATTGCCATTTTGTTGTTCTGATATGTAACTTCTGCGGGAAAAAGAGCTTATCTCTGTATTTTACTATATTATACTAAAACAGTGTAGGACCTCCCTTTCCTCTCAGTCTCAGTTCATCATGAGATGGATTCCACTAGATGTTGGAAACATTTCTTTGAAATTCTGGTCTATGCTGACATGATTGCATCCTGTAATTTCCGCACATTTGTCAGTTGCAGGTGTTCCATTGGATTCAGATCCATTGACTGGGAAATTCCAAAACTTTCAAGTACAAATGAACATTTATTAAATGAATATTTGGCCAGTAATTATAATTGTGAACTCAATTTACAACAAATACATTACAACAAAAACAAACAAATACTGTAATAATAAATAATACTGGTTATGTTGTTATACGAATGGTATCTTTGCAAAGTTTGCAAATTGCAGTGGATTGGTTAATGGGGGATTTTGCAAATCCAAATATTTTCTATGACCAGTTCTTCCAGTCGTTCTGCAAACTCTGGTTATGTGCGTGCATGGCTGACCCATCTATGACCCATGTGTTGCTTACCGCATGACATGGGTACAATATTTTTAAAAGTCCAATGATTTATAAAGTTTGTTTGTTGATTTTTTTTAAGCCAACATAGCTAACTGGCTGGAACTTTTTATATCAAGTTTTAATCACTGAGTTGACATCCATTGAGACAGATAATTGACAAAGAATTGAGATGAGATACAGAAAGCGCTGAGATGTTATGCAGGCTAAAATTGCTTTATTTCACGTTGGTCAGTTCTGTACTAGTACTGTTACAGCCAGGGGTTGAGTATGTGATTTACAACTCCAAGTTCCAGGAAGCCACACCCCCTTGTTGTGATCCTATCAGCCAGAGGGACAAAGGTTCACATTGTGATTGCCTGAAGAAAATGAAACCCCAACAGTGAAAACCCAAATCATGAACTGTCAGGCTCTGTCTTGATGTGTAACTTACCTACATTAACAATGTAGTTTTGTTTATTTGACTTCATTTGACCTCTTTATAGTGACAGCATCCAAGTTATGCCTTAAGGCATACAAAAATGTTCTCAACTTGAAAATGACAAAAATTGGCTGCAGTGAAAAATAGTAACAATACTGAAAGAAATAATTGACTAACTGAAGTTAATTTTTCATTCTGTAATGTTTTTCACCATGTTATCAGAAGCATACACAATGCAATAAATTAACACCAACACTGCTGGTTCGCATGGTAAGCCTTTTAACTAGAAATATGATTTAGTTAATATTTGGGGTAACGTTAACTGATAGGATAGCCAAGCTGCACCTTGCACAGACGTTAACTCTGACCGGTTCAGGTAGGTTTAGTATCTGAGACTGGCAGCCTGGAAGGCAAAATCAAGCAAACGCTGCAATATTTGCAAGAGCTTGCAATTTTTCAAATTTACCGCAGCTTTTCCACAAGGTATGAGCAAATCAACAGACCGCTTGCATTTGGACTATGACATGTCTTGTAGCGCCATTCATGTGTGTTTTTTGTTGGGTTCTGCTGTGGGGAAGATGAGTGAACACATCTCATTAACCAATAAGTTGAGGCATTATAAGTTAAGTTGAAGCCTTAAATAGAGCACAAGTGAACACCGTCTACAAACAAAACAATAATTTGTCTGTCAATGAATTTAACTGCGCCAGAGGTAGTAATCGTCATGGACACATCCATGCCCCTCTGGGAGACCCTGTTGACAGGATATGCCTGTTCGGGGAAGCCCAGTCCATCCAGCTCTATCATCACACTGGTTCCACTTTGGGACCACGCCTCTCCCCACTATTTTTCCCTAGTTAGTCTCCTATTTCTGGGCATCTGGCTAGATTATAGAGGGTGTTTTGTTACGATACATCATACATGAAAATGTAATTAAAATGATAATTTACGCATAAATTATTATTTTATATTGCCATATAAAAATTTATTTATAAATGTACCATTTGTTCCTATCATTAAGGTTATTTCAGAACCTCCCCCCCCCCATAGGAAGGATTGAATGACTATGCTGTAAAAGCTTTAATGTGATTGGCCAGTTTTCATAGGTGCCGGAGGGGGGATGTTAATCTGCGTTCTTCATGAGGGTGCGTTAATTGAATATTAATTGCATCTGCATCAAATTGTTATAAATATTATATGAATGGGAGCGTTATTTATTATTTTCTGTTTATGCAATCTCCAGACTTCTCAGACCTTTTACATTCTTCATTTCTAGTTGCTAGTGGTTAAATTTGTATACATTAAAATGTAAAGGCTGCAGTGGTGGGGGGGAGGGGTGTGTCAACATCTTAGGGCACCGACTGACAGGAAGGGGACTACCGTAATTATTATTTAATATAAGGCTAGCAAAAGCAGATTTGGGCATGTCATAAATAAACGTAGACTGTGCCATTCGATCATTCATAAGCATTTCACTGCAGGTTGTACTATATGTGATGATACATGTGACAAATAAAATCTGAATTTGATTTGAATTATAATTTGCTTCAGATCATTATAATATGGCCCAAGGACTGTAACATTACAGGTATTGTCTGCCATTTGGTTACATCATTTTGTATTAATTGTGCTAATTATGGCTGGGATTTGGGTAAGGCTAGTGCTGGAGAGCTCAAAGACCCTCCCATGTCACATAAATCGGGAGTTTGGGAATATTTTGATTGCCTAACAAATTACACCAACACTGCAGAGTAGTTTGTAAGACCAAGACTGACTGTTGAATCTGTTATACAGAATTGGATACATTGCTGGAAACACATCAAAAATACTAACTCAAATGAGACGACAACATCTGCATGTGTGTACAACTGGAGAAAGGTAGAAACAGCCTCTACAAGCTATTCTCTTGGTGGTATTTAAGGTGCTTTTGCCAGGAAATTGAAATCGGGCTGAAAAAATAACTAAGGCTAAAGGCGTGTTTCTCACTACAGATAAATAGTCATACTCAGCAGAACATTGGATTTAGTTCATTATGATCTTTATGACGCAGACTTATTTAATTGTTTTTATTTATTTTACATATTTATTTTCAGCTGCTATTCAGACATATCGACCAACACATTGCAGTTTTAGCAATAAATAATTTCAAAACAAATTCTGTTTTGCTGCTGGACCAAAATTGCACTGAACCATGAACCCAAGCAGACAACCAGACTCAGGTCTTAGTGTTCATTTACTTTAGAGGATCTAAAATCTGCCCAAACTTTGAATTTAAACTGAGTTGGTTTCGGAAAAGTCTCTGCACCCACTTGCTCAATCATAGTAACATCGTGCCAGACCCGCACATGTCAATCCCTTAACAAAATAGGGTCATGTGCATCTAGGAAAATACATTACGAGGAACAAATGTCACCAACAAAATTGCACTTTTAAATTGATATATAAAAATTGATTTTTAATTGTCACTGCGATCTAAAAATTGCCACCTTGAAGAATCCCACTCCTTTTCCATTCCATTTCAAACATCAACTTTCATTATTATGATGCCTATTTTATATTCCTCTCTTGAGTGAGCATCACAGCACTGGACCCTCTAGGATGCAGTTTCCTCAAATAGCTAAAATAAGAAGCAATGCTGTAATTCTAGGCTTTCATGGTTTGGCTTATTTATGGAGGTGAGTATTGAATTTCTGAACCTGGAATCACTTCAGTTTAATTTTATATGTATACGCAAGTGTCAGGTAATTACTTATGCATTGTTATCAGATTCACACACATGCATTTGACATACCATATATTTCCAATATGATATTTTAGAAATCCATTACATCAGGGAGAAAGCAGCTGATTTATGATCTGCTTTAAAATCACCAAAACAAACTCTTCCATACACTATTCTTATATTCTTGATACACAAAAAATATTCTACATGACCAAAACAACCTCACATTCCGCCACTCAGACTGATGTTTACTGAGCCAGGCAGAGAAAAGGCTTTATCATCAATTACCATTCATCATCAGACCATTTTGCAACGAAGTTAGATTGAACAGCAGTAATCCATGAAGAGAACCTTGTGGCCTTATTTAAATGATTATTCATCAGTCATCCTGACTGCAAATCATTTGTTGACATGGCTGTAATGGAATTAGCTGCTTGCTGTAGCATTGCTCAAATAAAATATCCTTGGCACTTAGACAAATATCACAAAATTATAATGCAAAGGGTAGGTTTGGGAGGATGGTAGTATTAGGAAACACAAATAGTGAATTCACTTCCACACTACAAGGGGCAAGTTTTATTTATCTGAAACATGTAGTCAGGGGGGGAAATAATGGGGGGCAAAGTCAGGATGATTCTGAGGGCCCCTGAGTGACAGGAACCCTAAAAAAGATTAGGAACGTAATTGGATTCGACTTGGTTGGGGGCCTGATATAATATGCTATCCTGGGGCCCAAAATCTGGAGCAATGCCTCAGCATGTAGCTAAGCTTTAGTAATCTTTTAGTAATTAAAAGATGCTGTGTACCATTAAATATCTACATTTAGTCCGGATGTTAAAATGGATCTTGTGTCTTGCTGTAGCTTTTAGATAGAAGCACAAAAAAACAATCCTTCTGGGGCAGTTTTAAAACACAAATCTGTTTTTGCTTCCAATTGCATCATATATCTAGATATTCTAAAATAGGATTGCACTAAGAAACGCGTATACAGATTCTGATCCACGACTAAGACATGGCATACACTGAATGTAAATAATTTCTTGCTTGGAATGATAAAATTTGTTTTCAAAGAATGAAACACCTGCTCGCTCTTTTATATATATATATAAACACATATACACACACACACACACACACACACACACATATATATATATATATATACATACACTGATCAGTCCACCTGCCTAATACTGAATAGGTCACCCTCATGTTGCCAAAACAGCAATGACTCATTGAGGCATGGACTCCACAAGACCTCTGAAGGTGTCCTGTGGTATCTGGCACCAAGACGTTTGCAGCAGACCATTTAAGTCCTGAGGTGGGGCCTCCATGTATCGCACTCATTTGGCCAGCATATTCAGAGATGCTGAATCGGATTGAGATCTGGGAAATTTGGAGGCTATGTCAACACCTTAAACCGCTTTTCATGCTCAAATCATTCCTGAACAATTTTTCTTCCAGTTGGCAGAGTCCATTATCCTGCTCAAAGAGGCCACTGCCATCGGGGTATACCATTGCCATGAAGGGGTGTACTTGGTCTACAACAATGTTTAGGTAGGTAGTACTTGTCAAAGTAACATCCACATGAATGGTAGGACCCAAGGTGTGCAAGTAGATCACTGCCGAGAGCATCACACTGCCTCCGCTGGCTTGCTTCTTCCCATAGTGCATCCAGGTGCCCTCTCTTCTTCCAGGTAAATGACGCGCAACCAAGTGATCGTCCACATGATGTAACTGAAAATGTGACTCATCAGACCAGGCCACCTTTTTCCATTGCTCCATGGTCCAGTTCTGATGCTGACTTGCCCATTCTAGGCGCGTTCACAGTACAAGGGGGTCAGCATGGGCACTGTCACCAGTCTGTGGCTACGCAGCCCCATACTCAGCAAGCTGTGACACCTTTCTATCAATGCTAGCAATAACTTTTTCAGCAAATCGTGCTACAGAAGCTCTCCTATGGGATCAGACCAGACAGGTTAGCCTTTGCTTCCCACGCACATCAACGAACCTTGGGTGCCCATGACCCCATCACCTATTCACCAGTTGGACTTCCTTCGACCATTTTTGGTAGGTACTGATCACTGCATACTGGAAACATCCCACAAGACGTGTTGTTCTGGTGATGCTCTGACCCAATCATCAAGCCATCATAATGTGACCCTTGCTACAGTTGCTCAGATCTTTACGCTTGTCCCATTTTCCTGCTACCAACACATTAACTTAAAACAAATGACTGATCACTTGTCTGATATATTATGGCACCAATGACAGGAGCCACTTTAACAATGTTACTCACTTTACCTCTCAGTGGTTTTACAGCTTTTCTCAAATGGCAACATTTGCAATACAACGGGTGTAATCCCCACACCATAATGTCACTTCTGCACAGCACACCGTCATTTCTCATTGCTTCGCACAAATGCTCCAAATGTTTCAGTACATATGTGACCCATCACCACGAAATGAGTCTTATGGGTGTATTTCTACCAGTGCAACTTAAGACTCATTTCGTGGTGATGGGTCACCTATATACAAATGGTTTTGAACAACTGTCATTATTTGGTAAAGTTTTTAGTTGCTCTATTGTAGTTGATTTGTAGTTTCCCATTGTAATAGCTTTTCTTGATTGCTTTGGCACATTTCATGAAACATACTTAACATTCTCAAGACTATAAGAGCATTTCTCAAAACAGTTCATGCATATAGCCCAAGACTATGGTTTAGCTGCAATAGCCTGTAACTTTCCCAAAACAATTACAGTTTTTCTCGATTGCTTTGGCACATTTCTCAAATGACAATTAACATTTGCAAAACAAGAAGTGTGATCCCCACACCATAATGTCACTTCTGCAGTAGAACATCATTTCTCATTGCTTCACACACATTTCCAGATGTTTTAGTACATATATGCAAATGGTTTTGTACAACTGCCATCATTTGGCACAATTTTCAGTTGCTTTAGTCTTGTTGGTGAAAATAGACTATTTAGTGTCCCATTGTAATAATTTTACACCCAAAACTGTATATGTATGTGATCACTGTGCTAGTCACCACATGCAAAACTGTTAAACGAGCTTTCAAAATGATTAACAAATATATTCCATAAATTGCAGTGAAATGGCATTGTTTTGTTCTTGGTTTCCTCAGTCAAGGGTGTCGTAAAGGGAGGGAAAGTTAGGATGATTCCAAGGGCCCCTGAGTTACACTCAGTACATAATTTTGTTGTTTTTTTATTGCCATTTTGCTGTTTTTGTATTACAAAGTCTTGCATGGTTTTTTCTTTGTTATTGTACTGTGTCTTGAGATCTGAAAAAGTTACATGTGCATGCAAGTTCTTTCTCTTGAGGATGAACTTTACATACTGTGATGCAGAGTCTAGCAGTGTTGAAACTAGTGTCTTTGATATGAATAACTATCAGTTTGCAAAAGAAAAATAATCAGTCAGTGACAATGTAAAAATGAGAAACGACTGTCATTCAAAATTGTGGTGATCAGGAGCATTCTTACACTAACATTCTGACAGTATATCTAAGTATTTTGACTCCCATGGTTAAAGTGATGCTGATTTTACTTTTCATTTTGTTGGCACTGATTAATTCATTGATGGAATTATTCGCTTTTGAGATATAAGTTAATTGTTTACAGTTACAGGCTTTTGCAGCTGAACCATAGTATTGTGCTATATACATAAACGGTTTTGAGAAATGCTCTTATGGTCTTGAGAATATTAAGTATATGTTTCATGAAACGTGCCAAAGCAATCGAGAAAAACTGTAATGTTAAGGCTGATCAGTGTACAATGCAGTCATGTGTTACGAAACACTCAGGTAAAGTGCCTTGAGGTGACTGTTGTGAAAGGTGCTATATAAAAATAAATTGAGTTAAATTTGAATCTAATTGAACTTGGAACATTGCAGACCAGGGGATATTCCACAAAGCAGGATTTCCCTATTAGTAGGATAATTTAAGCCAAATGTGTAAACTGTCCAGTAGAAACAGAGGTAAGTGACATTCCTATTGGACAATTGTGACATTTGGCTCAAGTTATCTGCCTAATAAAGAAATCTACTTTGTGGAATAACCCCCTAGACAGGGCCTCAAATTCAACCCCACAAAATATCTATGAGGACAATTGCAATCCTAATTTAGTCTAAGCTTAAAGTGGAGTTCTCAATTAGTTTTCTTTATGAACCTTCCACAAGGAGTTCTTGGAAAACGTTTCCCATACATGAATACAGGAAAACTAAGGAAGTTCATGAATAATGTGAGCTCTGATGCAAACCGAATCCATCTTATCTATGACTACAGAAAAACATTTGCTGCACTTTTTTTATATTTGTTAAACCGTGACAGTAACAATGCATAGATATATTGTGAAAATGTAAGTGGTCTAACTCCTGATATCCACAATTCTGAAAATACTTTCAATGTCACTGACTCGTCAGCAAACTGATTCTTATTTGTGTCAGAAGCACCAGTTTTAACACTGTGAGGCTCTACAAGTTCATTGGCAAGAGAGAGCACTTGCATGCACAACTTTGTAGCAGATCTTTTGGTCTCAAGACCCAGTACAATTATAAGTACCAATAACAAAGCCACACAGCTGAGTATAACACAAAAAAAGAAAAGAAAATGAGAGCAAAATCACATGGATACAGTGGGAACCAAAAATACAATAATGCAGTATCCCTGTAATTTATGGAATGTAATTTTGAATCATTCTGGAAGTTTGGTGAGCTGTTCTGCATGTGGTGGTTTACACGATGATCACTTACACATAGTGTATAGTTTCAGGAATAAATCTGTTTCACTGGAAACTACATAACCCATTTTGACCAAATAAAACGGATCATATTGACATAATCATGATCGCATACCAACACAACAGGAACCACCAACTGAACAGAAGCGAGCCATTGCTGCCAGTGGGGAGATCGCCACGCACCCTCCCCCAAGTCTGGTGCTGGCGATATTTGGAAATCTCACAGGGCTAAGTAGCAATCAAAAAGCTCATAGGTGCTGGATGGGCACCCAAGCGCAGGGTAGATCGGACAGAATGCCGCCGCTTGAAGGTCTGGCCGTGATGACCACGGAGCAAAGCCAGATCCGAAACAGAACCCACCTCTGATCATGAACTCCTGCCCTGCAACCCATGCCTTGTTTCCCTCTGCCACCATCATCACTGGACCGTGTTGGTCTGGTGGCTTCATTTTCTGTTTCCTGGTTCCTCAGCGGACAACAGACATTGCCTAACCCCTACCACTCTCATAGCTCCATTATTGCCTGGTCCAAGAGACGCTGATATCACCGGAGGACGTCGCCATCTGACGCCTGCCTCCCTGCCCCCTTTGCTCCCCCTACACTTCGCTGTACCTATCGTATTCTTCCTTTTGTTCTTAGTCCTCCGGGCTTGCCATAGTTTTGCCTCCCGCCCCCCCGAGGATAGATAGGGGAAGGGAGGGGGGGGGGGGGGGGGGGTGGGGGGGGGGGGGGGGGGGGGGGGGGGGGGGGGGGGAGAGGGGGCGGGG
>JAODJX010000109.1:22116271-22126603 GCA_026776945.1 Isichthys henryi
CCCCCCAAAAAAAAAAAAAAAAAAAAAACTGGCTTGCGAATACTATAAGCCTTGGCTGTGAAGAAAGTGCAAATCTCAAAATAAAAAGTCCCAAACCCACAATAGTAAGGAACATGTTTTGGTGTAACATCGCAAAGTGCTGTCCTATTGCAGTTTATACCATTTCGAGCCCTTGCACCCTCTCACACTCAGTCACTTACCAGGTGACGTCAATTAAGTCTGTGACGGTTCAGGGCTTAGGCCATAAGGGCGGCATTGGGATTGGGCCCCTCTGTGTGTGTCTCCCTGCCCCTGTACAAGCACCCCCACCCCCAACAATACATGAACTGAAAAAATTGTAATTTGTGTGCAACAATAAGAAATTATGTTCTACTGGGCAGATGTAACTTCATAATACGGGTTACATATAGTGGTGGCGATGGCGAGTGCAGATCTAGTGAAGTTGCATCCAGTGAAACTTCGAGTTCCCCATATGGTGCACGTGATCCTGACACAGGCTAGGGCATCTGTTTTGTGACCAATCAGGACTTAGAAGTCCTTACAGCGAATTGGGAGTTATGGTTTATCAACTGGTTGCTCTTTGTGCTGGGGGTGACTTGGTACTGAGTGTGACGGAGCTCTTTGCTGGATTGCTCGAATGAAACAGATTACTTCACTCATCAACTGAGAGGTCCAGAGTCTTATTATCAGAGAGGTTGATTTATAATTTACCTACCACAGGTGCATCGTGGGATTTCATTAAATTTAGTCCCCCAGTCACAGAAAACCCTTGAGTTTCATACATGAATTCCCTAAATTATAAAAAGGAATATGCAAATGACAGTTTTCCTCAGTTGGCACATTTCATGAAACAGGCTCTCTCATAACAGTTTATGCATACAACACAACAGTATGGTTAAGCTGCAAAAGGCCACATCGCACCCAAAACGAAAGATGTCTCAAGAGCAAGTAATTCTATAAATGAATTAGTCAGTGCTACTTGTCATGCCCCGCTCGTCCGCTCCTCTCGTGTTCCACGCCCCCTGATTACCCACGTGTGATTCCCTGATTTGTCTCCAGCTTTGTCTAGTTAGTTTGCTCCGTCTTGTCTATTTAAGTCCTGGTCTTGCCTGTTTCCCTTGTCTGTCATTGTGGTTAGGTGATGTTAGTCGATGCCTGTATTCCTGTCCCGTCCAGAGTTTAATAAATCCCCAGTTTTCCCCGTCTTCTGGCTTCCTGCTTGCTTCCTACTCGCCTGCCCGTACGATCACCGCTCTGCTCGCTCCGGATCGTAACACTACTAAATTGAAAAGTACAGTCTGCATCGTTTTAATCATGAGAGCAAAATGCTTAGATATATTTTCAAAATGTCAGTGTTCAGAATGATAGTTTTTTACCACTTTCTCACTGCCACTGCTCATTTTTCTTTAGCAAACTAATTCTTATTTATGTCAAAGACACCAGTTCTAATACTGCAAGACTTCACATTATAGTGTGTAAAGTATATTTGCAAGGAAAAGCACTCGCATTCACAAGCAACGTTTTCAGGTCTCAAGACACATTAGCAAACAAATAAGTCATACAGCACAGAAATAGAAAAATGGAAAATTGAACAACAAAATGGCAACAAAATCAGTGCTTAATCTATACGAGAGCTTGAGCTCCGGCACCTTTGGCTGAAAGGAGTCTGCAGTCTGGAACCTCTCAGGTGTCCTCTGCCACCTCACACGCTACACCTAAAATAAATAAACTTAAAATGAATTTGGAATGAATGCAAACTGAACTAAAGAAACAAACATGTATATTTATAATATTGATTACGTTGTATGATTTTTTCGCCTAAATTAGTAAGTTTTGACTTTTGATTTCAAAGGGAAAAAAATCACACCACGTGCACAAAAAAAATCTACTAAAATAGATGAGGTTACATGCCATGTTGCTACAGCAAAATAATTAGAAGAAAATGTTGAAAAGACAGAGTAATATTTTGAAATTTTTTGGCAAAGCAACAAAGTCATTGGAACGCAAGCAAAGCAGAAATGAGCCAGAAAACCTGATGGAAGAACACAGACAGTAAGGAGAGGAGCAGCTTTTTGCATGCTAATGCTAATGAGAAGGACTGCAAAAAGAAGTAAGAAATTTGCAACACAGACGAAACGTTTGATGTAATGTTAAGTGTTTAATTAATTAATGGTGCATTACCATTGTTAAACACTGATATGTGTGTATGACATCATTGTGGTGTTTGTTATTGTAACGTCTGGTAGACCAAGGCAGCACGGATGCAGCGAGAAACAAGGAAATAAGGGGTATATGAACGCCCTTTTATTGAGCCCTTTAGAGAACTAACTTAGGAATCAAACAACCACCAAACAGTACATAACAAGAAAAAGTAGGAAAACAGAGGAAGGTCAGACACCACACTACTGTAAAAACACACGAGGATCAGACAGGTTTCACTCAAGACACAGGCAAGGGCACATACCACAATCAGGAACACAACAAGTATTTACAATAACACACACAGAGGCTATTTACAATTTTCCCAGCATGATCGTCACACCTGCGATGTCACTGGCTGACATCATGGTATGCTACGCTAGTTAAACTGTCATTTGAGAAATGTGTCAAAGCATTTGAGAAAAACTGTATTGCATGATGTCACAAACATCCCCAAAAAACTAATAATACAGTATCATTTGCAGCTGAGATGAAGAGTTTTTGCAGATTTTGGGCTAGAATGAAGATCCTTCTCATATCAGTTTGCCATGATCAGAATGGGCGGAGTCATGTTCTCATCAGCATGCAGCTCTGGGTTTGATGTTCTGCAGATCACCTGCAGATATACACATATCACAGCCTGGTCATAAGGAGATGCAGCCAACCGCCTGACATGTGGCACTGCCGCTCTCAAATACCTGCATGTTGTTTCAGCTGTTCAGCCTGCCTCCAATACCACTTGCTCCACCCCATAAGTAAGCCGCATTATAGAAGGGGACACTAAGTTCAGTGGGTCACCCAAAGCCAGGGCTGCAGAGGCTCCCCTTGGATATTCCACTGGCAAAACAAACAGGCATGTACCATCTGGGGTGCTTCAATAAGGACTGAGCACAGCAGGGATCTGGTTGAGGACTATCTTGGCTGCTGTATGAAGAACATGTCTGTGTGCACGTCCTGAATGGAGCCGGAGAAACAAAGGAACACCAGCAACGTGCTAGCAGTAATCCCAAAGCTGCGAGTCACGTGGCCACGCAGCTTCTGACTGCTGAGCAGCACAAAAGGAATCTCTATAGCTGCTAATTAAAATAAAAGTAACTGCTAATTCTATAAATAAGGATAAAAACACAATGCTGCATAATTAGTTGGCCAGGCTACTTGTTATTGCAGGCATAGCAATCTATGAAATATGGATGTCTGGTAACAGAATGGGTGGCACCATTTTCTGCCTCCCTGAAAAGAAAAAAAAAACGCCTCTCATCCTTAACCAAAAACAGTAGCTCTTCACTGTTAATATATTAAACATGTAGACTCAAATGACATACAAGCAGTTATAGAAATATACATCTAATTTGCAGTATATCTAATTAAGACATTATCAACCATGTGACAGCAGAATAAGATAATAATGATTTATATTAATAATGAAGCAAATCTCATTTTCACAGAACATTATTATGTTGTGGAAAACTAAGATTAAATTAATGTTATTCATGACCCCAACACAAGAACATTGGAAAATGTTTGCACAATGATCAAATGCAAATTATTTTCTTGTCATTGGAATTCTTTCTCATGTTGAACCATATCATACGGGGGAAGATTTTCAGCATAACCGGTTAAACCCCCCCAAAGAAAACTAGGTTATAAATAGCCAACTGATCCCTTTAAGGACATACTGTATTGACCCTGCACAAACTTGTTAGCATCCCTGACAAGGCCTCTCACCCCTTACACAACACCTTGAACAATTACTAGAGTTCCTTCAGCAGAAGACTCGTACCACTAATGCACACCACCGAACGCCTCAGGAGATCCTTCCTCCCTGTCGCCATTAAACTGTACATCTCCTCTCACTTCTGTTTGGAAGAGAAAGACCACCACACCGACAAGTACGTAGTGCGCAAGAGACTAGCTGCTTTTCCCATTACTCTTGGACTCCGTTCTCAATAGTATTTATTTTACAGTACATGTCATTCTTTTGTACATATACACAGTGTCATGTATTCGTGCACATATAAATGGCATCCTATACACACCTTTTTACATAAACACATTTAATTACCCACTTTAGTTACCTACTTTCTTACATACCTCATCATTGCATCCTTTTTATCTTTATACTTACATTCATAGCTTTATATTTGGCATTTTTAAGCTATGTTTCTTGTTTTAACCTTGCCCCCTGAGAGCTATGCATTGGCCCAAAAATGATATTCCCCAGACACTGGGAAATACATATTGTTTTGAGACCAGTCTGCTACCACAGACACTTTGCTTATTCAAGGTCTACTTATTATTATTAATTATGTGAGGCCTAGTTGTAACTAATCTCTAACATTTATCTAAAGCGACCTACAGTCGTGCACATTTATACACATGGGTATTTTAAATGGAGCAGTGCAGGTTAAGTACCTTGTTGAGTTATACAGTACAATACAAGGCCCCTCTTGAGACTATAACGAATAACATTATTCTGCATGTGCGCATCCTTTGTCATTAAGATGATAACTCAAAAACCGTTGGATGGATGTTGTTCAAACTCAAAAACCATTTGATGGATTAAACACATTGCCTCAAGACTACAAAGGGAGCTGTTGGAAACAACAGCATTATTTTCCTCAGACAGCCCTGTCACTCCCTCTGCGCATTTAATCCCTACTCCTCCCACACTCACCATCCTGTACAATATTTCTAGAAGTACTGCATGGATCACCTGGAAATGAGAAGATTAATAAATATGTCTTTACCTGAATGTTCTGACTCCTTGTTATGATATGAAGGTCTGAAAGTATATTTATTAATTTGTCGCACATTTCACATTAATGGCAATTTACATAATCTTTCCCCACCAATTAGGTGGTTACTTCATATTTGTCTGTATTTTAATGCCCTCGCTATGAACTTGGTTGGCCCCTTCTCCTGTATCCAGGTGTTTCACCAACAAGTTATCAACTCAGAATTGTTGATAGCGTTGGAGGATAACGTCCAGTGGTTTTGAGTAACATCAGCCTGGAGGGCACCACTCTCGTTTGGACCCCCTGCCCTCAGCCAGCACCAAACCAGAGCCCATGGTGCTAGGAAGAAACGTCAGTGACGACAATGTCAACTTTCGTACCCATCAGAGCTCCTCGATTCCTGGGACCCGGCATCCAGATCGGCACGTCTTGTATTATTAATATCACATAAAATTGGTTCGCTTTAGACTACCTCAAAAGTAGGTGAGACTTCAGAGGGTTAATGCTGTTCATGCTGTCCTAAGCTGGTACGTAACTGGGGGAAGTTGCTCTCCTTGATTCGGGAGTCACAGGTACCTTTGTCGATATCAAGTTTGTTTCTGTTTGTTGTACTAGGAGAGGATGGCTCTCTGCTCAAGTTGGGAACAATCAGGCAGCAGACTGTTTCCCCGATACTACAAGTAGGAACTGTCCACCACGAGGAGATTCAGCTGTTAGTGCTCCCCTCATCCTGCAATCATGTCATCATGGGACACCTCTAGCTCCAGTGCCACAACTCCTCAGTTGACTGGGCTTTAGGAGAACTCAGAACATGGTCCCCCGACCGTTTCACTCACTCTCTAACACTGCTTATCCATTTGAATGTCTTGCGATGCATTCTGGCTTAGCCAATATTCCCGCAGATTTTCAAATTTTCATGAATTAAGCATTTTCGGACATGATAAACCATCATGAGGCACAGGCGGTGAACCAAAACATTGGTCACTGCAGTGATCTCCACTCATTACAAAATACATACAAATTTGTATTTCTAAAACGACGCTGATTTCCTCTGCATTAACATCTGCTAGGAGGTGGAAAATGTACATCATCTACTGTTGAATGTATATACATTAATGTCATTTAAATCCTAGTCCTTGGATGTATGATGTAACAGTGCTTGAAGTGGGCTGGTACTGTAACACCATGCCCTGTCCGATCCTCCAGTGTGCCACGCCCCCTCGTTAACCTCGTGTGAAATCCCGATGTCACCAACTGTTTCTTGTTATTTACATTAAGTCCTGTGTATTTAAGTGCTTCCCCATTAGTCTTTCCCCAGTCCCGTCATTATCATCTTTTCGTCACTGCTGCCAGTGTTGCCCGAGTGTGCTGTTTCTGCCCAATAAACCCCGAGTTTTCCTGCTACCTCTGGGCTTCCCTTCTCTTCATGCCCGCAGCAAGTCATAAAAGGTACTCACTGGTTTACAGTGCTGGCACCTCTTCTCTCCAGAGTACAAGGAGTGTTTCTTGGGTACCAGCACAGAATAACAAGGGGAGTACTGGCACTTGTTTTTCCCCACTACAAGTACTGAATATGACTCCGGTTTTTTATATGCAATTTTTGGAGAAAAGTCTCTCATATTCAGCCCAAAATCATAACTACAAGCTGAGGATTGTTAACAGATGAGTAAAAACCTACCAACAGAACATAAATCCGATTGGTGTGTGGCTCAGCAGGTTAAACCTGTGTGCCTGTGATCAGAAAGTAGAATAGTTACATGTCCTTGAGTCCTTGAGCAAGGCCCTTAACCCCCAGCTCACTGCGCATGGCAAAGTGGCTGCCTCATTACTTTGACCCTGTCACCTGTGTGGAGAGCATGATGGACCAAAGCCAAATTGAGAATTTCCCCACAGGGATTAATAAAATATTTATATTCTATGCTATATTATCACAAGCCCTTTTATAATTAACAGACACTGATAATTATATAAAAACCAGCTTCTGCAGGAACGTAGATCACGCAGAGGATCTAGAAATGCAAGACCAGTTTTGCATATTTTTTGAAGTAAGATGTCACTTTATACTTAGTTTATGGAATAAATACCTTAGTCAAAATAAGGAGACATACACAATGGTCTGTCATCTAACCAGAACTGAGACGAACTTCTAATGACGTATTGTATGATGTTTGTCGTGTGGTAGGAAAACAGAATTTGTGATAGATAGCACAGAACAACTCAAGACAACAACATTAAGGACAATCTGCTTGATATATTTAAAATTCCTCAGTTTGCCTACAGGTGAGAGCAAGAAGTCACTATTTTTGTTTGATTCTGTTCACCTCCAAACCACTGAAAGACAATGATTGTGACTTAAAACCCATGCTTCCTCACATCAAAAAGCTAACTCCTGCAAGTGTGCCCTGCATCTGAAGACTGTAGATGGGGTAAAGCAAAAAAAAAAGCAGAGATTTGGTTCCTCCAAAATTGTTCTAATTCCATGCGCCAAGAGGTGCTGGACAGGAAGCCGCCATTCCCTGAAGCCACAACCAGGCAGACCATATCGTGCCTCACCTGAGTACAGTAGTCCCTCCCTATCCGTAAGTGATACGTTCCACAACATATCCTGGATAGCCAAAACTGCGAATAATTGTGAACCATGCTCATTCCTGTCCTGTTACTCTGATCCTGCCTATTTCTTCCCTGCCTGCCTGTTCATGCCCTGGTCACTCTGATCCTGCCTGTTCATGCCCTGGTCACTCTGATCCTGCCTGTTCCTGCCCTGCCTGCTCGTTCCTGCCCTAGTCACCCTGATCCTGCCTATTCCTGCCCTGGTCACTCTGATCCTGCCTGTTCATGCCCTGGTCACTCTGATCCTGCCTGTTCATGCCCTGGTCACTCTGATCCTGCCCTGGTCACTCTGATCCTGCCTGCTCATGCCCTGGTCACTCTGATCCTGCCTATTCCTGCCCTGCTTGCTACTGATCCTGTTTGTTCCTGTCCTGCCTGCCCACCTGCCCTGGTCCTGTCTGCTCCTCTGTGTACTCGTTGGATGATTTCCCTCGGCAACGGACCCTTCTGGATCTTCCTCTTCAACTATGTTTCCGCCTGTGCAATTTCGATCTGGTTGTCTAGGCTTACAAACAAGACCTTCGATCTTCAGCACTGAGGTCCCCTGTCATCCCTGGTCTTCCACTGTGACACGTGCCTATTGAAATAATCGACTATCAGCCATTTTTCATACTGGAGAATGAGGGATTTCGTCAGTTCATTTACTGCTTATAAGAGTAACAAAGCAACCTGTCTTCAACATGTCTATGAATCATTATTAAATCTGTCCCACAGACTTAAGTAACAACATCGCACTGCTAATCTGCTTTAGCAAGCTCAGCAAGTTCCACCCTCAGCACCCCCCTCCCCCCGCTCCACTCAGCAAGTGGCTCAGAAGTTAGCCAGTTATCAGATTCGGCAATATTAGCGAAAATATCTCGCTTATCCTAGGTGAAACTCACCGATTCAGGTGGTGCTTTCTTAATTTTCTTTATGTATAGTGTCAGTTGGCTTTTTCACAGTTTACTAGCTTTGACTCCCTGCTTCATTTCTTATGGTAATATCTGTATATTATCAGAAATTTTATTTTTCTGTATATTTGTGTTAGTACCTACTGCTGTTATCTGTCTGCAAGTTGCCACACAAAATTTTGTTTGTGTCTTCTTAATACTCGTAAACAAGTGAATTTATCTTGCCTGATGGCTGAACTCATGTTCTGAATAGGTTAATGTGTCAGTCACCTTTGGGTCATAAATGTGCAAGAGTGTGTGTAACTGGAAAGACTAAGGGCGTCTCCGAAATCAAATTGTAGCACGGTATGTACTGAATTTCGTTAGAAGCCTACTACTCAACTGTTAAAACATATTGTACGTAAGCATGAGAACAGTACTAATGCACTTGAACATACTGTAGCCACTATACCGCATATTACCTGACCCAGATGTTTACCATTCACAGAACTTGACCCCCGCAAAAATAAGATGATATAAAAATCACCACCTTAGAGAACTGCGATATATAACTAAATCGATTTTCCCTCCTCCCCTACTGCTCACTTTACATATTGCATTTCACCTATTACATAGCAAAGAAGTATTTGATTTTGAATGCCCCTAGTTGAAACAATCCTTCACTGGGTGGATTTAAAAAGATAGATCATATTCCTACAGTAACTATCCAGTGAAAAGCATCAGCAGCAAGGGCAAACATATATGTTCAGATAATACTCCTTCACACATACATAAATCTGAGAGGAAGAAGCAGAAGAGGTGTTATTCCAGAGGGTTGTCTTTGGGCTTGAATGCTTAGGGAAGTAGTGTGAGTTAAGCAGATGAGAGGCAGATAGGTCTTGTATTAGTACCTGGAGTATGTTTATCTCAGATACTAACACAAGACCTGCCTACCCCTCACACTACTTAACCTACATGATATATTTCACGTCTTTGCCTCAAGAATGGATCTAAATAATTCATAACTGAGCGTGCTTCTTTATGGAAAATGACACAAATTATGCTTCCATCATCTCTGTGTCTAGAGCTGTGGTTATCAATATCGTTGAATCCTGGACTATGCAACCTGAAATGGACTTGTAGACAGGATTAATCATGTTGAGCACAGGGACTAAGTGCGCCACTGCTGTCAGGATATCACCAGCCAACGTCATGCAATCGTGTTTTTAGGTCTTCAGCACCTCAGAGGGATCTGTCGTCGCCGGTGCTGAAGCCGTCTTGCTCCCTGCCTTAGGGGAATTGAGGCAGGGCAGTGAAAAAGAAAAGGATCAGGGCATAATTTCCACTCAGTTCTGAAGACAGCAAAATGTGTGTAATGAAAAATGTCCTTTATCACCCATCATGTTGTGAGCCCAGTGACCTGTCCTGCTATATACTTACAAAAAAATCAGGCAGCACTAAAGGCACTGCTGTTCACTGCAGCAAAAGATGTGATTATTCTGACCTTATCAAGCCTACATAACCTCTACAGAGAAATGGTCATTACCAGTATTACGAATGACATTTTCTCAAGGTGCGCAAATAGACAAAGGCCATCACAGCAATTCAAAACAAAAGTAAACCAATACCAAAACAGAACCTAATTGCCATGTGCAGCAAAAGACCAAATTCAGTCCAAGTAGTTCAGTAAAACCAGCTCTCGCAACACATATGCTCAAATAACTGGAATTATTTTGATGTGGAATGTTTGGTTCTGGGGCGGCATGGTGGTGCAGTGGTTAGCACTGTTGCCTCACACCTCTGGGACTCGGGTTCGAGTCTCGGCCTGGGTTACATGTGTGTGGAGTTTGCATGTTCTCCCCATGTCGTCGTGGTGTTTCCTCCGGGTACTCCGGTTTCCCCCCACAGTCCAAAAACAT
>JAODJX010000109.1:22131159-22141547 GCA_026776945.1 Isichthys henryi
CTCCCTGCTGAGACTGCTGCCCCCGCGACCCGACCTCGGATTAAGCGGGAGATGATGGATGGATGGATGGATTAACAAACTGAATCATTTAACCATAAATATAATTTTTACAGATTGGTTGCACGAACCCACCTCCCTAGATTGCAGTATCATCAGTTCATTTTCATTTGTTCTATGAAACACCTGCACGAAAAAAAAGCCACGCTAATGTCTTAACATAAGTGAATGAACGTCCTATGTGCTTCAGTATTGACCACTAAGGACTATTCCAGGGTGCCTTTTTGGGGAAAATATATTAGACTAAAAATTAACATGTAGTGTTGACTCATCAACCTCATGAACTAAAGTTTTGATATACTGTGACTTGGCACATATAAAGAGGTGTGTGCATCCCAGGAGCGTCGGAAATAAGGGGAATGCATCTAACCCAATATCAGCAGAACCCGCCCCCGCAATCAACAGCATGCTTCTTATCTTTCATTATGAATCCACAAGTTACTGAAGTCAGTTCGCTGCGCATTCAGGACGAAATTTAACAAAGATTGTAGTTATGCATGAAACAAAATAATTTTAACATGTAGATCAGTTATTTTTTACTTAAGTGATGTTTGGTTATGAAACTGTACCCTTAATGATATTAAATTAGCAGAATAAGCTGACAACAGCAATAAGAGACAGCTAAGAGAGACCAGAAAAAGGGAGCGAGCGATTGACAGGTGGATGGGTGCAGCATCGGCAGTAATGCGGACTCTGTACCTTTCTGTTTTGGTGAAGAGGGGGCTGAGTCAGGCAAAGCTCTCAATTTACCGGTCGATCTACGTTCCCACCCTCACTTATAATCATGAGCTCTGATTAGTTACCGAAAGAATGAGATCGCAGATACAAATGGCCGAAATGAGTTTCCTCCACAGGGTGTCTGGGCTCAACCTTGGAGATGGTGGGTGAGGAGATCAGACATTCAGGAGGGGGTCAATGTAGAGCTGCTGCTCCTCCACATCAAAAGGCGCCATTTGGAGTGGTTTGGAGAGATTATATCTCTCAGCTGGCCTGGGAATGCCTTGGGGTTCCTCCAGTGGAGCAGGAGGAGGTGGCTGGTGAGAGGGGTCTGGGCATCCCTGCTTAGACTGCTGCCCCCACGACCCGACCCCAGATAAGCGGCAGAAAATGGATGAATGGATGGGTGTATCTATTTGTATAAATGGCCTCATGCAAACTCCGTCCTCATGCACCTTTCCAGGTGACATATAGTCAGTGGTAAAATGGAATGTGGGCTTCCTGTCACCGGGGGAAAACCAGCACAAGTTCCTGTGCACATCGCAACACTGAACAAATGACGACTAACACACGTATCAACCATGTCTAGGGTTCAGTCACACAGAATGGTCTGGTGTGGTGTGTGTTTGCATGTTGCATATCTAGTGTGCACTAAGCAGGGCCAGTTCTGGGTAAGGGGGGAAAACTGAAACCACAAAGTATATAAAAAGAAACAGGACAGTGTATTTTAGGGGATTTACAGTTCAAAAGTGTTGGCTTCGGAAAGGACCTGTGCCAAAACAACAAACAACCCACAACCAACTCAGGAAAGAAAATACATAAAAAACACAACTCACCTCCCTCTCTAGACAAAGACAGTTAAACAACAAAACACAAGTGGCAGTTAGTCCCTACAACTGGCGCACGATCGCAAATACATACAAATGCATTACCAAATGAGAAGGGTAAAAGTGGCAATCGTATTCTAGTGAAACAGTCGAGAGTGAAAAGCTAAAGAGTCAATAACAGAATGGGTGACCGAAACCTAAGGGGTAGGAACAATGACTGTAGTCAATTAAATAATCCAATGTCAAATCCTGAAGAAACAGAAAAATACAGTAACCATAGAACACAAGCAAAAAAAATGAGCAAAACCTGGTGTGTTTTTGACTGAAGACTGTTTATATTCACTTCTGCGTGGCGAAATGGAAAGGCAGAAATGGAGCGGCAGATGGGACTTGGGTTGGAATTCCAGAGTGGAGACAGAAGATGGAATCTTTGTCGAATGGAGAACTGTTAGAACACCAAACAGAACATACCACACTATGTGTTAACGTTGTATAGGAAGGTGCACAAATAACACCACTGCTGGATTGAATTAGCCATTTGGTTCAGAAAAATGAACGGGTTGTGGCCAGTCTAAACAAGAAGAGACAGACCAGCACAGCCCCAATGCCAGTATCTCCTGCATCCACCTCCAGGTAAAATGTCTAGCAAGTACAGGCAAACTGTCATTTACTGTAACAGCTTCAAAAGCAAATGGATACTCTGGGACAGAAAGGGCACGTCCCGGGAAAGCAGGTAGTAATGGGTAAAACAACATTTAAAAACTTTTTACAGAAGCAGTGATGGCAACACATCAAGTACAATAAATGTTTGAGGTCTCTGTGGGACTCAGGGGCGAGAACTTAATTACCTCCAATTTGGCATCCAAGGGTTTAACCATCTTGTAGCCTACACTCTTGCCAAGGTACATTTTCCAATTTTTTCCAAACTCAAAATTGTACAAATTCAGAACAAGCAACACATAATCGAGAGAAAACTAACTGAAGCAGATCCATATCACTGTCCCAAGTATCCGAATAAATGACTACATCATTCACATAAGCAGAACAATTAGGCACATTACCAAAGACAGCATTTATGAAATGCTGGCAAGTGGCCGGTGCGTCGCATAACCGAAAGACTATAATTGTGTACTGAAGAAAGCTATGTGTCTGTTGCACGCAGGGTGAGAGGTACTTGCGAGCAACATTCCAAGATGTAGAGTTATCCAAAAAAAAATTGCTACACCAACCCAATCTACACAATCCTCCATACGAAGCAGAGGAAAAGAGTCAGCCTTGGTGATTGCATTTATTTTCCTATTATCAGTACAAAACTGGTGTGTGCCATTGGGTTCAGAATAAGCAGGCATGGAGAACTCTAGGGATTAAAACAGCAGAAGTATTCCTCACAAAAAATTCTGTCTCTTCCTTTAAAACTGCTTGTTTCTTAGGGTTTCGCGATACGGATGTTCTCCATCATCAGTGTAGTACTGAATCACAGTGGTGTATAAGGGAACGTCTGAAAACAGGAATGGAAATTTATTAATTAAAGATCTGATAACTTCCTAAGTAGACATGGACAAATCTTCCGGTTTGTCCTGTGACCTTTCAAGCGACTTGGAATTTAGCGGATATGGACAAAGAGGACTGTATCAGGTCATCATATTCAGGAGACTAAACCAGTGTTAAAAAATGGTACAAGTGTAGGTGGTGAGGGTACTACTGGATGGATGAATTACAGAATGGGCATAGTAAGGCTTTAACATATTTACATGGCATACGCAAGATTTACATCTGCATTCTGGAATATGGATGACATAATTAGCGGGGCTAACCTTTTCTTTAGTTTCATATTATCCTGCAAACTTTGCATGGAGAGAGGAACGAGACACAGGAGTTAAGTGAGGACTTGATCACCCCCATTTTTCAAAGTGAGCCTTCATCTGCCCTTGAGTGGAGGTAAGTGGTCATTTACTGTAGCCAAAGGCCAAGCAAGACCAAGACACTCGCAGAAAATCTCCCAGATGTGGGAAAAACAGAGAAGGTCGACTCATCAGAGAACAATACATGTTTCACATTGTCCACAGCCCAAGATTTGCACTGCTGGCATCTTTGAAAATGATGCCTGGTATTGGCTTGAGTGACCAAATATTTGGCTATAGCAGTCCAACCATGGACACTGACTCTGTGGAGCTCTCGGCAAAGATTTGGTGGAAACACCAAGAAGAAGAGAGTTGAGGTTAATTCTGCACTGAGTTGGGCAGCTGTGGTTTTATGCTTTTTGGATTCAATCCAAGTTAGCTTCTTGACATCCCTGCCAGACAGCTTCTTCTTACATCCACAGTTGGATGTGGTCCATCCTTCGTGGTGATATACCAGTACTACCCATTTGTCCTCTATTGAACTCTGATGTCTCCCAAATAAAAATAAATTTGTAAATGTGGGCCTATCCACATTATCCAAATATCTACATTTATTGTCACCCACATTTCACATTTAAAGGACTACGCCACCTTGACTGTTTTAGCATGCTGTATTTGCGCAGAATTAAATTACATAAAATCTAGTTGCCATCGACTGCCACTATCTTTATGAAACAAATAAATTAATCTTTTTCAAAGTCTATTTGAGAAGAGAAAGAAGAAGTAAGATGCCTAGTATAATGAATTTTTGCCTAAACTGACAAAATTAATAAAAAAAACAGCCAGTGACTCAGCCTGTTGTGCACTCACCGCACCTACAACTTCTAACGTTAGCGCCTCTGTTATTTGCAGTGAACCAGCTACAGTGTGGGAAGAAAGTGCCAGAGGCAACACAGACAGACAACAACAGCCCCCTGAAAACCAGACACCCACTCGAACCACACCACCATCACAGTGCAACCTGAGCAGCGCCAGTGAGAGCAAATCAGTGATTGAGGCTATGTCCACACTCCTACGTTTTTAAATGAAAATGATCCCCATCCACTGAAGCATTTTCACATCGTTTACAAAAGTATTTCCGCTCACGCTGAAACGATTGAAAACTTGTATGGCATAGCTATTAGCCTACATTTGCCATGCACGTATCAACATGGTAACTGGTAAATTAGTTTATTTTCTGGTCATGCTTCACGCTTGGTTTTAAAATGCATCTTTGGTGATCGATCACAAGTTGACAGCCAGACACAACGCTGTGTCTGTCATGCATCTCCAAGATGCCAGCTGACCACTTGCGTTCAGATTCTGCTACTGCCCCACTCACAGTTATTGTGAAGTCCTTGTCAGGACGCATTAATGTTTACACTACAAAACATATGGAGTCAACTGCATCCCAGACCACCTCGGCAAGTGGTTTGAATGAGCATATTGACTCACAATGCATCTTGGTGGTCATTTACATATCTATTTAGCACTGTTTATGTTAATTATTATCCAAGAATACCAAGTATTTATGCAACAAAATTTTAAAAAGTGAATGTGTACTATATACTCAAGCCTATAGACCCTCCTAATTAACCTTCTGCTGGGCACTTTGCTAAAAGGCGAAACACATGGACTAGATTATGTCTGGATAGATACACAAACCCCCTACATTACTATTGGAATTACATAATCAACAATGTCAAATCAGGTGGTATATAAGAGCCAAGAAGGAGTCATGTAAATTAGGCAGGTTAAGTTCAATCCATGCATCCACCACCATACACTAAGGTAAATAAATAGATACTAATTCCCATAGCCACATGTTTTGGACTGTTAAAGAAAATCTCAGACAAAGCAGGGTGCAGATAACATGCAGATTCCACACACGTGGAGCTAGGGACAAAAAATTGAACCCTCAGCTCTGGAGATGAAAGTTTAACGTGATCCTATTAAACCCACTAAACCAAACAATTAAAACATATATTTTCCATTTTACACACCGTCACTCATACACTTGGAGCTATGAATTTTAGTACATCAGAAAACACACAAATCAATCAACAAACAGGAATTCACGTCAGTGGACACATACAAACATGCTTTTTCATCTTCTGAATTTATTATTGTACTACAGTAGTAGATACATTTTCACTGCACAACAGTTACCTTCAAATAACTTAAAAAATAATGGAAAATTGTAGCTGGACTGAATATTTTCACACTGGTAACTATTGTTCTAATACGTTCCTTACTAGTAGCAAGAATAATAAAGGGCACTCCCATTAAAGCATGGCAGTTAGCGGCCAACTGTAAGCAACTGTAACTGTTGCATCTTAGTTCCTTTTATCCAAAAAAGGAAACATTATAACGATTTGATTCGATTAGGTTATATAAAGTGCAGCCAAAAGTTATTGAAAAGAAAGGTCAGTTATTGAGTTGGTAAGGTTTAAAAGAAAGTGTTCCTGAGCCTGCTGATGTTGGACGTAAGGTTCCTGTAGCGCCACCTTGATAAAAGGAGGGTAAACAGTGCATGGTTGGGGTGCTAGGCCTCTCTGATGATGCTGCGAGCCCGTCGCAGGCACCATGTATGCTGCAGGTCAGCGATGGTCATTTTTGATGATCAATTTTCACCACCCGTTGCAGGGCATTCCTGTCAGCTATGGCGCAATTGGCACACCACACCGATGTGGACACCCAGGTATTTGAAGCTGGAGACAGACTTCACTTCAGCCCCATTTATATGAATAAGAGCATGTCTACTGCCGTCGGTTTTCCGGTAATCCAGGAGGATTACCTCTACTTCTTCCTGGTGTTTATTGTGAAGTTGCTGTCAACACACCAGGTTGCTAGGAACTGAACCTCCTCTCTGTAGCCTGACTTGCCATCGTCACTGATCAGTCCTATTACCGTGGTGTCGTCTGCAAACTTTATGATGGAGTTGGGGTCATATAAAGGGACACAGTCATGGATGAAGAGGGAGCAGAGGAGTGGGCTAAGTACACAGGCCTGCGGAACTCCGGTATTCAGGAGCAGGGTAGAAGATGTGTGGTTGTTTAACCTGACAAACTTGGGCCTGTTGGTTAGAAAGTCCATTGTCCAATTGCAAAGAGAGGTGCTGATGCTAAGGTTGCTGAGTTTAGTTACCAGATTGGAGGGGATATCAGCTAAAATCAACAAATAACATCCTAACATAGGAGTTGTTATTGTCTAGGCGTGTGAGGGCAGAGTGAAGACCTGAGGATATGGCATCCTCTGTTGACATATTTGGACAATAGGCAAACTGGTGGCAATCTAGTTTGGAAGGTTGGCTAGATTTGAGGTGGGCCAAAATTCAGTATTGCAAAGCACTTGGTGATGATAGCAGTGAGTGCAACGGAGTGGTAGTCATTCGCGCTCTCTAGAGTGGAGTTCAATGGTACAATTGTTGTGGACTTGAGGCATGTGGGGACGACAGCTTGAGCCAGTGAAAGGATGAAGATGTTACTGAAGACCTCAGACAGTTGTCCTGCGCAGACTTGCCATCAGGACCAGCAGCCTTATGTGTATTCACTTTGTTCAGCGAGGTGATTAATTGTCATTGTTGACACAGTACATTTAACCCATATATGACATTGTAACATAGCAGTCAACAGCTAATTCAGTACCCAGGGTGCAGTGTTTGGGAGCAGTACCTTGCTCAAGGTACCACAGTGGTACTTTGCTGGTCGGGGATTCCAACCGGCAACCTTTCAATTACACGTGCACTTATTGTCCCGCTCAAAACGAGCATAAAAGTTGTTAATCTCATCAGGAAGGGAGATATTCTTTGCTGCTGAGGTTGTATTCACTTATCTGTGATGGTCTGGATGCCTTGCTACATAGGATAGGGATTGGAGTTATTGAAATGATCCTCAATTTGTTGCGTTTATTTGTTTGGTTCTCCTGATGCCCATTTTCAGGTTGGGCCTGGATGTGCTGTAGCTCTCAGCATTGCCAGATCTGAAAGCAGTGTTGCATGCCTTCAGCAGGAGTCTAACCTCCCTAGTTATCCAAGGTTTCTGGTTGGGGAAGGTCTTAATCTGTTTGTGTGTGGTGACTTCATTACTGCTTGTATTCATTTAATCTAGGACAGAAGAGATGTACCTTTTAATGTCCACTTCTGAGTCCAGAGTGGCATTGGTAGCAAAAAAAGCTGCTGTCTGTATACTGAAACTTCTGCTTAGTGAAGGGTCTGCCTCTTCAAGCCAGACTTTCACTATCCCTGAAGGTCTCACCCGTCTGATGAGTGGTGTGTAGTTGGGGAGCAGAAGCAGGGGTAGATAATCCGATTGTCCATGGTGGTGAAGCGAAATGGCTTTGTAGGCCTCATAAATATTTGTACACGTGGTCCAAGATTCTACCTCCTCTGGTGGGGCAGGAGACGTTTTCATGAAGCTCGGGAAATACAGTTGTAGGGTTGCAATGACTGAAATCACCCCCGGTAATAAAAGTCCCATCTGAATGTGCTGGTTGTTTGCAACAGCAACATGCAGTACTTTCATTGCTAGCTTAGTGTTAGCATTCGGTGGCACGTACACGGCAGTGATAACAATAGATGTGAATTTCTGGGGTAGGTAAAAAGGTCTACATTTAGTCATCAGATATTCCAGATCAGCAGAGCAATGACGGTGTCTGCACACAAAATATTGTTCACATAAATGCACAGACCCCCACCTTTGGTCTTACCAGAGTTCACTATTGTTCTCTTGGCCCTGAAGACCTCTTGGCCTCTCATATTACATAGTAGTAACCATACTGTATTACTACTAATTTGCAAAACCTGGGGAGACGCAGGGCTTCGTGATGTATATGCGCTGCCGTCTATGGCAATCTAGCTATATTTGAAGGACTTTGACGGGTTAAAGGGAAACTGGTCTCTTTAATGGTGTATTTTGGATAACTGACACAGCTGATTTGTCTCAGCAAAATTGTCAACCACGTGAGAACAAAATCTGGAATTCTCTTACAGTTCTTGTTTTTATTTGAATTCCAAACAACAGTCCAATGGAGCTGCAGCATGTAAAATTAATGAATGATATTGCAGTATATACTCAAACATCAGAAAGACATGGAGCCATATGGCTGTGAGAGCATCCAAGCAAGCCCAGCAATCTGTACAATATGTTCAAAGGTGGCTGGTGAAATTGAACAGAATAAAAAAGGACATTTTCCTTATTATACCAATTCTCCAATTTCCCTCAATGCTAAAAAAAAATCCATGTTGACAAGTTGGAAATAAAATTCCTTGCTCCAAGCTGATTTTTTTGGAACAATGATTCAGTTTTTGCTGAGTCTAAACATTTCTCCTTTAAACCATTTTTACTGTACTGATCTGCAAAGTAATAATCTGAAAATGATTATACCTGTCTGCCTCCTGCAATAAGATCTTGACGTTCTTCTTTTGGAAAGCTTCCAATTCCTCATTAACCTCACCAACGCTTACCAGCCACAGCGTTTATCATAAAAACAAAAATAGCGATAATGTTGAAACATGTCATTTATGTGTCTTCTGTTATGCAACTTGTGTAATTGATGTTTTCGTTATAAAAATCAAATGGTGTTGGACTCTCAGATAGGGTTCTGGATCATAGCCAAGACAGGCATCATTATTTCTCGCTCTGTGTTCCTTCATTTATCTGATGCCATAATAATTAACATAAACGGAACATCAGAAGGTGACGGTCTGCTGTTTTTATTATCTGCGGTATAAACACCTTGGGAGGTAAACCAAAGAGTGCCGCGTCAGAGTGCTGCTAAGAGTTAAACATAGAAGATTCCAGAAGTATAGCATGCCTCTGTTTTCTCTATTAATTTAAATTCTGTATATAGCCAAAGGGAGCTGGATGGAAATCACAAAGGAATCGGGCAGCTAAGATTAAGTAGAGCAATGCTAAACACATAACACATGGCACTATTAAGCACTGAGGAACATTAATCACCACCACCCCCCCAGTTTGGGTCTCTGTCTCCTGTCACAGAAGCACTGGCCACCTGCTGATGGAAGCTGGGCCACAGTCCACATATGAGTCATGAATGAATGGGGGTTGCTGTGGCCAGTGGGCTACTATGTAACAGGTTCATTCACATCTCCCACTTTACAAATAGGCCTCCGCAGCACAAAGTCTGCGTGGAAGTCTTTGAATGACACAAGGGGTTTATTGATATAATAAACAGCAATGCTACCAAGCAACCGTTTTCATCTAATAGAGTGCCTTGAAATTTCACTCGAGTGACAGGAATGGCAGAGAAAAATAGACCTTTTTATTGACACGTTTTCAAGCCAAACAAATGTCTGGTGAGCAGGCCAAAAAAAGCAAATGCTTAGCAGTATTGCAGCCCGAAAACGTGATCAGCAGCTAAAACCAAGATGAATAAAAACACTTATGACATATTTCCCATCCTGTAAAATCACAGACAGGAAGACAATTGCATGTTATGGCCAATATTTTATAGCTACATGGAGAAAAAAGAAAAAAAAGTGTAAACATTCAGGCTTTGCCTAAAAAAAATGTTTGTAATAAATAAAGCCACAGTTCTAACAAGTTCCAAGATATTTCTGAAAAATCCATCCACTGCACACCTTCGCCTTCTCTGGTAATGTGTAATTGTGTAACTACAGTCTCTAGAGACCTCATTCCTCATTAATATGTCTTCAGCGTGCCCCTAAAGGTTTTGAATTCAGCTGCTTAGAGTCATGAAATGACTTCCATGGCTGCATCTTCTAATTTCTCTGCAGTGTTGCACAGACCCTGTCTCAAAGCCACACTTGGCATCATCCAATCACAGCCCATTATTAACCAGAGGCTATCATAGCCAAGAGCCACCAATCAGAATTTCAGAATGTTGCTTGCTCCGTTGTCCAGCAGAGGGCACTGGCACTCGCCAC
>JAODJX010000109.1:22141647-22152508 GCA_026776945.1 Isichthys henryi
CGTTCGGCGCGGTCCCGCCCCGGGCACTGGCCACCCCCCCCCCCCCCCCCCCCCCCCCCAGCCACCCAAAGCCAGACCCGTTTATAAGCTCCTCAATCTACTGGATCCAGCTCAGCTTGACTAAGATGTCAGTGGCAGCTGAAGCTAGAATGCTGGATACGGCCAGAGGTCCAACGCACTGGGAAGCACAAAATCAGAACATTATTTACTGACACTCTGAGTCACCCTGTCATTTGTTGGGATCCTGTGGGGACTTACAAGGTTTTTAAAATTCAAGATTTGTTACATGTTTGCTATTGTTGTCCTCATCCACTGCAACTTTCTATTTTGTAATCAGTTGCTTAAATTTCATGCTGCATTCTGCCAGAGATACATTCAGTCTCCTCTATTTCTTTACATCTCCACTGCATACATCATAATCTCTCTTCTCCAGCTGCTGCGGCCATGAGTCAAACACAAATATTGGACTATCTCCCAAAATAAAAATCTATTCTGGCTTCAACAATGCCTGGAATTCTGATGCTAGCTGTTCCCAGTTTTATCGATATGAAGAAAGGTGATATTTTATTAATCAATTTCAGGGATGAACACATCAGCATTTTGGTCCCTCTACAGGCATTGGAGGATTGGGAAATGAAAACTATATAAATTCATACCATTCTGAGTCTTTGCCCTTGATCCTCTGATCAATATGCTGCTAATCAAAGACAAGACCCAGGAATATGAAGGACCCATGAATATGAAGGACCCATGAATACTAAGGCAATCTCTAAATACACCAACAGAATGAAGTTCAGGAAGTGAACCATAACTTCCACAGAAAGTTTGTCCTTTTATCTCCCAAAGACTTGGGACTTCGAAATGAAACATGACTTCCAGTACCAGGAAACAGATATGCTGCTTCTTTAAGTTTTGTAGAATAATTAATCTAACTCACCCGGAAATAAAACAACGTCATTACACACTTTATTCTTTAATGCTAAGTATTACATCCAGTCACAGCTAAATTAGTGGCATCAGACTGAAACAGTAGCATAGTACTATACAGATACAGGCAGTCCCCAGATTATGAAAGAGATCCGTTCCCCAAGTCTGCCTTTAAATGAAATTTGTAGGCAAGTCGTAATAATAATAATACAGTGTATAATAGCAATAATAATCACATAGTACTGCACTATACCTCAAGCTGACAAACCACTGAAGCCGCGCGATTTTTCCGAGCATCACAAAGTAGTGCGTGCGTTCGTTATTATCAACCACTGCATTTAACATGAATTTTTAATATAAAAGACTTTATAGTAGCCCATTCGTAAGTATGAGTTTTGCGCAAGTCAGATGTTCTCAACTCAAGGACTGCCTGTACTTAGCAAGTTGTGCACTTAAGCATTGCAGCACACTGACTTTTCAAACTTTCAAATCAAAACATTTCACAAGGAATTGAACACTATTCTTACTAGACATAGTGCTTCAGTGAAGCTTCAACACTATAAAGGTGGCACCACCACCAGCAGCATTTCACACATCTGACACCCAGGTGGCCAGTTGCAGTGTGCTGACTATTTATTTGTTCTGACCTGAACTAACACTACAGGGTTAATCTTCTTTCCACTTAGACTCAAGAACAGGCACTTGACCTGGGTCAGTTAACTGGGAAAAGTAAGAGTAGAACAAAAGACAGAAGATGTAGCACAAAAGGTCGTATCGTGTGGGTGTACGGTCTGTGCTACTGTTTGTGTGTGAAAGACTACAAAACATGGCAGAACCAAAAACAGGGAACAGATGACACGTATTACCCCTTTGTTGGTGACAAATCGAGTAAAGGATAGGGGGAAAGCAGAACTCACAGAAATGGACTTAACCTCCAGCAATGGCCTCCAATTATGGAGACAATGGTTAGCGATTCTATGGATTATCCTTTTTCTTGTGAAAGCCGGGGTGTTTTCTGTGGGACAAGAATGGCAGCTTCCAATCCCTATTTTCTGAAGCATGCAGCCAGCATTTTACTACACAGTTCTTGTTCTGATTTGCTACTTTCGTGGGTAAGAAACCATCAGCTTACTAATTTACACATAAATAGCACATGCACTAAAATGAAGTCATACGTATAGTTTTAGTCATCCATTCATTTTCTGTATCCACTACTCCTATTCAGGGTTGCATGGGATTCTGAGCCAATCCCAGTAGAAACAGGGAATAACCCAGGCATGGTTGCCAGTCCATCACAGGGAAGACAGACACAGACATAATTTTGTAACTACAATTCACCTTAGCATGTTTTTGGACTATGGGAGAATCCCAAAGGGAACCTCATTACAACACAGGGAAAACATGCAAACTCTATATACATAGCGCCAGGGGAGGACTTGAACCCTGGTCTCGGAGATGTGAGGTGAGGGTGCTATTCAGTGCACCGCTACGCTATGCTATAAAAGCTGTGGTTGTATTGGAAAAGTGAGAAGGTGAACTCTATAAAATACCTGCATACTGTTTTCAACATGAATACAGACACCATCCAGACAGACCTGGATAAACAACATTTTCAGAAGGGACTGGCAGCGCAGACACATCCGGCTGAGTGATTGCTGTCACTACAGTTGACTCTGCAAACTTTTGTGGATGGAAATGAAAAATCCTCTGCTTAGAAAAGGACAGAGCAAAATCCTTAACAAAAATATTTGTGTGGAAGTGATCTGATGCAAAGATGGTCCTGGTGTATTTTGTCACATTTGCCATTGCGGTGAGATGGGCTGTTCACAATCCCATCCATCCACACCCAGTAAAGGATTCATGGACTGTTTCTACGGCCGACATGCTCCTGGTTCGAGAGTCCAGGATGAGGAGTTGAAAGTGATACATCAGTATCTGAAGTCTGGAAGTTTCCATCCCTCATAATAAGTTAATCTCCTAGAAAAGCTAAACTCAGGCATTGTTTTGTATGCTGGGTTATACATTATTCAGTTTGCATCATCAACAAATTAAATTAAGCCAAAAAAATAACAGAAAAGAAGGGAATACAGTACAAGAAATATCTAAAGAGGGCAGATAGCGAACTACACCTGCCCCTGAGTTTATTAAAAGATATTGTGTTTTTTACATCCGCATTTAATTTAGTTAGCAGACACTTTTCTCCAAATATATGTTATTTATATTAAAAGATATAATGATATTATGGTTGCATAATTCAGTACTAGTGGAAGCCAAGTCTCCTCCCTCCAGGCCATTAAGGATCAAAGAAAGTAATAATTATGTCCATCCATCCATCCATCCATTTTCCAAACCGCTTATCCTACTGGGTCGCGGGGGGTCCGGAGCCAATGGGCACGAGGCAGGGAACAACCCAGGATGGGGGGCCAGCCCAATGCAGGGTAAATAATTATGTCTTCATTGATAAATAACATGCTTTTGTCATAACCACTTCAGTGATGGGTTCAGAAATGTAGATTCGGTGCCAAGGCGAAAGGAGTGTAAATTTGGGTATGTCCTTGATGGGCTCTCATTCCATTATGAGGAATAAAGGCAATTTACTGTCACCAATTTTCCTTAAGTAAGCAAATGGCCTGGATGATCTACTCAAAGACTGACCTTGAATTAAACCTTCAACTATGGAGCAATAAGGCAGCAGCACTCTCCACTGAGCTACCTTTCCTGCCTGTGTGAATTAAATTATAACGGGAAGGAGTACACAACCTCTCCCACAAGCCACATCCCCAGCCTCAGTTTACCGAAGATTTATTTTCTCTGCTGGAGCTAAAAAAGGACAACAGTCTGGTACGGCAGCTTATCAGGGGTTCCTGGAGGAATCAGACAAGCTTCACTCAAGGGAACGGCAGCTGTGGCCTAATGTTTCCTTCAGGTTGCCCAGGCATACATCCCACAATCCTCAGTGACTTGGGCATAGTCCATCTGCAGCACCAACTAGTAAAAGAGCTCCCCCCCAATATGGCCTACAGAAAGACAACTGCAGCAGTGCGTCTTTCTCGCTTGGAGTGCTGTGCTACAAGATGTCTTTTAAAATATACATAATTTATCCTCACTGCACCAACCAGCCGCCTCCCCAGCCTTGGACTGCAGCTTGTCAGTGCACATACCCCTACGCTGCCTAGCCATGAGTCACTGCGAAATGCTGACACTCAAGCGTGGGCTCCATAGGCCAGAGCAGCAGCGGCAAGAGGAATCGAGACTCACGTGGGATCTCGCATGGCGCTGACGGATACACGCGCTGGCACAAACGAGGAACCCAACAGGCACTAAGGTATCCTATAAGCAGACAGGAGTGGAAGGAAAATGGCTAACGTTTCTACTTAGCCACACACCGAGACACAGAGTAATCTTTCATACAGTCAGTTCACTGCACAACCCGACATACTCTTGCACGGATTCAGACAGACTAAACGTAGTGATTCACGGAGACAAATCGATGCATAAACACATGTCCACCATTCAGGCACCAGTAACAAATGGAGATGCTCACACACAGATTTTGAATGAAATAATGGATGAAATGTATCGGAAACAGACCCTGATGGGACAGTCGTCTGACAGTTACTTCTGATTTCATGCTAAGGTGTGACCCCACTCTTCTTCAAATTATTCACACAATTGGTTTTTAGAAGGATACATTAGTTCAGCAGGGACTGAAGGGAAAACTCACAGAGATCAAATGTAAAGGAACAGAGTATTACATTATCTTTCACTGTTTTCTAATGACTTTAACTCTGCCAGTAAATTCAAAAGGATTAAATGGATGACAAACAATAAGTGATAAAATTGAAATGTTAACAGTTTGGTGTGCGAATAGCTATTAGCACTCCTAAAAGTGTTAACAAGCTAACAATGATGACAATAATGCCATTTTACTTTAGTTGAGCTCAATCACACGCACACACATAACATCAGGTCAGGAAACAATACAGCACGATTTATGAGGGAGGGGCTTGTGTTTCACTTTAACCAACCACAGACTTCATTGTATGACATCACTACATTCATTAAAACCAGTATTTTCTGTCAAGCAACAAGGTGCACAGATATCTAAAGTGCCCATTTTAATTGTATATGTCTTTTATTAAGGCATGTCATAGACACAAAATACAGAATGATGTTTATCCATAAAGGCTGTACAAAGCAATGTAAGGGTATGTCTTTATTTATTATTATTATTACTAATAATAATAAAAAAAATAATAATAATAAGCTGTGGGTTAAGGACCTTGCTGAAGGCCCCACGGACATGTGACCATGCATACTGTCCTTGGTTGGATGGCTGGAAACCTTGAGTTTGAAAAAAAGAAAAGAAGAAATGGACCAATGCAGTGATGTCATGCAATGAAGACTGTGATTGGTTAAAGTCATGAAACGAAAGCCCCTCCCTTGTTAACCAAGGGACACGATGAACTGGGCAAAATCAGGATGCCCAACAATATGCAGCAGTATTGGGAAGCATTCTGAAAAGAGGGAGCATGTGGGAGGACACCTCATAATGTACTCAAGCCCAGTGGGTTTGCCAAAGCTGCTGCCCTTCACCCTTTGGCAATAATCCAAACCACTAAGTCACATCTTCCTAGCAGTAAGTAAGTTATGTATCGATTCTTTTAGTAACATCCACACATTGCTGAATCATAGAAGCCGTATATTGAATAGTAATGATGTCTGCTAGCATCCTCTTCCTCTCTTAGTATAAATAGTATTTATACCTAAAATCTTAACAGAAAAAAAAGACAATCAATGGTCTTGTCATGCACATAATATGCTTCTGACTCCTCTGTCCATTTGAGATAAAGGTGCTAATCCTTACCCTCTGTTAGAAGCCCTCCCACAGACAAAACAATACGCATATGTAAAGAAGTACAGGAGTACTGCAAGGCTTTTGGTTAGTTGCAGTACATGCAGTACTCAAATTTCGTATTCTTTGTGGGCCCATTAGGGGGTTACATTTATAGGGCATCTCTGTATGCTTCCAAAGGCTGTCATAGAAATGTACCATTCACTGTATACTGTGCTCTAGAGTCTATGTATTCCACTATTGGCATCTTTGCATTGGCTGTTCTGAACATATATGCGTTATCTGTGCCAGTGGGCAGCTATTGTGTGAAATGGAACTCTCGGCATGCCTGAGTGAGCTGTCCAGAGCTTAACCCTTTGAACCCTATCCATTTTTTGAGTGTTTTTCTATCCCTTTGATTTTAGGCTTGTTACATTGTATTGTATTGTATGTACTGTACATTGTACATTGTATACTTGAGTTATCCACATGTGCTATATGGTTTTGTATTCAGGACATTCTGAGTTACTCAGATTTGTCATAAGTTGATGTGTAGATGCTGACGCACAGTCTTGATATCATCTTTTTCGAAATTTCTCAATTTTTTGTCTCATCTCATATAAAAAAATTGCAGGCACTACAAATATAATCTTATAAATGTTGAGATTAGAGTCTCTGTGACGTGGGAATGCAGGGGTTTCATTGGGGACCTTAGCATTTTGAAGGAATACATGAGTAGTGTCAGGCGGTAATGAAAATCAATGCATGCATTTATAGATGTATTTATCACTTTATAACATCTGAAAGAAACTGAAATTGAAAAGTATTGTTTAGTTTATGAAGTAAAGAAATACAGAAACAAACGGGGGGGGGGGGGTTTCTACTGCACAAAGTGCCAAATTTATTCAGCAGATGCATAATGTTTCCTGAGTACATACATTATTATTTTTTATATTCAGGAGCTCCTTGGAGCTTCTAGACCATGATAGGCTTGCAGAATCTGTGCATGACACCCCAGGGTGACTTAGAAAGTGAGCATGGCTTTCATTCAAGCTCCGGTTATGTTTCAGAAAATTCAGCGGATTGATTATTGAGCAAGTGCTTTTTATTTTATAATTATTTGTTGGACTATAAAGCTCATTTCACTCATGTTAACATTAGCTACAAAATTAGAAGTAATGGATTAATTTGCATCACATGGAGAGGGACTATGTTACAGTGGCTGATCACTGTAGTGTCATAGCACTGCGAATTCGGAAAAAACCTAGAAATTCTGAAAAAACATGTGATGACACTTATTGGCACCATAATTATGGTTAAACAGTAAGATAATAATATTAATAATAAACAAATTTCTCACTAAGAAAATCTGAATAAGCCGCTTCTCTTGCAACTTTGTATGGTCTTTTTTTTCCCCGATAACCAGATTTTAATTTTAGCTGAAACAATAATTCCAGCCAAAACATAAAGTGATACAGATGATGACAAGAAACAATTCAAAATAAGTATCCACATTTTTTAGGACCCCTGTCACTCTGGGGCCCTTTAAATCGTCCTACCCTTTTATAGCAGACACCAGGAGGTGACACCAAAATGACTGTACAAGAAACGATGATTGAATTGGTGAATTTCTACCAGCACCATCCCCCTCTTTGAACACTTACAAATCACTTGATGGGGTGTCAGTCCATTGGTCAGCCCCTCCCCCCAGCCCCCCCACCTCATTTCTACAATGCTAAAACTCTAGGCTAAGTTCAAATTTACTTTTTGGAACCATCTAATTCACTGTGATCAGAGCTGCCATTATTACCCGCAGTTACAACAACGCTCTGATTAGCATGGTTATGTCTGCATATGTTACAAGCACATGCTATTATGTTCGTAGCTGCTGATGTTTCATTGATTTTGTGAACTTTTTCATCTACAAGTATTGTAGTAATTAGTATTGGTTTATCTATATCGATAAGCCTAAAGCCTAAAATAATTTCTGACGATCTGCGTGTTTGTGGCTTCATGTGTGAGGAGCCCACGTGGTGTAATGTACCACGAAACAGTCAAGGCTTTCTGATCTTGCAGTATTAAGAAATAAATAATAAAAATGAGTTGGCAGAAGGCATTGATTTCAATGAAATGATTTGTAAGTTCACAGCTTTGAAGGTCAGGAAAGGAAAATTTTGAAATACTTTCTTCTTAGTTTTATAATATTATTTATTTTATGAGTATATTATGATATTCATTTATCTACAACTTTTATATTATTTGTGCTGCACTTGACCATGCAAACATGTAACAGTAAAGTCAAAATGAGTATAATTTTGATGTAGTTCTTAAGCATTTTTACCTCAAATTCTGTTGTTTTCTCATCGAATTTTCACTTTAACCAAATGCACCTATGTAAATATAATGTAAATACAAATAGCCATTTATGCTGTGCAAATGATATTGTAATTTAAAGGTGAAGACCGTGTAATTGCAATTGTGCTAGCTGTAATTGCGGTAGTTATGTCACTAATACTGCCATTTCCTTCAGTGTACGGGAATTACAATTTATGAGTAACATTAGTACTAAATCATTACTAAGGATTCTGTGTGGTCTGGTACAAGAGGATGTCCATGGGGGTGGGGGGCGGAGAGGCACCTACCCTAGGGGCTCTACGGCTTTACGGTGCCCTTGCTGACATACATTCGTCTACCTCATTTGGAGCATTTCCTTATCCGACAGCCTGTTCCCCGAGCTCAGTGGAGCAGCGTTGTTAATCAAGGCCCTTGAATGAACAGCCTTTGAGGGCCCTCGAGAACTCTGTAATATAATTAATTATGCGCAAGGCAGATTATAACAGAGCAAGGTACAGAATGTAGCATGATGACAAGCTTTTCAAAAGAGCCAGGGACAGCTGATCTGCCTGGAAATCAAACCCAATTCATCACTGCCAGATCGCTTAGAGTCGTTTAGCTTTGCCCATAAACCAAATGTAACACACAAGGCATCATTAGCAAATGGCATCAAAAATATATGATTGATGATGTCACACTTCTGTACTATATTAACTGTCCTGTTGCTCATAAATTATGTCCATTTCCTGTCCATTAGCTGTCATCCCTTGTTTTTTTTTAAGCAGGAAATGTGACCCTACACCAGAATGAATAGAGAGGAATTTGTGAGCCATCCTGTCAATCTGTACAAAGAGGGTCTCTGCATTTGATGGGCAGTTTGCTATGACAAAAGCTGGATACTCGTCATCCTCCTCACCAATAACATGATGTCATCACCCCCAACCCTCCTAATCTCTACTCTTCCCACACCCCATGTACATTCTCCCCACCTCTCCAAAAAAATCTTTATTAAAAGTTCAACTTTGTGCGCACTTGTTCACAAAATCAGCATCAACATTTTTTAGAGTTTTTACAGCACACCGATCTCAAAACCATACATATTCTCCATCCAGGGTATACAATAATACAGTAAAATCTATCTAACCAACTGTATTATGCTAACAGGGAAGAAAAAATAGGCCATTGGGATTTGACTATTACAAAGCGACTTTCATGTATTAATTGTTCAGTTATCCTTTCTTTTACATGGGACTGCTTTGAGGAACGGTTACTATTGCAGTTCATCAGGTTACACCATTCATAGTCCTCAAATCACCATAATGCCTAGAAGGGCTTGGTTGTGACGGTCAGGGAGATGGTCCTCAGTCCTCAGCCGACAACAGATGGAAGGTGGATTCATAGCAAAGACACAGAAGGGGATTGGGATTTTCAATTTACAATAAGGCCATCGAGCACAAATCGTTACTTATTCTAATAATACCACCCAAACCATTCCATATCACCAAACATTTTCGGTAACACTTTACTTAAGGCCATATTTTTTAGTAATTTATAAACACATTGCCTCAATTATTGTTACCATTTGCACTTTGTCGATATGCCTCTTGCCTTCTCAGTTTGTCCTGTGTCTTGTTATCTGTCTTTTTACATAGAATGTCTATTCAAATTCAACCAAAATTTTGTAATCTAGATTAAACTTTCTAGTTCTAATTGGACGGTACGCACACCAGTGAGCGAGAAACAGCATTTCGGTTCTCATGTATGTGTTGCACATAAAATGTGATTTGACAATGAAATATCTTTGAACTTTTGAACTTTGAACATTCATAACAAACATTAATGCATTCATAAAGCATTATACTATATTTATCAAAAGGCATAACACATTCATAACAAATAATAATGCATTCATAAAGCATCATACTATAATCACTTATCAAAAGGCATAATACATTATAGCCATGTTTATTACGCTTTATGAATGCATTATGAAGCTCTCATCTATAATGCGCTATAGATACCTTTATAATGCATTATAATGGTCAGTATAAACATTAAGGACACTTTGTACTGCTTTATAAAGGTACCTATAGTGTATGAATGCATTTTAATGCATTATGAATGTGTCTATAAATTACTAAGAACATGGCGGTAAGTAAAATGTTACCACATTTTCTATCAGCTGTGCGCTATAGGTGAACATCTGTCCATAGTGGTGCCCCTACACCCTGCTGCAATGGGATGGGTGGGCCGGCAGCCTAACTTCCCACCTAAGGTAAATGCTGGGTTGTCTCTCCCCATGGTACTTTGTAGAACAGTTTGTGAATTACTCAGAACGTTGCATGCAGTCCAAAGCCCACCCAGATGCCATATTTAGGGACATGTAGAGCTGAACACTAAGTCCTCTTCAGGTTTGCTGTTGATGAGCTGTGAATCTTGCTGTTAAATTCCCTCATGCTTACTTTACTAATCTTGCTGTCCCAAATGGCATAGCCATCTCCACAGGCATCACATGGGAGCCAGGAACAAATCATCTTCATCAGTCCTGACTATATAGTTTTCAGTATGAGGAAAGCCCTGAACAGTGCAGCTGTTTTAATCAAGGTTAAGAATGTCTGGATGCTGTTCAACCTAATAGTTACTTTAGCATTAGTTCAAATACGCGAACTCGTGGCCATAGATGGAAATTAACATTTCAAAATGGATTTAAGGAAGCACTTCTTTACCCAGCGCGTAGTTAGAGTATGGAATAGTCTTCCTGATAAC
>JAODJX010000109.1:22152608-22175333 GCA_026776945.1 Isichthys henryi
AATCAGAGTTAGATAAGATTTTAACAACTCTGAGCTATTAGTGAAGTTCTCCCCAAGCGAGCTTGATGGGCCGAATGTCCTCCTCTCGTTTGTATAGTTCTTATGTTCTTATGTTCTTATGTCATTAGGTACCCGATGCACTATATGTTCCCTCTATAAGTAAACAGGATACCAAATGCTCTGCACATACTGTACAGTAAGGGAGCATTCTTTACAGTATATCTCACACAAACACCCTTGGTTCGAAGAATTCATGAGCTGTGCATTAAGTTGACTGTAAAAGTAAGCTCTTCCAAATTGGATGCTGAAGAACGATCTGGCTCATTTCACATTTGCATGTGTTTTACTGGTGTCCAACCAGGTTCTACTTTAAAAGTGCACTGACTTTTCTGTGACATGTTCAATCTGAGTGATCCTCTATCAGGCTGCATATTCTCTGAATTTAATTACTGAGGAAATCCCAACAAAGCATCTCTGAGCTTTTCGAGACAGTGGATTTGAGGCCTTAAAATCAAAAGAAGCACATTGTGGCATTTGTCTTGGTTTTCATTTAGGTTGCTTCCTGTTGCTGTTGCCATGCTAAATCTAGTTCCACCTCAATGGCATGGAAATCGCACAGTGGAAGAGCCATATACGGCCCTTTGGTCTGTCTCACGCATACTTACTGCTCTTTTTTTAAAATTACCCATCCTTCGTACAGTACACCCCCCAGTCCCACAGTACTCATATATACAGCAGGACATTTATGAAAGTAATCATGGTTTAGTTTAGCATGCTCCCTAAAGGATTTTGCAACCTGCAGATCTTAAGCCCTGCTCACTTATGCCTGTTCCACATTACTATCTGTCTAGCCAGTACCATCCTGGGCTACACAACATTAAACACAGATAGAATGTCTTGGTTGTACACTGTTAAATGCAATAGAAAGATGGAAACAGAAACCTATTTCTCATCTTCAATGTAGAACGGTCACCATGCTTTTATATACTTTTCTATATTGCCAAAGTGCTGATGTATAGGTTCACACAGATTAGCTCTATTATGTTTGTCTGGTAAACTGCTTATATGCTGGTTTTGGGAGGCCAAGTGCATGTGGCACTTAAGCATCAGATAAATCACTGCAAGTAATACCCAAAATGCAAGAAGCACATACAGGCTGCTACTGTTGAATATACTAAAGATTCTAGTTCTCTGCATATGTTGACTAAATTAATTGATTTTCTCCTGCTATGATTTTTTTTTCTTTGTGGGCTCCCTGTTTCTCTGATGTATTCACAGCAAAATACAGAGGCAGATGGCTGAAAATTCCATGCGTACGTGTTTGTTTGTGACTGTGTGTATGTATATGCTTGTGTGTGGATGCCTTTTTCCACAAGAAAAACAAGCATGATTAATTGTTGATGGGTCATTAAATGTCATGACAAGGACAACATACTGAAAATTTTATTCAAAAATCACATTATCATAATGAAATATAACGTTAATCTGCCAGATGGATTCATCATATTACAGGAAATCTAACATGCAACCAAGTTCTCCAGCAAAACATACACAGCAGGGTAACAATCAGCAGAGTGACTTTGATACACATTGTCACTTGGTTAGTTGGTGTACAGCAGAACTGTGAATACCTTTCCCATAATCGCACCACCAATTAACATTGCTTTGGTTCCCTTTTAGGAAAAAAAGTATTTAATGTAAAGCTGAACAACAATCAATACTTAATTATCTTAAGTAATCCAAATGTATGTGTGCTGCTTTTTAAACAGGGTTGCAGATACTGCTGTACTTTTAATCAATGTCAGCTTTCCACAACCAGTCAGCTTGAGACAGCAAGTTAAATGATTCTCAGATCCTAGAAAAATGTGCCTTTTCTCAAAAATGGATGGAAATGCTGAGGATCGCTGCCTTGGATTGATTGCAGCTCGACATGTGGATGGATGAGCATTGTGCCTTGCAGCTCAGGCAGGTTTTGCTACTGACCATGAACATGAAACGACCTTGGAGACCATGAAATCCTTCCAGTACTTTGAACTTTACATGGTGAAGGTCAAACTGTTAGTTCCAGTGACACAACCCAAGACACATAATGCTTTGTGATATACAGTAAGGATGATACACTTGTTAGTAATCTATTTCTGCAGTCAATAAAGTTAATCTAATGTGATCTAATCTTCATGGGGCTGCTTTGGCCATGTGCAATTGTTGTCCAGCAGTGGAGCCAGGAATCATAGTGTGGGTGGATGAGCAGAAATCAGGTGGGCCAGCCCGATACAATTCGCTTGGCGACAAAATCACACTACTGACTCAACTACATATTTTTTTTATCATTTTTTAGATGACCCGAGTCGTTATTAAGACCAAATGAACAAAGAGAAAAAAAAATCTATTTGCCTTTAAATAGCACATTTTTTCTAGTTGAACAAACCACAAACATACATTCCTGTCCAACAGTCGTTTTATCGTACTGTATCGCTTACAGTGCACGCTGAATGGGTGGGCTCAGGACTACTCAGGACCACCTCAGTGGTACAGTAGTTGTTGTCCTGAGTGGTAACATCACCTACATTCAGTTAACACACCTCCCCCCCTGCTGCTTAGAGACTTTCAAAGGGCCTGTCCGAATTCAGTCTGCCTGCAAATTCTTAAATCACCTTTCTTGAAGTATCCACTCAGCAAACATCCTTCTCTGGTCCCCTCCGGGTTGTCAGGGGAGAGACAAGGGACTGGATACTTACCACGAGACCATTATGCAACACTCATGCTAGTTTGTTCATTTCAGAGATTTGTCTGTTTATGTATGTTTGCCCTCTGTAGAATACAGTTACTATCCGCTTGCTATTTTAAGCACCTGGGTAAGTGCATCCACAGGATTAATCAGTAAATGACCATTAAATTGTAATATTTTATTAATATTTAGCTGTGCCTACATACTTTAATCAGAGATATTTATCTCTGCTTTATAAAGAAATTATATGTTCATGACTAATATGCAGCGGGATTCCAGAGTGGTAGGATATTGATCTGAATTAGCTCCGAATTAAGTGGTGAATTAGTGGTAAGAAAAATGACTAACAAATTATTCATCATAAAATCCTCAAAAATTAAGAGGTTAATGAGTCCTTAATTGTTTGCAGTATTAGAAGCAATGTTCCAAGAACGAATCATATTTATTAATTTGTTTGTTTATAATTAACTTAAATTTTAGGCTTGTTCTAGTATTCAAGACATATTAATTCTTTCATTTATTTAACATGTTTTTATCAGTTTATCAGTCTGATAATCATGTTATCTGCTTAACAGACTTAAATAATCTAGCAGATGATTGAAGCGATGATCATGGCTCTGCCGACAGAACTTCCCTACTCTGTCCCAACCATTAATTGTGTTGCTGCAGCTCGTTGCCATTGACAATCACAATTAAGATTTGTACAGACAGTATAATCTGTCTATTTTTTTAATTCATTAACTTGTTTGTTTATGATGGTAATGCAACACTTGGACATTTCCACAGCAGCTTTTATTTTACTTAATTTTTTATGAAGAGTACAGTGGTACCTTGGTTTGCGACCATTATTCGCTCCGGAAACGTTCTTGTAATCCAAAGCACTCGTATATCAAAGCAAATTTTCCCATTAGAAAAAATGGAAATTCAGATGATTCGTTCCACAACCCAAAAATATTCATGTTAATATAAATATAAAAATATTAAATGATATTATAAATGATTAATACAAAATATAAAGTAAAAATACATAAAACAAATTAACCTGCACTTTACCTTTGAAAATAATCATGGATGGTGTGAGGGAGACGAGAGAGAGGAGAAAAGGAGGATTATTTTTTAGGACAATTTTCACTATAACTAACGGAATCACTGCTATCTGTTCGCTCACTGGAATCTTTTGCTTTTTGTGCAACTTTAACAAGGACCCTATCCATTGACAGCTGCTTTTGTCTCCTTTTCGATTTTGCAGAAATGTGACATTGCATTGTTGTTAAACAGATTCATCACCGGCCTTATTCGGATGGTGCTTTTCTACTAAATTTTGACTATACGAGTGAGGCACGCCGACTGAGACCAAGCATGGGAAACGATTACCCACAATCCCACAGCGAGAGAGAGCGAGAGAGAGAGAGAGAGAAGAACCATCGGCTCAGTTGTGATCACGTGATGCTAGACAAACAAAGCGTATATGTAATACTCGTATTGCAAGATCTCGCTCATTCATCAAGTTAAAATTTATTTTTAAAATTTGCTCATCTTGCAAAACACTCACAGACCAAGTTACTTGCGATCCAAGGTTTTATTGTATTTATTCTGATGCAAGAATATATATATATATATATATATATTTATATATATATATATATATATATAGGCACTGTCACCATAGTGCCCTTTTCCAGGTTTTACCTTTGATTTAAGATGAATGACAACCTTATCATTAAGATCTGGCTGCATGCATCATTAGCATCTAGAACGTCAAGCCAAAAACATCAGTTTGGCAAAGTTTCAATGCGTTGCATATTGATGTTTGTGATGCTTGTGCTTGATTTGGATACATCATTACCAGACTGCCAGAGCAGAAGAATCCCTTATGCACAACATCAACAGCCTGATCCTTCTTGGTCATTATGGGCCGGTGTAAAGTTCTGGATGCTCTGCTACAGGCAGAATAAGCCAGAAGCCACAGCAAATGGAAAATGATGTTCAAAAGCCCTAAGACTTTTCAATCTCAGACATGTATCAAACATCAGAAATTCATTGCAGACATGTATCAAACTCTGTAATCCATCATCTGTCAGATGCCTGGCTAATTACAAAGGATTAACACTGCAGAAATCCCATACTATAAAATCAATAAAACGTAACTGTGCTCAAACTGCACCAAGATAATTGTAATCAAAATGGATGGAAGCTTCTCAGTTTAAGGCATTTCTTAATTATGTCTGTGCCATTCAGTTTTTACTAAGCTCTATAAAAGGAATTTGGTTATGCCAAGTCATGTTATTGAAAGAGAGCAACCTAATGCGCATGTACTGCAGTGTTTATGAATTATGATGTCATCTCCTTTAGCTTCTTAGGTTCTCTTTACCAATATTATGTAAAATCAGATTTCATCGCATATTCTTTTACAGAGGAGATATTTAAGCCTTTCATTTCCTCTAAAAATGAGTCAGTCTCAGGAGCATGACAAGCTAATATTCAAAGTAAAATTAAATAAAGTAAAAAACTAAGCTACAGTCTTCCGCAACACAAGTAAATCTCATCCTGTGTTTTTTTTTTTTTAAATATATTTTTACATTTTAATAAGTTGCTGTATTCATATGCTTTTCTTCCTCTGAGCCTGTGAGGCTGTCTCAGTGCACTGCTCCCATAATCTGTTAAAAGTTATACAGCCCAATCAGTCAGAGGCTCAAAAAACGTTCCTGTCACATTGGTGGATCTGCAGTTGTCTGCCTAACAGGACACAGCAGCCCTCACCTGGCCCCCCATGACACGCCTGGCCCCCCGCGACACGCCGGCCCTCGTTTAACCCTCCGTCACACGGCAACCTTCGCCTGGCCCCCTGTGACACGCCGGCCCTCGCACAACCCTCCGTCACATGCCGGCCCTTGCCTGGCCGTCCGTCACACACCAGACCCCCATGTGAGCTGCATCAACACCATTGTCTTCAGAAAGCAACAAATCGGTGCCTGTTATATTAGTACAAACATACACACCTGTACAGAAACACATCAGGACATTTTGGTAGTAGTATCTTTTTGCAGTTCTAGCCCTTTTCCGCACCCTGCTGCCCATTCCATTTTTTCCCTCCCTGCTGCTCGTGTTAAACCCGTTTACACACCCATCCCAAAATAGCCCTGTCATGTGGTTCTGTTCACCACCCCCCTAGCAGACATCTTAGAGCTACCATATTTATTTTGCAAAACAGAAGTAAGAAATAGATTTATGGATAAGGTTGAGTGATGGCAGAAAAAAACGTACAGAACATTCACAGGAAAAGAGTGAAAGAGTGATAAGAAGGGTAGCATCGCTGCGAGGGTTAACTGTCATTTAATCTGTCACTTGACAGAGCTTGGTCTGCCATAGCCCCTTCAGCAGCATCTTTGTCACTTTGTACCCTAAAGTATCACTTACACGGGGCTTAGTTGTGTTTCTAGTGGTGCCTGTGGGTCAAAGAAGAGGGGAAAAAAGCCTTAATTTATCACATAACACTGCATGCCACCCCAACCCCCAATCCGCCACTCCCCTCGCTCCAGGGGTACCTTGTTACAGAAGAAGTCATAAAGTCCACATTCACCATAATTCAATTCAGTAATCCTGTGGGAACATCTGCTCCTTTTAAACTTGATCACAGGAGACAGTTTCACCAGAGTAATGAATGCAAGCTGATTTAATTTGGTGCATGGCTCAAAACTGCTACAAATAATGCTGAGTTCTCTCTCTCTGTGGGCATGTATATTACATTGTGGGGACCAAATGTATGGCTGTGTGATATGACCAAAATTTTATATCTCGATCTATGTCATCTCATATCCCGATAACGATATATATCACGACTGCACCTCATATTTATGGGTTTATGGGCTGACATTCTATATTTTACAGTCTATATTTCTATATTTTATCCTTATGTTGACCTTTTCGTCATATTTCGTCGAACATAAATTTTATGAATATATAAAACTCATTTTACCTCATAGTCTCTTGTGTCTTTTCAGATATGAAAATGAAGCATTTTTGCTACCAAAAAGTTATGTTATTCATCGAGACTGACTGTATTACATCCCAACCCATAGCAGAAGGCCAAGCTTTCCATATATAGCCTTAGTGTTTTTGGGTGACAGAGTTGGGTAATTCAAGTCCAAGGAGTAAAAGTCCAGTCAAGGATTTTGTTTCAACTAACCAGTTGAGTACTTTGTGCCTCTGACTCTTTATGCTCACCTGGTTGGTTGAAACAAAATCTTGGTCTGGACTTTTACTCTCGGAACCTAAATTACCCAGCTCTGCTACAGTATTTAAACACAGACACCTTTGCAAATGTACAAACTGATCCACATGGAGCTTCACGTCCACAGAGGTTACATGTACACTAATTGTCTGACTCTGCATAAGCTGCAAAGACCATATAAATTGGGGGTATTAAATAAAGAAACTTTGGTGTTGTTGCATTAGAATTACTTTTCAGCGCCTAGGGCAGGGGTGTCCAATCTTATCCTCAAAAGGCCAGTGTGTATGCAGGTTTTCACTGCAGCTCCTTAATTAGATCACGAATTAGAGGACTGATTGGCTGAAGAGTCCTCACACCTGGGTTTGAACACCGGACCTACAGGTTACCCCAAAAACCTGCATACACAGGTTTTTCCGCCCTTTGCGGATAAGATTGGACACCCCTGGCCTAGGGTAACCATCCATCCATTTTCCAAACCGCTTATCCTTACTGGGTCGCGGGGGGTCCGGAGCTTATCCTGGAAGTAATGGGCATGAAAAGATGGGGTACAACCCAGGATGGGGGGCCAGCCCATCGAAGGGCATACTCGCACACCATTCACTCACACATGCACACCCACGGGCAATTTAGCAAGTCCAATTAGCCTCAGTATGTTTTTGGACTGTGGGGGGAAACCGGAGTACCTGGAGGAAACCCCACGACGACATGGGGAGAACATGCAAACTCCGCACACATGTAACCCAGGCGGAGACTTGAACTCGGGTCCCAGAGGTGTGAGGTGACAGTGCTAACCACTGCACCAACATCACACCCCCCTAGGGTAACCAATCAATATAAATTATTTATTTCTGGAGAAAAAAATGTTTTTTGTTCAAATCCACCATGCAGTGGAAATTCTGAGGGAAGTTTTCCGCAATATCTCAGAATGCTTATGAATATTTCCCAAGTATTGCTTTTTTGTAAATGCACAGGGATCCAAATTGATAGAAGTATTAGCATGTGTGACATTGCTGCTTTAGCATTACTGTAGTAGAGGATCCAGGTCTCTTGCAAGCCCCAAGATAGGCCAATAAAACATGCCCTGCTTTCTGTAGCTGGAGTGTGTGATTAAACATTCTTGGCAAAGGAATTCTTCCATGTGCCTTGACGCTGGTGACTCTCTTCCCATTTTCTGTCTGTACTGCCATTAGTGTGACTGTTTGAAAAGGCACTTACTCTGATTTGCATGTTCCACTATTTTTCAGAGCTGTCTGTAGCAGGGTAATATGTATCAAGAAGCAACAAATAAGTAGAATAACCCATGTTATTTTCAAAGTGTTTTCATCTATGTATGCTTCTATACTTGGTAATTCAAAAATTCCTTCCATCTGTTTTCTAATCATGTGGTGGGGGGGGGGGTGCTGGAGCCAATCCCATAATTAAAATGGCATAAGGCTGGGGTACCCCTTAAATATGACGACAGTTCCTTGCAGTTCACACAACCACATTATATAGAGACACTAGTTAACCAAACTGCATGTCTTTGGACTGAAAGGAAACCTACATGATTTGGGGAGAACAAATTATACATTTACAGAGCAAGACTTGATCCCCCAACCCGGGACGTGTTAGTAAGCAGTGCTGCCCACTGAACCATCAAACTACAGACCGAAAAAACTTACTATAAAACTATATTAAACAGGTCAAGCCTTAAATTGTCCTTGATTTAATCTAATTTTGAAGGTATGAAACAAACAGGCACCCAGGGTACAGATCCATTAATTTCTCTGTATGTGCTGGGATGGGGGAGGGGTGGCGGCTGGCAGAGAAATATAATTACAGGAAGACTACAGGCCAGCAGTCCTTCCTGATTTTATTGACTGTCTGCACTGGGTTGATTCCTCTGCCACATTCTTCCTGTCCGATGTTTCACCCCTCCGAGAAATGGGGGATATTACAGTGGCTCTCTGATGCTGGAAAAGACGCAATGAAGGTGTCATTCTTCTGTTATCAAACCTTTAATTGCTTCCCTCCATGTCATTAAAGCTGATAGAGTATTAATATTCCAGAGCTATAGGGCCTAGAAAACACAATGTCATGTTATCAGGAGTGAAGCTTTAATTGGATAATTTCATGGTAACGGCCATGGCGTCACTGAACTTCTCACCCCGCGTATGTTTCGAGTTTGTGAGTTTCGACATCGGCTGAAAGCGAAATTTCTGTTCAATGTGACTTACAGAAAGGAAGCATCCTCGGGCTGTGTACTCATCTGCATGTCTGTATTCTTTTGTAGTTTTGGTATCTGTGTGTACTCTACGACACTATGCTCCTTACAATTCCAGGCAACTAATTTTCACAGCAAAGATGCTAGTCAGTAGAGAATGTGACATAAATATAGTCTCCTTACACATCACACCTGGTCTCATGTTCTGATTATTTGACTTTTCTCCACTCTACTTCGTGTAACATAATCCAGAAATGGTGTTTGTGGAAAAATGTGTGTAGACGGCCTGCTGCATATCAAGCATATGCAGACTAATAGCTTACAGCCATACTATTCCCTTTCTCCGTGGGACACTTAAAATATGGCATCTATATATAAATAAGGCATCCAAATATGAGGCATTCAATTGATGAGCAGAGGCCAGAACAGCTGGGCCCGATCTGCATAGTGTTGAACTGTTAATTTATCAAGCAAAAAAAATCCATTTTGATGCTTATGAAGAAGTTCCGAATCCACACAATATGATTGATTGATCAGGGAGATAACTGAGGTTAGTGTACGTTTATAATACAGCTATTCATCTCTTAGCAACTTCTCCTGTTCAGAGTGTTGAGGATGTCTCTCCACAGCATGTAGACACACACTATGGGCAATTCTGAGACACTAGCTAATATAAGTGCTTGTCAATGTGATGTAGGAGGAACTTGAAGTCCTCATGTGACATGGGGGGGAGGGGGGCATTCAAACTCAGCACACACAGAGTGGGGGTGGGATTGTCAAGGACAGAGGACCCAAAGTTGAGGCAAACAGGAAGTGAAAACATAAGACAGGAATCAGGCTCATAAAGCCAGAGAAACCATCCTGGAGAGTGAAGGGAAAGACAGGCCCTGGTGAGGACATGGAGAGGTCGCTACATACAGCTACACCCAAGCGGGGATCAGGATCAGTACTCTGTCAGGGTGAGGGCTCAGGAGTCTCAGGCACACAAACCCACACACGAGGAGACTCTCGTAATTAGTGAGAATTGGGGCAGAGATGCATCCGGTAGTCGGAAATGCCAAGACAAATCCTCACTTCAATGAAACCAGTCATACCGAATTTACACTAAGGCAATTACAAAGAGACTGACAATGGCTGTTAGAAGTCCAGTGAGCTGAATCAGGCAAGGGGTTGTGATTACGGTGAGCGATTGGGAGCCATACTCACACCCTGGAGGTGTGAGCCACAGTGCCACCCAATAATAAATAAATAATAATAATAATAATAATAATACATGCATACATACTAGGCCTGCACGATGTACAATGTTAAGATCTACATTGCATGTTATGCCCTCTTAACCCACGTCTGCCTTTCCTGCCACATTATCACATGATTAAAGCAAGGATCGATCTATTGCAATCTTGACAGATTGGGCGGGTTTTGTCAAAATCATTGCATTGGAAACTCTTCATGCTATCTGGCAACCTGTTGTAGAGAGTATGCAGCCTTAGAAGGAGCATGGAGGGGGGGAAAGATAAGTAAAAAATTCAATGGTTGGAAAGAAAAATGGACTCTGGCAAAGGTGAAACTTTTGCGAGGTCCCACAGTACTTTTCCATTACCATTAATAAATAAGTATAAGTAAGTATTTTTTATTTATTTCACATTTGGCATGTGCTGGAGATTATGGCTCCTAAAAAAGCATTTGGCTCCAGAATATTTTGGGTTTAGGACCCAATGGCCCTGACATGCATACATATTTTGGATATTCTCAGCCATAGTCACTTTCAGAACACAGTTGCTGAATATTTAAGATGACACATACTGTATTCTTGAAAGACACAGAGACCTAGCTGCAGTGTAACAGACCGGCCCTTCCAACTGAGAATGGTGAGAAAGGGCCACATCTTGCAAAAGCCCCAGAATCCCTTTGCATTACAGACAGCTTTTTCACTGCATCCAGCTTATTGCTACAGCCAGCCGCCATTCACAATAAATAATCTGTAGTGCTGAACGTGAGAAAGGCCAGCACACTTGGTAACTTGGTATATCTGCAGCATGTCTGTTTCTCTGGGAAGCTCACTGGCAGATTCCAATATAAAAATTCATGATTTGGTCACAAAAGTACTAGTGCACTCAAAGATAGAAGCATTCATTACCTTTCTGCATAAGGCTTCACGTCTTACGGCTCTCATAACCTGGGGTCTCCCCCAGGATGGACATGTTCGAAACATCTCCCAAGGGAGGTGTCCAGGAGGCATCCTACACAGATGCCCGAACCCCCTCAACTGACTCCCTTTGATGCGGAGGAGCAGCATCTCCCGCTATGTTTATACGGGGACTTTGATGGTCCGCAACAGCGGACCCCGTACCCCACACTCCTGAAGCATCCCCCCCGCAGGACTCCCAAGGGACATGATCACCTGCCTTTTTCAAGTCCACAAAGCACATGTAGACTGCTTGGGCAAATTCCCATGAACTTCAATATCATTGTGAGGGTGAAAAACTGGTCCAGTGTCCCACGACCAGGACAGAATCCTCATTGTTCCTCCTGGATGGCCAACATTCCCAGGGAGGCTGAGAAGTGAGATCCCCCTGAAGTTGGAAGACATCCTAGTTTTTAACTAGTCTATATACTACAACAGCATAATAGAATTCCTGAAATTCAGCTATGGCTTTTGGATTTGGTGCGTCACCCAATGATTTACAATGGCCTATTCTGGCCACCACTATGAAAAATTTCTGGGGGTCCACTGTACAGAACCTGTAATACAATTAATGTTCTACTTGCTAGCTACAGAATACTACCTACGTGCAAACATTGTGATGACTGGAGTAAACAGTGTTTATAACCAAACACTATCTATCGATAAATGCCTGGAAGACATATAAATAACCAAAATAAACAAAAAAAAATCATACATATCATGGTAACAGGTGTGTATACAGTACCATTTTCCAACCGACCTACAGCATCTCGATGTTGGTGTTAAAACTACGCCATTATGTCTGTCAATGTGCTAAAGTCACCTCAGTATTTGCAGTAAACATCCAATGTATACAAGTATTTGTTGACTCAACCAACAGCATACAGTGATCAGGTAATCATTACCTCAGCAAGTTATTTAACTAAGTAAGTTAATAAATAAAGTGGACTAGTCAACAATCCCATGGAATGGCTGGGGTTTCCCTGAGGAGTGTTCCACTAGTAATCCAGCAAGACGTTAGAAATTTTTTGTAGAAGAAATTCTGTTGCATTTTTCTTGTGATACATTTCATTTGCATATATTCTGCTGTTAAATTATTTTTTTTGCTGAGCAAAAAACAAATTTACTACCCAGATATGAAGCTTTGCTCTGATGTCTGCACAGTACTGTACAGTATGATGTTGAATAATGTTTAAAATTCGTTATTTATGACTTTGGATTCAATACAAGAGAGTATTTGCCTGCTAAGAAGTGCCTGTCAAAATGACTGAAATGGAATTAAATGAAATGGACTGAAATGAGGATGATGCCAGATGTTTGTGTGTGTGTGTGTGGGGGGGGGGGGCAGTTGACATCTGCTGGATGACCAGATCCAGGAAACATCATCACGCCTCAGGTTATGAGAGCAAAGTGTCCCCAGTTACTCTAGGGATGCACATTAAAGAACCCTTTACATGAAGTTTCTGGCAAGCCAATCAGAAGTCTTGCCAGCTGGCTCTGAACTTCACACAACCCTGTCCTGGTAAGTCTTGTGCAGAAAGGGTAGGGTTGACACGCACTGCACACGGAGGCAGCCAGAAAACAAAGGATGACACCATAGCTTATGTCCTTGGCCCTGAGGGCAGAAGGCAGCCCATTCAAATTAGTGCAATATTACTTAATGCACCATTTGCCTACTGTAAATAAAATTGACCTCTTTGCATATCTATTATATCACTTGATTATCTATTTACTTGAGTAATTATTAATCGCAAACATTCCAGTTAATGCAAGAAATTCACTTAACACTGATTAGGCAAAGGTGATTTTAGGGAAGCACATTCTGAGCATGATTCCCGTTTCCTTACGCTTCCCATCTTGCGTTAAAAAGCCATGATTGCCACACAATATGCTAACTTCTTATCCAAACCTTGAAGGTGTTCACTAAGATACCGGTTGAAATAAATCAAATGAACTTTCACCTCCATGTTTATATCTGGAACATCCAGTACCCAGAAGCAGTGCAGATCTCATGCTTGACTTGTTTTCAAAGACTGTACTGGCATGACTGAGACTGATTTCATGGCAGGTTTTTTAAGGCTGATGTACGAATGAGTAAGTAGAATACCATACAGGAGCATATTAATCATATCATCATTGTCAAATTAGGTAATGGTTTTTGTTACTTTTTTGTGACAGTGATAATTTCCTTCCAGCTTTGTATGGTGCAAACCAACGGTACAATACAGAAAAAAAACACTCCCAAATGGACGTGAAAAACTTAAGATACTAAAGCACAAAACAAAATATGAGAGTGGCACAGATGGCACAACATAAAAACCGCTCGGATACAATTATAAAACTTGAAGAGCCGAAATTCTGACTCTCATTTGCTGCAGGAGAATCAACTGTATGCTCAGAGTGGGCTCAAGCAGGCGCTTCAGTATAAAGTTATATACATGCAAGCAAGCATGGGTTAGTCCCATTAATGAATACAATCGGCACCTCATTGTGTGCCTTCTGATGCCAGTTTAATACCTCTAAGTGTTTGTGTGTGTGGGTGTGTGAATGGAAGAGTGTAATGGTTCTCACCCTTGCAAAAGCAGTCCTGACCTTCAATATAGTACAGATGAAGAGAAGACACACAGTTCCCCTGGTTGAATCCTGACAATTACATCCCAGTTTCAATACATCTGCTGACTGGGAACATGCCCCTCATCCAAACTGACAATGCCATTTCCCCCATTGGTTTTGCTCTAATTACTGACCAATAACAAAAGCAGAAAAGTTAAATGTACAGCTTCTTTTTGATTCAAATAGTCATTTTTGTACAGTGCATCTTTAAAGTTTGCGAATACCAGATGTAGTTCTAGAATGTGATTATATCCAAAAATGCTATTTAACCTTGAGCAACTTCAGGTTTTACAAACTACTTTAACCCTAACCAAACAAAATACAAGACTTTGGCATGCTTCGTTTTTTGATTGTATTCACTTATTATTTTAAGACTGAGTTTCCCCTTATTGAGGAAAAAAATGTCCCCACAAGGGCAAAATAACAGGCTTATATCACAATGTGGGAATATATGGTCCTCACACTATTAAATATATATAACGCGACCACACCCACACACACACTCACAGTATATTAACCAGTAAGTAACTAAACAAAACATAAGACCTTTGGCCATTTTAGTATTTTAATTGCTTTGACAGATTTTTATAAAATTGAATTTTTTATTGTGGTGACCTGATGAATATCCCCCAAGCTAAAACGTAAGATTTTAATACATTGTGGGGTCCAAATGCCCAAAAGTCCCCCTTTTGTGCCATGAAAACAGTCCTGATCTGTCAAGGAATGCACTCCACAAGACCATTGAGGGTGTACTGTGGTATCTGGAACCAAGACAGTAGTAGGAAATCATTTAAGTCCTGCAAGTTGTGAGGTGGAGCCTCCATGGATCGGACTTGTTTGTCCAGCACATCCCATAGATACTTCATTGGTTTGAAATCTGGAGAATTTAGAGGCCAAATTAACACCTTGAACTCTTCCCCAGGAAAAACGATACATCATGCAATTGGCCAGTTTCGTGTATCAGAAGACATGATTCATCAGAACAAGCCACTTTCTGCCATTGTTTCATGGTCCAGCTTTGACACTCACATACCCACTGTAGGCGCTTACAGCAGCGGACAGCAGATAGCATGGGCACTCACCCACCTATGCAGCAAGCAGCAATGCACTGTGGGTTCTAGCACCTTTCTATAATCGACAGCATTACATTTTTCAGCAATTTGTGCTAGAAGATATAAGATATCTTTGTTGTTACTGTACAAGTACAGTACTGTGCAAGTCTTAAGCAATCCTAAGAAATGTTTGAAGCTGGTTATCTGGTATAAGAGTAACACAATAAAAACTAACAATAATTTCTTTTGTTTTCTAAAAAGTTACTGATATCTAGTTGGATGGCTAGATGAACACCACTTCACTTCCCAAACTTCTTCTCAAGGGCACCTCAGCCATTCCACGATTTTGTTAAATTTTATCAGCAACTCAATTAAATAATGAAATATATTGCTTTAAAAAGTCAGTGACAGATTGACTAGCTGTATGAGGTGTGCTAGTGGCCAAGTCAAAAAATACATGGCTGCACTGGACGGTCGCTGTAAATACTAGGATGATTTTAGCAGAGGTTCTGAAATGGCTAAACTGACACACTTTGACAGGCATAATATCATAGTTTTACACTAAAACAAGGATAATCTAAACATCATTTTCTGTGCCTGCCTAAGACTTTTGCACAGTACTGTACAATGAGATGACGAATTTATGAGATCATCCTGTAGAAGCCTCAATAAAACTGTACAAGCTAAAGAAAATTCAAGAAAAAAAAAAAAATAAAGTAAAATAAATATCACATAGCAATTACAATACACAGTATAAATGTACAGGAGGGATATAGCACATGAATTATTGCACGAGATAAATTATTGCAGCACAGAAAGTATGTGTGTTCGTGTGTGTGTGATTAATCATGTGTAACCATTGACAACATGACTTCAGTCATCAGGCAAGATAAGCTCAATTGTTCGCCATTATTCCTTGTTGTTTTGTGGGCAAAGAATTAGTTTACTCTAAATGAAAGAGCCCAGAGTTCAAAATCCTTTTATTTATAAAATAAAAGTTTTTGTTGATTATAGCTAATCCCTGTATATATTGTAAATAAGTACGGTCATTTTGTTCAGTTTTTTATTGTACAAGAGGAAATGTCAATGTAGTCATGCAATTAAGTCTTTTGGGAAATGTGAGGATTAGAGTTTTGCACCCATTCGGATTATTGCCTGATTGCCCCTTACTGAAAAATGAAATGCTATGCCCTGTCCTGAATTAATGTGGGATGCAATTATCTCATAGGTTCTGGACACATGATCAACCCCCCCCCCCCACTTATTGAGGATTCATAGTTTGATCAAGGAAAGTGAGCATCTGCAGTTAGCCAAATACAGTGACATAGTGAGGAAAAAGCATGAGTTTCTGAGACAAGAAATGGTCATGAATAACAAATTAGCCCCTGTTTAAGCACATTATACCAGGGAAAAGATGCTGATGCTTTCTAAATTATTATTTAGTCTCTTTCTGGGATTCCATAACAGGTAAGATTGAGGTACACTGAAAAAAATATCAATTTCTGAGACCTGAGACAATGACAATAACTTAGAATCAACTTAATAACATTAACTGGCCATTATAGTATTGAAAGTTAAATATATACCATAAATCCTGATTGTTTTGAAAAGCTGCCAAGCAGTTATCTGTAACACAACTATGGACAACTTTAAGCAATAACAGTGATTCCTATAGTTTTGTTGGCAACACTTTCTATGAATGCCACGTCTATTATAATATACTGTATGAATACATTCATACCACATTATACATTCATAAAACATTACAAACATTGCTATAAATAATAATGAAAATAAGCATGCACTACAGCTATGTTTATTGTGCATTATGAATGCTTTATGAAGCTCTCATATATAATGCACTATAGATACCTTCATAATGCAGTCCAAAGCACCCTTAATTCTTACACCAACTATTGCATTATAACGCATTATTAAAGTATCAAGAGTGCACTGTAGATGACAGCTTCAAGAAAAGCGTTGGCTTCTTTTGAGCCAATGAAATTACAGCTGAAATATTTTCAACTGAAATATTACAGCCTCCAAATATTCAAACATAATTAAATGCAATGCGATTTTATTCACGCATTATTAAATGCAATGCTTTTGTATTCGATTAGTTAAATTCAACGTGTTTTTTTTTTGCATCAACGACTTTTGTCATTAATTTACTGCCATAAATGAGGCAAAACTTTTGAGTTTAACTGGAAGGGAGCAGGGGAGGTTATACACCTTAGGCTTCCTGCTATACTGGCTAAATTGGCCAGGACCTGGGAATTCTAACATTTTACTAATTCTACAGAACCCTCCATTGGTCGATTACTCATCTTACATCATTATATATAAAACTGAGCCAGACAGTGTTGGTGGAATGGATGCTGCCCCTCCTTTCTGGTTCCAATGCTTTTCTCACACTTACACAAATCCTACTGAGCAGGAAAAAATAAAACCGATGAAAACACACCAAACAGAGTGTTTTGGGCTCCATTCCTAAGAACTGCCTGCTATCTGTATAGTTTTTCATTTGAAGAATTCCACTCAAATCCCCATTTTAGAAGTCCCACTTTAAAACAATGCTCGCATATTGTCGCAACAGAAAATTACATTTTAAAGTGTTAATAACTGAGTGTAAAATGTACACTTTTCTACTATCCATAGGCTACTGATCCCTCATGCATGTAAAGTGAAACAGAGTGAAATATAAATTGATATTATTGCCATATTACAGTTTCATTATAATGCATGTGGTTGTTACACAGTATTATACAGCAGCAATACTACACACACCAAACTATAAAGACAACAAACATTTCAATGAAATGAAGTAAACAAATGGGTCAGTGGGTGTCTCTGACTGGCAGGTCGTCAGTTCAAATCCCTGGGTTGGCAGAGTGATTGCACTGTTGGGTCCCCAAGCAAGACTCTTAATCCCCCAGTTGGCTCAGGGACTGTACGACTCTCCTTTCTCAAAAGAAAAGAAAGCATGCCGCTTTGCATAAACGCACCTGCTAATTTAATGTAAATCAAAATAAATGTGGATTGATAACACTGGATATAGCATTGTCTTTAAATCAGCTCAATAGAGGGAAATTAAACTAATCAACTAATCTAATAGCACACTAGTTAAGTCCACCTGGCAAACGTAGTGAAGCTCAGAGTGATATAGGCTTACAGTCACTGCACTCACTGGAGCACGTGGATGGTACTGTGTGCGCTCGCTGTCAGGAATACTAATTACGCAGCCAGCCAATAAATACACTGAGAGAAGAGCAGCGCATATGCATATGTTATGTCTTGTGTGTTATGAAAACGTGTGAAGGGAAAATGTAATTCTGCTGAAATCCCATAAAAAGAGAGGAGACCTGGTGATTTTTCTCCATCACGAAACTGACTATGGACCCAATGGATGCAGTAGTGAAGAAGATGTTAATCGATATTATAAACTATTCTGCCCTTCTGATTCAGGGGGTGCTATCCTAGAGCTCATTTAGCCACTGGCTCATTCCACCACGGTGTGCTAAAAAATGCTACTGGGGACACAACCCCTCCTAATGTGACACCCCCCTACTCGCACCCATAACATGTCAGGAAGCATCCCGTCATTTATAAATACAAATCCAGTGCAATCTGCTATTACCATTACTAATTTATTATTATTATTAATTATTATTATTAACCCACATTAGTTTGTGCACGTTTAAGTGACATGGGGTGTGACGTCATGCCATCCTTCACAGGCGACTGTCAAACTGGTAGACATCACATGGAGCTGCGCTGCTTCAAAACATGTAATGGTTTTACTCGTGGCATCAGACAAAAGCTGAGGCTAGTAAAAGGGCAAAAGGATGTTACTGATTTGGAAAACAAGCACTGGGCTTCAGCAGAGGCACAGAGGATCCACATGACTGCCAGGAGACAGGATAGCATCTAACCTTGCAATGCCATGTTTGGCGAAATGCTCTCAGCTAAACATGTATGAAATAACACTGCAAAATGCGACTGATGTTCCTTTGATTAGCAGCCTTTTGTTACAACATAGTTTGGGTCTCTTTCTCGCTCTCAGCTGGCCTGCAAGAGAGCTCTGAGCTGTCACAACAATGCTCTTCACTTTGTCTCTCAAAAGACTTCTTGTGGGCCCAGCATGAATTATTAAACATCCCCAACTGCTGAATTGGAGTTTTAATTGTTCAATTCCTAGCCTACGACGGCCATGTAAGCCTTAACTCTGCATTATAAATTCTCATACTGTCACTCTGTTTTCTATCAGGAATACAATCCCTGTCCATTTCCACCAGAGAGGCAAAGTCCCACACCACGCTCGGCAATTCCATTCATATCAATAACAGGATCGAGGTACTCGGCAAAGTCAGTTATTGTAGAGGAATTTACTCCTATGCAACAATAGATATCACTGGTCACCTGTAATGAAGTGGAAGGTCAGAATAGGACAGACCAATAGAATATTAAATTTAGGGGCAACATTACAAATTACATTACTTATACAGCATTTGATACATGTTACAGTGCATGAGTAAATTAACAAAATATACTTTTAGCAGGAAGGTAGCAACTGGCAAAAACCTTAAGACCAATCAAATTTTGCACTGCTTCTTAAAATGACCAAATGCTGTGTTTAGAAAACAACAACAACAACAACAACAAAACCACATGTCCTCACATACTTAATGATCATACACAGAACAGTGTGGGTGAAATCACCCAAGCAAACATTTTACATCCATTAGATATCAGCAGTCCATCTGTGCATACACATAATTACAGAGTACACTGGTACATTGCTCAGTTACTCGTTTGTGCAAATCTCCAATGGTTACGATACCCTTGCTGCGCAAAATAAAAAGCAGTAAATAAAACAGTGCTGTAAACGTCTTGACAAACAAGGGAGAGAAGTACACAGAAAAACAATATGACGAGTGGAAGGAAATTTTTCATCAGTTACATGCAGCACCTTTCCTTTAAATATTGCACATCATAAATTCCACTTGATAATTGTGTTTGGTACAGGTAGATGACATATGTCTCTACTGTGCCTTCTTGTCTTTTACAGTGACCTACAGTTCCTTATCCTTCACCAGTTATTGCTCATCCCTTGGCAGAACAAATTATGTGATACAGAATGAAGAAAACGACCTTTGAAGAGTGCCAAGTCATTAAATGAACGAAGAAATTAGTCTATGTATTGCTGTAGTTGCCGTCATTTTCATACATCTAACAGCAGCCGTTTTGCATTAATGCTGTCATGCAAGACCACATCACTGAGTGACGTTTTCGATCGGTTTTCACCTTTTATTTGGCTTTTTAAGGGGACTTGATCTCGACTATTGTAGATTGCTTATATGTCTTGTGTGATGGTGTAAACAGACGTGCAGGAAGGCAAATGCCACAGTACATCTTTGCGTCAAACTAAAACCTGAGCTTTGGAAATCGAAACTGGACTGTAGTTATCCATTACTTTCCTTACCATTCCATGGTCATCATCCAAGGCCAGAAAACATGCAACGTTTAAAGCAATTATGTTAATTAAACTGTCTTTGATTTAGAGGCAAAGCTTTCACCCGACACCAGTTTTCACACCGTTTTTTGAAACGACCACATTACCAATAATAATCACAATGCATAACTGTAGCAATGCAAAATAAAAGTATGGGGAATCCTTGGCAAACGCGACGTAAATTTCGTTTGTCAGCGTGATTTTAATTATCCAAAACATGAAATCAATGATCTTCTAATGCCTTTGGAATCCAATACGGCAAACAGAGATTAATAATGTTTTTAAAACAAAACGGGCACGTAGAAAAAAGGAATTTACGGTTTCCTTAAGCATAGACTGCCAGTCTTAAATGCGTTTCATTATATAGATGTGAAACTTCCATAAAACTGGCATTTTATAATCAATACATTCCTACCTGTTATCCGTCAGATGTGTGTGGGTTTGTGGAACTGAAGCAGCCGTGATATCCTGTCCCTACTGGCGGCGCGTCCGTAAAATCAGATTTTCTGAAAACCGGCAAAGCCCGTCGAATTACGTAAAAATATATTAAATGGCATTAAGCAGTGCCATTCTGAGTCGTGATCCGCGGATGCTTCTTCGGCAGTATTATTTAACAAAAAAGGCTGGTTGTCCGTCTTCTCCGTGTGCGTCAAAGGCTTGAAGGGGAAAAGCGGGCGCCCGGTTCGTAGTGATCCCCATAAGAGCCGTTCATTCACGTTTGCAGTATAAGGAGACGGCGAGGCAGGCAATGATGCTGCAGCGTTCAGCGGTCCATTGGGATTTCGGTGGAGCGAGGGAGAGAAGGAGGGAGAGAGAAGGGAGATAGAGGAAGGGAGGTGGGGGGGCGTTCTGGGGGGCCCCCCGCGGCCCTTCGGGGGGGGGGGGGGGGGGCGCCCGGCGAGCAGTGAAAAATACAGGAAATCAGTTCTGAAAGCAAAATAAGGGCCTTGAATCCAACGTTTTAGGAAAATTAGCACCCTGGACAAACATTTTCTTTTCCTGAAGAAGGAACCAGGAGCAGACATCAGAAAAAAATATGCCTTGTACAGTACATGAGAAAATGCTACGTTTTATAGTGCAGCAGGGATAGAGGTTACAGGTTCAAATCTCAGGAGGACCATCTGTAGTACACCTGACAGTGGTACTTACAATGGTACTTAATATGAATTTCACCCATAATATACCCAGCTTATTACAGGCTAAAACCATAAAAAAAGTTTATTTATATAATGGAATTATCTAATCAACTTGTAAAAATATGATCACGTCAAAGGCAATATTTTGAAAGAAAAATATTTTCGTGCTTTTGTTTTATTTTGATACTGCATGTGATACTACTGGCTTCTGCATGAAACACACATTTTTCATTGTATGATTCTTTTAATGGACGGTAGTTTCTATATTTGTTTATTAAGAAAGTATTTTTAGTTCCTTAAAGTAAAGTTATTTTGTAGTACCGGCAAGTAAAGCCATAGTCGATTCCAAACTGCATTTCTGACAGCGAAGGAACTCGCCTGGTACTTAATAAAGCTCATTTTATTTACCTCGACTACTGACAAAAGTGCAGACAAAGAATGTCTTAAACCAAACCGTCTCAACCACCATGCTAGGATTTTGGCCTGGTGGTCCCCAAGTCCCTGGCTGCGCAGTCTATGCAGAATCAGGAGTGACAAGCACAAGGTCACATGGACAATCAGTCCCATTATCACTGAGGTAGCAGTGAAGATGTGACGGTTTGCAAAGGATCTGTTCAGCAATCCATCCAGGTTTTGTGACAGGAAAGTACAAAAAAAAAGGAAAGGTAAATTTGAATAGGTGAAATACCCCCAAAATCAATACAAGACTTACATCCAGCCATCCACCTTCCCCCCATTTATCTTGTACACGGCCCCACAGGGCCTGAAGCCTACACCATGGAGGTGAGGGCGCAAGACAGAGGAAAACCCTTAATAGGATCCATGTAACAATCACTAACTGCAATAACAATACAAGACATCTATAAAACACAGGTATTTTTTATCATGGAGAGAAATCTGAGATTTTTTTTGTCACCAAGTTAGTTTTATACACACAAAACAGCAACAACTTTTTTTCCAGTTTTTTGAAGAGAGAGATTTGTAACACCTCTCCTGGAGCCGACACCTTATCGTGGTGGAGGGGTTTGCGTGTTCCAGTGATCTCAGGAGCTATGTTGTCTG
>JAODJX010000109.1:22198437-22214372 GCA_026776945.1 Isichthys henryi
TAAAACAAGAGTGTATGTCTCAAATATATCTGACGTGTGCAGAGTTGGGGTGCAAAGCTTTGGCGCTTTCCCTGACACCCTGTAATACATGGTGTCATATAAAATACAGGAATGGACATTAAACAGCAGAACACCTATATATCTATACTGACAAAAACCAGAATATACTGATATGGCATACAGTACAGTGTCCTAAACAGAAAAGTAATAAGTATAGCAGCATCAAGTTCTATCTTGATAAACAAATCTCTGGCAGTAATTAATCCATAGATACTGACCGGTATATAGGCCAAAACACAGTGAAATAGGGACAGCTTTTTAGGCCTTTGTCTTATAATGAAATGCAATGGAATAATTTAAATAGCAAAATACAAACATGGTCCTGTATAAAACAGTAAAATGAGAATTTTGATCAATTTCTTTGGTTCTAAAGCCTGGAGAAAAAACTAATTTCATGAGGTGCTCCAGATGGCACATCTGCAATACTTGCTGACACTTACCGTAGACTTTTCCACTCTGGAGAGATAAAACAGAATATCTTCAAGCAGCACCATCCTTGCTAATAACAGTGGACATTGATCAGTGAACTTGATAGAGAATATCTCAGTTGAAGAAGATTGATGATGCTACATTGACGACACGGCAGAACTCTGTCAAGGACTCGGCAGAAATCCGTTGAAGATGGCCCATCTTATAGAACCAAGGTTTTTCAAGAAAAGACTTTTAAAGGTAGAAAGGTCACAAGGTTGCTGGTTGGTTAAGATGATATAGAGGTAAACCAAAGCTTTGATAGAAATAGAGTTGAAACAGCTTATTAACCATCACCCAGTGCACAGTTTGACATGGTAATGTAGGTAAGGAAACATATTACTAAAGAGCAGAATATACTGTACAGCAATAATGCAATAATACAATAAAATGAAATCTAATATACAGCTTATTGTGTATATTATTTAATATAAATTTCTTTTTATTATTATTTTTTTATTTTTCATACTCCAGCCTGGTTCTTCCCTGCTTCTCATTGATGAAGGGCTTCTTCCTTGCTTTATGGGAATTCAGTCCTGCTTCTAGGAGCTTCATACCAACTGTCCTAACATTACAACTGCAATTCATGTTTCCCATTTCTTTCGAAGCTCATTTGATGTCATCCTCTGATTCATGAGAAACTGTCGGATATGTTATAACTGTTTTCTCTGGCATTTGTTGTTTGAAAAAAGAAGACAAAGGTGTGATTGCATAAAAAAACATTTCTCTACTTCAAAAACTAAAGCAAAGAATGGAGATCAGTGGACATGACATGAATTCTGAACATGAAGTCATAAATACTCCAAAACAACAAAGATACAATCTCAAAAAACAATAAATTTAACTTAAAAGAAGACCAGTGAAGTGGAACTGAGGCGGATCCATCAAGTAAGAAAACGTATGGGAGAGGGAACAAGGACCATTGATGTACCAAAAGATAAAAAAAGCTGAGATTTGACACTATTCTTCCCTAATGGAAAGGTTAAATTTGGCAGGCTTGAGACATTCAGACATAATATACAGTATTAGACTATGAAGGGGAAGGTATCACTGTAAGGGAGCTGTACACAGTCCAAAGCACGGGAATTTTAAGATTCTATCTATGGACAAAATCCTCAAATGATGATAGAGAATTGAATATGAGCAATAATGTGCTACAAAACAGAACAACTGAAGAAAAAAGGATGAGCAGCTCACCAGTTCCATTATTTTCTTAGAGGGGACTGTTGCTGATAATGTCTGACACATCGGAAGTGACTTTAGGTCTTTCCCTTGGAGAAACTATGACCAGACCACTGAGTGACACTTTGTCTATGACGGAGTCTAGCCTGCAGTCTAAAGAGGATGTACTGATCATCACATCCACCACGTCTCCCCAAACAAGCACAACTCTCATTCCTCAAAGCTTAGTTCCAGTAGGTGATGAAGTACACAGAGCAACCACTTCCTACGATATTGTGTGCATAGCTCTAAAAGTTCACAGCGTGAATCTCCTGGGCGAGATGATATGCCAGTTCAAGGATCTAGCAGTACTCAAACCTCCACTGAATTATATTTACATAAATGAAAATGGTGCTGATGCAGATGGTAATGCTGCATTTTGGGAGGAATTTCTGGATCACGCATAGACCCCAGAGTTCCAACACGGTCTCCAAAATGGCAGGAAGAAGAGTGGAAATCAATGGGTGAAATACTAGTTAAGGTATTTTGCATCCATAGCTAGTTCCCCACACGTGTGTCTCTAGTGTAACAGGGGATCTCATTGCTGGGGAGCATGATGTTTCATCTGATGTGCTGTTTGAATCTCTTCTGCTGTACATGAGTCAATCAGAATGGGCCCTCAGGATGTTTAGAGCATGTATGAGAACAAAAAACAAGCGGCAAGAAAGCTCTTGAAAATGTTCATCTTCCAACACTCAAGCTGAGAACCAGGGCTTCAGATTCCTGCAGCAGTATATTAGAGGACTCAATGATGCAGGACTTTGGAGGATGTTAAAGATCATCACTGGGCCCGATGTCTTTTCTGTTAATCAGTTTGAGGTCCGATTCACACCACTTGAGAGACTGGGATTCTAACCAGTCACACATACCTATGGGCCAGTGCTGGAACTACCTCGGACATGCACTTCATACCCAGAACTACGCGCTGAAATGGACAATATGCCATTTACTAAAAACTGCTATGAATTCAACATAGAGCAATAACTACTCCGACACTTTTAATCCAAACTTGAGAGGGTTTGATTTGTAGAATTTCTGCGGAATTGTTTTTTTTTTTGGTGGCATTTTTGAGACATTTCAAGAGGCTTCATTTGCTTTTAATGTAAATTTAAATTGTTTACTCCCCTTGGTGCAGAAAATGTACACTGTTCACAACTGAAAAAAACCCCACTGCATCTGCTTTCCATCAAATTTGCTAGTAACAGGAACATGCCTTTTAAGTGTTTACCTGTTACGAGTTTTACTTTTTGTTCACTTACTACAGAGACTAATGCACTATGTATCTGTGCATGCAATCATACATGGGTGCACATAATTGAGTGATTGGGAGGAACGTGCAAGTTTATATTTTTCTACTGTTCATGTTTTGGTATTTTCGTCTGTTAATGCTGAGGCGCTATAGGGCTGTAGGGCTGTGGTTTAAAGCTAATTACAAAATATCCTATGATGTATTCCATCATTATTATCTGACAATAAACTGCTGATTTTTTTCTAAATCATTATCAGTTGCTAAGCTGAATTAATTATCCCAACAATTTATGTAACAATTAAAAGAGTACTTTACTGTTGGAATGACCTTGAATTTGTGTAAGATGCCATGGTTTGTTGTTTAGCATTATAGCTATTAATCAAATTTTCAGTGCTAAATGAAAGCACTTATAACACTTATAAAGCACAATACTGAACGCAATTCTCATTGCCTGAGCAATTTGAGATGCATGGTTAGGAAGCATATGCTCCTTGGCCAAGCAATAACCCAGGGTACAAGAGAAACAGCGAGGACTAAGACTGGGGTAAACCTAGAGGAAAACAGGGAACAGAAATGGGATGATCAGCAACACCTGCTGGCCATACAGGGAAATGACAGACAAGGAGAGAAGGCGGGGACCGATCCTGACAGACACGTCACAATATGACCTAATGCAAATTCAAAACAATGCATCAATAAAATATATCCTCAAAGTGTCATAAATCTGTAAACACACAAACAACTGAAATGACAATGCAGGAAAACAAAGCATTCAGATTGTCAAAGGTTTGGAGTTACAATACTGGACCCAAGCAAAGTCAAGGCGCCACCAGGAGACCAGCAGCCCTGCTAACCTGAGGAAATAGGCAGGAGCATAAGGGAGGAGAAGTTCTGCAATATGCTGCAGCTTATACTATATACATACTATATCTTATATTATAGATGGACAGGCAGTCTCTCTTCCAAAGTTTATGGAAGAGGGGAGAGGTATGTACAGATTTTTTAGTGTTAGTGAAAACTCCAGCAGCAAAATTTTGTATGTATCGTAATTTACAGTATATCTTAGCAGGAAAACCAGCAAATAGGCAATTAGAGTAATTGAGACTGGAGGAGATTAGGGCGTGCATGATAGTTTCAGCATTTGTGCTGTTTAGCATGGGGCAGAGCCTGGCAATATTGTGAAGAAGAAGCTTGGGGAGTGAGGTAATGTGGGCCTAAGAGGTGAGGTTCTAATCAAATAAGAAACAAGGCTGCAGGCAGATTTAGTGGGATTAACCAAAATGCCATAAATATAAATGATTTATCAAAATATGTGGCCGACAGGGCAATGGGGTGGATTGTTACACATGTTGCACATCAGTTTTGACAGCATTAAGTTAAAATGCTGGGTATCAGTGAAAAGTTAATCCATGATGGCGAAATATGTATCCTAGTGGTAGCATATAAAAAATTAATAGGAGAGGAGCTAAAGCTGAACCTTGAGGAATACGTTGTATATTTGTATATCAGTGCGTGGTTTGTATTTATTCAAGCCTATAAACAACTGTTTATCAGAGAGGTATGAGATAAGCCAGAAGAGCTCAGCACTGGTAATGCCAAGAGATGCAAACTGGCCATAAGTGTATTGGGAGAAATGGTGTCAAAAGCACAAAAGAAAAAGGACGCTGACCCCCCCCCCCCCAGTGTCAGCTGAAAAGGGAAGGTCATTATATACCCAAAGGAGCGCAGTCTCAGTACTGTAGAGTTAAAGGAAACCAGACTGAAAAAATTTCAGATGATTATCTGATTCTATAAGAGACTGCACTTGGGCTGCAACAGCTTTTTCTAGTATTTTGGAGAATGGTAGGTTAGAGATTGGATGATTGTTGTTTAGATCAATTGGGTCCAGACCAGGTTTCCTGAGAACTAGGGTAACTACAGCAGTTTTTAGACCTATAAGCACAATGTTGGACACTAGGGATCTATTTTTCAAATGAGACAGGGAGGCATACATATCAGTCAGACAGTTCTTAGCCGACATGGGAGGGGGGGCAGGCATCTGGCAGGGGGTAGAACTGGATCTTTTAATTAACTCCATGACATAGGGAGCAGTAGTAAAGGAAAAATCTGAAAACTGAATAATTGAATATTTAGGAGGACAGCATTGTACAGTAGGGTTAGGCATAGTATTACAAAAGGGGTAAATTTTACATTGGAAGAAGTTAAGAAAAGTGCCACATTGCTATGAAGTCACAGGTGGTGTTAATTAACAAGCTTGTATATAGTAGAGAAGGGTTCTGGGTCTACAATATTAACAAGAATTATTGATGACTGATTTATAGGAAGTGCAGAAATCATTTAGAGCAGACTAATATTTCAGCATATGCTCGCTATAAGATAGGGAATGTACAGCGAGGTCTCTCTTATTATAAAGCCATTCCACATGATGGCCAGTTGCCTTCAGGGCTCGAAGCTCTGGAGTAAACCAAGAAGAGCAATGGGAGAAGGGGACAGCCCTCCCTGTGCTCTCTCGTAGCATGAGCATCAAAAGCATTAGAAGTAGCCTGGATATAGGTAGAGAGAATCTCAGAAAGACAGGATAAATTAGTAACATCTGAGAGTGAAGCCTGTAAAGAAGCAGAAAAGGCATGAGGGTCAACAGAATTCAGAGTGTAGGATATGGTAGCGAACCATGAGTGGGAATGAACACACAGCACAAACAATGACCAATGGGGTAACAGGGCATGGGCAGATACATATATACATAGGTAATGAGCTACAAATAGGAAACAGGTGTGAGTAATTGAGACACTAGGCTGGGAATCATTAGGAGCATATGGGATGGACAGTGACATCTGCTGGCAAAACAGGGAGACGAGGGGATAGAGATTTTGACAATCCCCAAATATAAGAACTACTTTTAAAAGGCTGATACATCGAAACATATTAAGAAAAAATGCATTTTGGCTTATTGCAGTGCCACCCTGTGGTCAAAAGACAAAAAGTTGGGTGCATGTCCTCATTAAGTGGCTGCGAGGCCAAATGCCAAATTTTGTGTCAAACCTTTAAAGCAGTGGTTCTCAAAGTCGGTCCTCAGGACCCACTGCCCTGCTTGTTTTCCAGCCATCCCTGCCCCACACGCAAGTCCCAGCTGTCTTTCAGCTTCTGATTGACTGAACACACCTGATCCAGGAAATCAGCAGTGTGTAGGGCAGGGATAGCTGGAAAACAAGCAGGGCAGTGGGTCCCAAGGACCGAATTTGAGAACCACTGCAATATGGCCGTCGCTAAAATTAAGTTATCTTGATAACTGGCTTTGGAACCTCCCACAGAAAATGTGCATTAAGTTTTGCTAGTCATTGATGAAGTTAATAAAATAAGATTAGAGGCCAAATTAACTAATATTTCTCTATTAAGATCAAGTTTGCTAACGCACAAAATTTGAAAACGAAAACAGGAATTTTTTTCATTTCTGACTTGTCTGCATTGTCACAATAAATGCCCAGTCATGAAGCATACATAATTCAAATCCATTTCAATTAAACTGAGCCAGTGCATTGGACTTGTGTCAATGGCATTAATAGAGGGACCAGTATTGCCTTATAATTAAACAAGGATCATAGCAGCAGAAAGAAAAATATAATGTAACTATTACCCCATGGCATGAACAAAAGCAATCAAATGTTATAATCTAGTGCTGTCACCAAAAAAAATCAAAGCCTCTAGCATAGAAGCAATAAGTAATTAATTTCGGCTGGTTATTTACAACACATTTATGGGACTCACGTGGGGCAAAGGGGTGACCTGAAATTTAATATGTTTTATTCTAAATGCTTTCTCAGCAGTTTTTTTAATCAAGAATGCATTGCTTTGAGACCAGATCAATTCCACTTACCACGTGGAATAGTCTCTTTTTCTATTATGTATGAGCCCATGAACTGCTCCAAAGTGGCTTAGACAAGTAATTGTTTGTCGGTGTAAACGGCAAGTGATATACTGCGTGTCTCAAATCTCTGATGCCATCACCAGTACCACTCATATTTTTCATGGCATTGCATACATCCTGAAAGGTTTTTTTTCTTTACAGTGTTGCGGTGAGAGGGCTGGCAGTAAAATGCAGGCATGTTTTCCTGCCTATGCCCTGTAAAATGCCAAATTTTCTCCTCTGTGGAAGTCTATTTATAGATGTTTTTCTTAAAATAAGCACAGGAAGCAGCATTCTCTTTTGCCTTTTTGCCGGCTGACTGAGCGGCACGTGCTGTCACCTGCCAAAGCACCCGCAGACAATGCAATCTGGGCTGTGGCAGCTCTGTAACACTGCAGTCACATGACCCATAACACGCTGCTGGGTGCGACCCTGAAAAGTTATTTTGTCAACATGTCATGTAGTTCTGTCACTCTGTCCTATTCACCCACTGATAGTTTAATTTATCTTTCCTTCAAAGTGTTATTTTTTTTAGCAAACAGCAAACAACCATGATCTTGGCACAAAAAAAGGGTTGCTGCTTAGAGCACCATTTTAACATAATCCCTGCCGGAATCTTCCAGTGTTGGAAACGAGGCCCAAAAAGCCTTATCCTAAGTCCAATCCCTGCAGCTCCTGGGGCAGAGCTGATTATGTTCTGCTGACATGAGCTCTGGTTCCTGGGTAAAGGAAGAGTTGCAGGGCAAACGGGCAACAGTGTGACGGCTTATGGCTGTCAGTTTAAGGCAGGTCCGCCTTCCCACCCTAACCATAACCCTGCCTTCTCCCATCAAGCACAAGATGAATACAGCTGAATTTCCATTTTCTAATGACTGTGGGACATGACCTGTAGCACATGCATCAAGAGGACAATAAATGTGAATGAGGAGAAATATTCAGTAAGAGACACTGCACTCATTTACTGAAATAGCAGCCATATTAAATTAGCAAGGCAGCTGATTAGTATGACATAGCCTATGGTATGAATTAAATTGTTTCATATTCATTTGCATTGCCTGACATTGGCGTGGGGTGACACCATTTTCATCAACTTTGAGGAATAAAAAATAAACAATGCAGCTCTGCCATAATGAGCTCAGTTCAATACAATCCAGAAAAAAAGAGTGAAAATACACATTAGTATAGTACACAACAGCCTAGCACAGCCTAGTACTATACACCGAGATTCAGTCATAAATCAGTGCGCTTTGACTGATTGCAACTATAATGTACTTTTACGTTTAAATTTTTATAATTATGCCGCTGATAATAATAGAGATTTGTGTTATTTTTAGTGTTGTCATATTATTTTTTTGTACAGAACATTCTTCTAGTAAACTTCTAGCTTGTCCATGTGATATTTAGCAAACTATATATGGACAGTGATGTTCTTCTTGTAAAGAAGTGGCCTTCTCCTTCCATCCCTGCCAAGCACACCGTTGCTGTTCAGTGTTCTTCTGATGGTGGACTCATGACATTAGTCTTAGATGTTCTTTGTGACCTCCTGGACTATGACACTCCTTATTCTTGGAGTGATCTTTATTGGTTGAACACTCATGCAAAGGGTAACTATACAAATAGTTAACACAAAATCCTCATAAATCTCTTATCAAGCTACGACACATTTCCAAAACCTCTGCTGTGAAGATTAGACTTTGATAGTGAAAACCACGATTTAGCTTCTTTAAATATCACAGGGCCTCCCAAACTTACACCTGATTGCCTTGAATTTCCTCATCAAATGAACCGATAATACCAGAGGTTCACATACTTTTCCCACATGCATACATTTAACAATTATCCTCAAAAAAAAATCAAGGAACAAGAACAATGCTTTTGTGCTATTTGAATTAGGTGATCAGTGGTCATTGTTGACACACCATAGCACACAGTGCATAACAACGAAATGTGTCCTCTGCATTTAACCCATATGTGACGTCGTGACATAGCAGGGGGCAGCTAATTCAGCGCCCGGGGAGCAGTGCTTGGGGGCGGTACCTTGCTCAGGGTACCTCAGTGGTGCCTTGTTGGTCGAGGATTCAAACCAGCAATCCTTCAATTCCAAGTACGCTTCCCTAACCATTAAGACAACACTGTCCTTAACCGGCTTCTCTATATCTTGTTTTAGGACATGCGTGAAAATTTAAATCACAATTTAATTCAAATTTATGGAGAAATAGAGAAATTTCTAAAGGGTTTACAAACTTTCTAGTACCACGTTATCGTAGGTGCACCTTTCAACAGATTGGGGAGCATGCACCAGTCCAGTGTGTTACCGTACCCACCACATGACAAAACTGCTGCAGCCACGAATTACGTAGGCATTCCCTTGATCTAGTCACTCGGGTCCTGAGCAACGTTACATGAATTTCACTGCCGAGGTAAGTGAACCTCTGAACAAGATCGACATTTTCTCCACAGAGAAACACACTATCGTCAGTTATACCCAAGAGGCCATTAAAGGCCCGGATCTTGGTTTTTATCCAGGACATTCACAAACCCAGACACTCAGACTTCAAACTCAGTCCCTCAAGACCCTTGTTCAGAGCCTCCATTGACTCCGTGAAGATTGCAACATTTTTGGCGAAGTCAAGACTGGTAAATCTTTCCTCACCAACAGATGCACCATAGCCACTGGACCCCATAACCCTGCCCAACATCCAGTCCATGCAAGCACTGAATAGGAGCAAGAACACACCCCTGACAAACTCCAAAATCCAATGGGAAGAACACACAAGTTCTGACTCCTCTCTGCACAGCACTTATAGTACCAAGGTACAGGCCATCCATGATTTCCAGATATTTCAGGGGGATCCCTTAAAGTCTCAAGATGTCCTACAGGGCAGCGCCATCAACTGAGTCAGAAGGTTTATGAAAATCGACAAAGGCTGCAAAGAAACCCTGCCGATATTTGCATTTGTGATCAATGAGAACCCTCAGTCCCAGGATACGTTTGATGATAGATTTGTTAGGTGTAAAACCGGATTGACTCTGGTCTCTAGTAGGTGAGCAAATGATCACAGATCCTTTTGAGGATGACCCTAGCAAGGATCCTACCCAGCACTAAGTGTTATCCAGTGTTATCCCCCTGTAGTTGCCACAATCAGCCTACCCTTTCCAGATAGGGACAACAAATCCCGTTTTCCAGTCAGTTTGGATGACCACTGTCTCACAAACGAAAGCAAAAATTGCTTGCAATGCCAGCCTTATCAGCCTGGAGATGTTCACAGTCAGATAGCGCAAATCTCTGTGAACTTTACTGCCCTTAGCTTGTTCACTACCTGTGCAATCTCAGTGAAATTGCTGGGGGGTGGGAACTAGCTATCAGCTTTGTCACCATATGCTAGACGAAACAAATGAGTTTTTAGCCTTGAATTAAATATCGGGAGTGAGTCTGAATCTCGGACACTGGAGCCCTGTAACAGAATGCTATGCAACCAAATGAAGACCGCCTGGTAGCCCACACCTTGAGAGCAAAGCCAACGAGGGGGGGGTTATGTGGAACCAGTAAAGTGCTGATATACTCTGGTGACCACTGAGTGCCTTATAGGTAAGCAGTAGCACCATATCATGAATTACATAATTATAGACTGACCTTACTTTGAGAATTCTGCTCTTTCAGACCCATTCAGGCTTTACTGGAGTATGAGACAGGGATAGACGCTTAAACCCCTGCTATTTTCATTAGCTTAAGAACCATTTGCAAAAAATATTTCAAGAAATCAAGAGATACATGGCTACATGAAATATTTGGAGAAAAAAAACCTCACCTACACTACATGCTCAGCACACATCCCCTACTCTCCAGAACACTATCCTCCGTGATCTATATCACATTTACACTTAAAGCACTCCATGGCTACACTCCTCATTATGTTACAGAATTACTTCAGCCCTATTCTCCCATTCACAGTCTTAGATCTTCATCTTCAAGTCTGTCAGCTGTCCCGAGATTTAAACTTCACCATATATTCTTAAGGTCACAGCCCCCAAGCTGTGGAATTCCCTCCCCCAGAGTCTTTGTGAAACTACTTCTCTCCTGGATATTCAAATCTCAACCCTCCTTTCCTTATCACTGATGATGGTGTCTAACTGGCTGATACATTTTGAAAGATGATTCAGTTTTTTTTCATCCTCCTTTTTTTCTCAAATCCTGAATATAATTATGAACACAATTTCCTCTCTGTGATACCGTGTGCCTTCATACTGTAGTCATCTGGAGAACAGAGGCTGAAATGCCTGAGGTTTTGTTAACACTTAAATATAAATCAATGGGAGCTGGGTGTGAAAAGCCTAATGGGAGGAGCCTGTCATGTACAAGAAAAGAGTCGGCGTGTGTAAAGGTATAATGGGCATTATTCCCGTTTATTGGAACTGAAAAAGTCTTGGATATTAAATTCATCTAGGAAGGATTGTATGATCTTGGCCAATTTTGATTGTGTATGTGAAACTGAGGAAGAGTGAGCTAATTGGGGTCGTAACCAGCAATTGAAATTGCCACCCATAGTCAATTGATGAGAGGTTAAATCAGACAGTGTTGCAAAATAATGCAAAAAAAATCCTCATAATCTCTGCTTGGAGCGTACACACTGACCAGGGCAGTATTACTGTTGTGTGTGCATAGCGTCTGTGGCAATATAATAAATGCTCCTCAGAAATTCTACATTAATTATACTTCTCCTGATGCCATTCCTACATCCTGGTCTGCAAGACTCGGCTCAGTAATAAATCTGCCTGCACGATGTCAGATTAGGTCCTATTACTCACTGAGACAACCGTCAAAGCAAATGGGGCAGAGTAATCAAGGATGATGTGGCAATTATAATTTCCATCTTGCACTGTTAAACTTGCTCCTTAATGTACTATGCCTCTTTCTTAATGAGTTGACTACCTTAAAACATCTGAACATTCTGCTGCTCGTTGAAACTTGGCAAACACCTACTGACTATTCACAGTTGATCCTGCTTACCCCCTTATTTACAGTTTTTGTCTAAGCCCCATTTGAAGGGGTGGTGGTCTGGCTGTGGTATACTGTATTTTGAAATAGTCTTAAAGCTATTGTTGTTGACTTGCATCATGATGCAGCATTTGAGTATATTCGTTTTTAAATTCCTGGACAGGCATTCATATATGGTATACTAATCTACAAAGCTAAGCTCCATCATGCTTTTTCACTGAACTCAATGAATTAATCAGTCTTGTTTGTGGCATGTCACCTGCAATTATTTTACTGAGTGATTTCAATATTTATGTGGATACCAAATGTACGGCCACTCATGAGCTGTGCTTCACATTAGATTGTTTCAGTTTCATACAGCATGTTGGATTTCATCTGCTCATCTGGTATTCAGAATGTTTCTTTGTTTGACTGATACTGGTATATCAGATTGCACACTAATCAAATTTTGTTTTAACTACTCTTTGCCTAAAATTAGCCAAAAAATAATGATTACCATTTGCAATCCCAAGCTAACTGATACGGCATCTTTCTCAGAGTCACATCCATGATGCTGTTGAACTGTAGCACCCTATGCAGATACTTAGTGTGTATAATTCTATGAGGTTAAAATCCTGGATGATCATGCTCCTGTTGAATGCAGACGAGTACCCACTTCTCACACCTGGCTGTGGTTTATACCAGAGCTAAACTATATTGCCAAAAGTATTGGAACATCTGCCTTTACACACACGACATCCCATTCTTAATACATTGGGTTTAATATGGAGTTGGCCCATCCTTTTCAACTATAACAGCTTCAACTCTTCTGGGAAGGCTTTCCAGAAGGTTTAGTACTGTGTTTATGGGAATCTTTGACCATGCTTCCAGGAGAGGATTTGTGAGGTCATGCACTGATGTTGGGCAAGAAGGCCTGGCTCGCAGTCTCCGCTCTAATCCATCCCAATCTGTTCTATCAGATTGAGATCAGGACTCTGTGTAGGTCAGTCAAGTTCCTCCACACCAGACTCGCTCATCCATGTCCTTACGGACCTTGCTTTGTGCCAATGGTGTGCAGTAACGTTGGAACAGGAAGGGACCATCCCCAAACTTTCCACGAAGTTGGGAGCATGAAATTGTCCATAATGGCTTCGAATGCTGCAGCATTAAGAGTTCCTTTCACTGGAACTAAGGGGCCAAGCCCAACCACAGAAGAATGACCCCACACCATAATCCCCCTCCACCAAACTTTACACTTGGCATAATGCAGTCAGGCAAGTACCGTTCTCCTGGGAACTGCCAAACACAGACTGGCCTATCACTTTGTGGCTGAGTTGCTGTTGTTCCCAATTGCTTCCACTTTGTTATAAGACCACTAACAGTTGACAGTGGAATATTTAGTAGCAAGGAAATTTCACAAATGAACTTATTGCACAGGTGGCATCTTATCATGGTACCGCGCTTGAATGCACTGAGCTCCTGAGACCTACCCATTCTTTTGCAAATGTTTGGAGAAGCAGTTTGCATGTCTAGGTGCCTGATTTTATACACCAGTGGTTATGGAAGTGATTGGAACACCTGAATTCAATGATTTGGAGGGGTGTCTTGGCAATATAGTGTATTTACCATGAAAAAAGCAGGGCTCCGCTTTGAGAGTCTCTATAAGAAAACAGGCCTGGTTGTTCATATTCTGGCTTATTCTGACCACTTGAAAGCATACAGACTTCTAGGCCTAAAACAGTTTTTTCCACTATTCATAACCTTTGCCTGCCTCCTGCCAAAACCCCTGCTGCTTCTGTTGAGCTCCATAATGTATTCTTGAAAATTTTCCTGTCAAAAACTTGAGAATTTATATCAGTGCTTTTCTGATAACTCTCCTCTATCTCTGTCACAACTGGACCTCAGGAGGGAGTGATGATCCACAAACAGGTTGGAAGTTTTTGAAGATTTTGGCTTTACTGCACACAAAATACACAGTACTGGAAAATCAAAGGGCTGGGAGTGGTCAAACAAGAGGAAAAGAAGGAAGAACAACTAGTGAAGGAAAGTCTTGCTGGTTGCTAGTGTCTTGGCAGGGTCGTCAGGGATATGAGTTCTGTCCACACTGCCTGGGTTCCCTGCGGTGGGATCACAGATCCTTCACGGAACTCCAACGTGTCAGTGTTTTTGTCTTCTGCTGGTTCAATTACGCCCACGCCCAATTCACCACCGCTCTGCCCAAGGCAGCTCAGACCACACCCATCGGCCAGACCCTTGGTAGTCTCCAATCCTCTGGTGTTTGGCCCTGCAACTCCTTCCTTTGTTCCTTGGGTCTCCATTTTGTTCCTCGCCGCATTCTCTGTCCTAGTCAGCCGTGGTCCCTGATTCTTTTTCCTAGGCATATCCAATAGGTTCTGCTGTTCCCCATTGTTCTCCTCATGTTCCATATGTCGGTCTTAGTTTCCCTTTTACATACCAACCTTGTCCAGTCTGTTCTTTTCCCTGGGTGTTGCTGATGTCTCGTCTGGTCTGATCTTGTTTCCCCAGTCCCAGGTCCTGTATACTTTGTCTTCCACCTCAGTTGAAAGCTGCTGCTGTTGTCAAGAATCCTGGTTTAGACTTAGTTAAAATCTTACAGACCCATTTGAAATCTTTCATTTATGACTAAGATTTTGGAGTCGTTGCTGCTCAACTTAAAGATCACTTAAGTGCATATAATCCGTAAGAACCATTTTGATCAGGATTCAAAGCCCTAGACTGAACCGAAACAGCATTGCCTAGGGTGGCTAATGATCTACTCGAGGCTACAAACTCTGAGGCTGTCGGTGTACTTCTCCCCGTCGAACTTAGCTTGGCATTTGACAGTGTAAACCACAAAATCCTGCTCAGACTTTCAGATATTGGTGGTGTTGCTCTTTCCTGGTTTACATTTTACTTTATTGACCATCAGTATTCTGTATCCTTCAAAGCATTAAAATCTTCTCACTCAAGACATCCCCCATGAGTCTGTTTTAGCCCCTTTTCTCTTTAGTATTTATGTGCTCCTGTTAGGTCATATCATTCATCACCTAATTCATCTTCTCAGTTTTCATTAGTATGCTGATGACACACAATTATATACAAAACCAATACAGTCACCTCCATACCACCTGCCTCACCAATTACCTGCCTTAGTATAGTCAAGCACTGGATGACATCTCATTTTTTACAACTTGCTTCTGATAAAACTGAAATTCTAGCCCGACTTGGAAGTTGATGTAAATTGGGTCCTAGTAGTGCACTCAACAATTGCCTGTAATTAAGGGGTAATCTTTAATCAGCCTGTTACCTTTCTGTCCTGTATTAGTTCTCTGGTCGATAGAATAGCATTTTTCCATCTCAGTAGCACTGCCTGTGTGCTGCTCTCCATACAACCCATGTGCTTTGACAGCCAGATAAACACCTTCCCATTACCAAATACTCATCCACATGTGTAAAAAAGGTGTAAAAAAGGATGAAACTAAAACAATGTAGAAAAACATAAAGCTCTAATTAGCTTCATCCAATTACACTATGTTTCAAACATAAATTATAACACTCCACTTTGTTTTAATGTTTGGACTACTTAACATTAATTTTCATTGTAGAAGTGACCAGCAACACTCGTTGCCCAAGAGGGGTCTACCAAACTTTACTAAACATTTACCTTTCTAACAATAACATACATAAATGATAAGAAGTTTAAACTAAATGAATATGTACGGACGATGCTACTGCATCCATGAAGATGAAAGGTGATGGAAATGGATTAATAAACATATGTCAGGGATGGGTAACAGCTTCCATTAGATTAAGACAACTTTTTCTTGCTGAGAAGAGACGAGAAAAAATATTCTACAGGCTGCCAATAGGTGGTGCTAAACTACCACTTCTATTAAAGATTTAACATTTTAATATCATAACAAGGGGCGGCATGATGGTGCAGTGGTTAGCACTGTCGCCTCACACCTCTGGGACCCGGGTTCGCCTGGGTCACATGTGTGTGGAGTTTGCATGTTCTCCCCATGTCGTCGTGGGGTTTCCTCCGGGTACTCCGGTTT
>JAODJX010000109.1:22215608-22225833 GCA_026776945.1 Isichthys henryi
CCTCCAGGTCTCACTGTCATTGCCCACGTGAGCATTGAAGTCCCCCAGCAGAACAATCGAGTCCCCTGGAGGAGCGCCCAACACCCCTTCCAAGGACTCCAAAAAGGGTGGGTATTCCGAACTGCCGTTTGGCGCATAAGCGCAAACGACAGTCATGACCCGTCCCCTCCTCAAAAGGAAACCAGAAACAAAAGGACTATGAAGGATAAAACCAAGAAGGGGTAAAACCAAGAATTAACTAGGAGAACAAAACACAGGCACATGCTAACTACAAGCAGGATCTGGAACCGCAGGGAAATCACAAGACCAAGCACACTCAACAGCCGCAGGAACCACCACACAATGACCAACTAAGGAAATGGAGCAAGGGCAGGCATATATGCACATAACAAGGGCTTCGATAAGAGACAGTTGTGGGCTATTACAGAACACTAAGAACTACGACTAACAAGAAACAAGTGAGCATCATCAAGACTCACTACAGACAGACACAAACACCAGGAAAGACTAGACTAGAAACATGGGTACAGAACATAACTACAAGCAGGAGATACCAAGTAGCAAAAACAAGGAACTAACAGAAGTACAACAACATAACTTTACCAGAGATACAACAAAAGCAATTGTTTAATTATACAATGTTGAGGCTAGCTAGCGGCTCAGATGGTAGAGTTAGGGTAGGGATGCTTCTTTCATGGCTGTATGCTCAGCCCATTAAGCCATGTGGCAGCCCAGAGGACAAGAGCTCATGTTAAGAAGAAAAACAAACCTGGGAAATAATGGAAGATAGGATGACCAGCAACACCTGCTGGCCAAATAGGGAAACTACATATGGCCAGTGCAGAACAGGGACGGATTATGACAGCCTATGCCTTTCAGATGGTATAAGCTTTGTTTATGCATTATGGGAAAATTCTGAGAAATTGCCTGTTAAACTTAGATTTCAAACTGCATTTACTTGAAATGAGTACAGCAAAAGTTGACCAAGTTTTGTCGGGAAAAATCCTTGGACCTCTTTTAAATCTATGCACAATCGCCTAGAGTCTATTTTTTAATGCAATACTGTCATGGCCGGCAGGGGTTTGGTGGAGGTGTAAAGAGAGTTCAGAGACGAACAAAGGTTTATTGAATTACACAGAATACACCAGGGAAAGGCACAAATTAAAAGGGTCAAAAACCTATGGGGAAAAATACAAAAAATACGTAAGCATACAATATTACAGTACAGTGCACATTGTTGGATTATATTCCTGTTGTTTCTATGAAATGTTTGAATGATTGAGGAGATGGTTGTTCTCTCAGCATTGAGCTGCACCCTTTGATCAGCCTCAGCCATTGTAAGGCCATGATTGAGGACGTGGTCCAAGTTGTGGCCCTTATTTCATGAGGAAAGTGCTTCTGTTCTTGGCCATATCTCTGTTTTGTTCCCTTACCCTTTCATCATGCAGCCTTACTCCACTTCTTCTTACCAGCTGTTGGCCCTGTTCATTTCCTCATTGTTCTTCAATTGCCAAATTGCAAGTGTGTTGTGCTCTGTCAATATATGCTTTACCAACAGAAGGTTCATGAGATGCATCTCTGAGCTATTTTAGAGAACTGGTTGATCTAATGCTTCAAAAATTCCCCTCTCTTGGTGAAAGTCAAGATTCAACTGAGAGAAATTCATCAAATTTAATCATTTATATTAAAAAACTGTAATAGAGATGTATAGAGAATATGCTCGACAGATTATGACAACTGGTTCAATCATTTTGCATATAATGACAATGAACTAATGCCTGGATATTTTGGGGGGTGAGACTATTCAACGGAGAACCAGTACAATACATTTTGACCAACATGGCATAAATAATTGATAATGTAGGAACCAGCAGGCGATTGTACATAATAATTTGCATGACTGTGCCAACACATTTGCAATTTCACCAGAACAAGACATCGTGCTTACGATGTGTTGTGATGCGATGAGGTGGAGGTTGTACAAGTAGTTATGAGAGTTTCATTCCTGATCTGAGAAATGTACCACGGTGACTGAGAAAAACTGTAATAATTCCATTTTGGTTTGTAAACATGAAGAAATGCCTTTAAGTACAAAGGTATAAGCCAAATGTGTGGTAACCATGGTCTAAGCAGGTTAACGCACTCTGAGTCGTGCATTGTATGTCTTTGAATGCACTCTGCAGAGGCAACCGCCCTCTACTTCAAGGTGGTTGATTCACCGCCTCTGCAGTCATGTGTTTAAACACATATAAAGCACAGCTTTTCATGCATTATCCCTTACTTAAAGTATTGCCATTTCCTCAGCATAACTTCTCATATCAGATCAAAGACGTTTCTGTGGAAATCAATCCAATTCAGCCTGCTTTCATTGTTCCAGATAACACTGGATTACCCTGGGGCACCATCCAGTTCCATCCATGTAGAACATGCGTGCAAGAAGCAGATATGCCAGCGAGAAAACATAGGCAGTTCAGTTGTTCTTAGTCTCACCACAGCAGTCTTTGGCCATGAACCAGAAAATGATACTGTATAAGGAGGAATGTTAACAGAAACACCATGTAGCTGGCAACTGGAAACTTTCACACATCCAAAGTTTAAATGGTTACAATAATGTAAGACCAACATCTAGTTGCAAAGCTGCTTATAAGATTAGTTTAAGCATTAGCACTTTCTTGAATCACCAACTGTCATAAATTACTGAACAAGGAGTGGCACAGTTCAGTTCAAGCAAAGGTAGCCAAAGATTCTTCGCATTATGTGGATTAAATAAGTGAAATGACATTAAGCCATAATTTTACTTCATACAGGCAGTCATTGAGCCATATTACTTGTTTCATGCAGTATTATACTGAATGTTTTCAAGCAGAGAGACAGTTAGGGTATGAAGATGAATCAGAATTCCAGTCATAGTCAGTTCTGAAAGGTCATTCTAACATGGGTCACTGATGGCTCAGAAATCTGTTTAATGTTTTCAGCTCCGTAAAAAAATGTTTGAACTGTATAACAGTGAAATCTGACAGCAGATTAAAGGAGTCTTTCCACTTCCTCACTGGGTCTGGAATGTTCCAGAAGAATGATGTGTGCAATATAAAATACAATATACATGTAGGGAAAAATGTATTGGGGCAACTGACCATTACACTTACTGGATCTTTTATGACATCCCATTCTAAATCCATTGGCATCAATGTAGAGTTTGTCTCCCCTTTGCATAACAGCTGTCACTCCCAATATGTTTGTGCATATAGTGTATTATATTGCTAAGAGCTTTTATAATTATCCCATAAAATGGCTTAATGTGTGCAACTGACCACAAAAGCTCCAGTGTTAGCTGGTAATTCGTTTCCTTTATTTAGAAGGGCAGTTCTTAGAAAGGTAGTTCTGATCTTATTTTCAAATCATGTGCTCCAAAGTTTACTCATATAACAACCATTAAATACTACTGATAGTGTAAATGCCGGATTACACCTTACATTTCCTGTTACTTTATCTAAAGGCCACAGCTATCAGAAATGTCAGGATAGCTGTATTCACAGCTAGACTGCCTATATTATGCTTTCAGCTTTTACTTTTTTTTATTCTTGTTTATGGTGTCATAAGTTTCAAGTAGATGAAGTGTTTACCAAAAATAAAAGACAGATCCAGTGGCTTTGGGTCTTTTAATCTTGTTTTACGTTACTCTTCAGATAGCAGATACCTCTCATTGCAGTTGAGAGATTTAATTATTTCCTTTACATTCTACTTTTCCAAAGACCACTCTTTGAAGGATTCCGTTTCTCTAAAATTCCCAGTAGATGGCACTGATGCTTCCCAGTCACATCTGCTCCTCAGTGCTTAAGAATCTCCCCTGATTTTCCACACACGCTATTCAGAGAGCATTTTGAGGTAGAGAATTCTCCTTCCCATCTGCTGTCCTCCGTCATTAGAGGAATTACAGACACTTTGGGCTGCATTAATTATCACCCAGACATTTAGAGCAGGTCCAAGCATGAATGGATGGGGTGAAGCACCTCCAAGGTAGAGCAGGAACCAGACTCCCCCTGGTTAGATAAGCAGTTGGCAGATGGATGCATGGATGGATAAAATTATAGGATTTTTTCTGATGAAATATTAAAAAAATGAAGCAAAGTCATGCTTGTCTGTTTTGAACTTTGGTACTTTTTAAATTGCTTTTCAAAATGCACTTCATAGCATTTATTACATTCCCTACTATTTCATTCTGATAAACATAAACAACAATCTTGGTTTCTGTACTTGAAAGCAGTAAAATTCTGCTGTAGTTATTTGAACAACTTTATTAAATGGTTCGATGCATAAAAAAATTAAGAATAAATGGTTAGTAGCCACATGGTTGGTTGCTGCTATAATTCCAGTTCTCATAGTATACCTGTGATATTATAAAGACACTTCTCAGCTAGTCTGCTGCAAATCAGTTTGAAAAAGTTGTATCTATTTATTTCGCTGTGTGAAGCAATGATGCATGCAGAGCTGAATGCTCTCTGTTGCCAGGGACACGTTGTTTTCGGAGATATTTTGCTTATCTTTCTACCCCAAATTATGCATCCCTCTGCCTCCATCTGTTGCTGTCCATAGCTTATCCCGAAACTGTATGTACACCTGTCAGGGCCCCCTCTCCTCTGTTGTTGCCATCAGAGCAGCTGCAGACGGTCAGTCCTGTCAAAGCTAGAGGAGAAGGTCAGACAGGTGAGCACTGGGTGAAATGGCAGGTAAGGAACCTGGTGGTTCCCCCTTGCGCTGTAAGCGTGGAAAGGCAGTGTATCGGCAGAACTCGTTTGGGTTAATGAGTTCAGTGCCGAAGATTCTTAAGTTACAAAGCACATGTTTATGTTCTTCAATCAGACCCAAGGTGGGCTCATTTGAAGCAATGGGAGGAAACAGTCTCCTGTTATCAGTCTGAGAGTCGACAGGCAGCACAGCTGAAATACCTTCCTAATGGCGAGGCTGAACGATGACCCGGAGAAAATACGAATGGTTTTCTGAGTGTAAATAAAGACAGCTGCACTGAGGCCCATGAAAAATAAATGCAGGCAAACAATCTAGTGATTTATGATGGCCAGGTCCGCTGTTAGGCTCAGTAACATGGCCATAGTGCAACCTTCCCATCATGTTTATTTATTGTATTCCTCGAACTTCGGGAGATACACATGGCTGTAGCGCTGGGCCACCGACAGGGCAGAAGCTTTACTTGGTAAGATGTTAACTCAAAAAACCATTTGACAGATCTTTGTATGCATGAGGAAGAAGTCGAAAGGATTAAATTTGGAGACAGATCACACCAGAATTGAAGCAGCACTGAACAGTGACAGCAAATAAGGGCAATTTTGACACTTGATCCAGTTATCAGAATAACGCAAAAACTATGACAGATTTTTTTTTTTTTTCAAGCTTTGCAGAGGCATCGCTGTACAGTATATGCGGGAGGAACTGGGATTGATTACATTTTAAGACAGATTGTCCCAAAATTGAAGTAGGACTGCTTAGTGATTTCAGAAAAGGGCATGACTCTCAATCTCATTAAGATGATGACTCAAAAAGTTTTTAGCAGATCTTTTTCAGACCGTGCCGAGGCTGGAATAGGCTTCCAAACTGGAATTAAAATTATGCATAATGTCATATAAAGAATACATATATAATACAAATGACAATTTAAAACATGGACATTACCACATACAAAAAATATAGCTAACCACCTAATTGGTTAGAAAAAAATTATACAAGTTGTCAGGATCTGTCTGGGTTTTGTCTGTCATTTCCTTCTTTGGCCAGCTGGTGTCGCCGGCCATCCCATTCTATGTTCCGCTAGTGCCCCTTAGTTTTAACTCCTAATGTGTTCACCTGTTCCACGGATCGCTGCTTGGCTAAACGTGGTAAGTGGGTGTCTCAGAACCTAGCAATCCTCTGGCATGGACTTACCTGTTTGGATGTTTAAATGGTTACCGATGCCTTTAATTCTGTTTCCCTTGTTTTCATGTATTTCAGTTTCGGTCTTTCTAGACACCTTTGCTCCTGTGTACCGTGATCGTGTCCAGATTTATTAAGTTCTGCTTTGCCTATGCGCCCAGTATCCCCCAATGTTGGAATCTGTAATGTTAGTAATTACCCTCACATTTGCTTGGTCTCTTAGTTCCTAGTGTTCTGTTTACTGTCTATGAGTTAAACCTGCCCTTGCTTCGTATTCATTACCATGTGTATGTAGTTCCTGCCCTTACCTGTTTCCAGGCAGCCCATTGTGGTTCTTTGTGTGTTTGCTCCTGTTCAGATGTATGTGTTGCTTTATGCTCCCTGCCTTCCTTTTTTAGTTCTTCTGCTGCTCCCCGTTTTAGTCACTGCGTCCTGCCCACCTGCTTTCATCAGACCCTTCGTTGTCCCTTTTGTTTCCTTTGAGCTGAGTGAAGTCCCTTGTTTTGTGATGTCCTTGCACCACACCCCTCCGCCGTAAGTGAAATGTGCAGAAAATGAATAAGTGTAGTTCAGAGTTACATACCACCACTAGCATTCAGGTAAGGACACATTTATTGACTTTTACATTTCCGGCTGATCCATCCAATAATTCTAGAAATTGTAGAAGTCGAGTTGTGTGAAAGGACTAAGATTTAGATGGGTGGAACGGAGACGGGACTGTCCAGGGAATACAGGTACAATGCTGCTGTCACCGATAGCTCCTTTTCAGGTTTCTTCTCCATTTCTCTTGCAGCAATGATGCATTAACCAGCTTTTTATATTAATATATGATATGTCAAATAAGAAATATTGCTGAAAACCTGTTTTTTACATGTATATCCAGTCATTCACCCTTGTTATCCAGCATAGGGTAAGATTGAGCCCGGAGCCTGTCCTTGGAAGTGCAGAACCTGAAATTAGGAACACCCTGTGTCTTTGTCAGTTTGATCTTAAATGCCCCCAATTGTCATTTCCAATCTGGGCAAAGCTTCTCAGAAGCACTGCCACAAAGCCACATTAATGGCACTGGAAGCTGGGACTGCAGTCTGCACTGATCTTTAATGTTGACGATGTGGTGAGGCCAGCTACAGTATAGCTGCCCCAGGGTTGGGCTTTTGGTTCACTAACACTAAAAATTGACATGCTGAGTCTGGGACTCCATCTGCTTTGTTTTATTTTGCAAAGTTTAGTTAGCTTTCAGAGGTCTTCCATTCCTTATCTTGGGCCTCCTCCAGATAGCAGGCCAATTTAAAATTTTCACAATGGAACACAAGTGGAAATAAGATGAAAGATTAATTCATTTTAATTGGTGTAGCTTCATGCTTTTCTATACTTTTGATCAATGATGAAACAATGTTCTTATTCTGAAATTTAATTTGCTTCAAACCCATTTACAGGTGAGGAGATGGTGGCACTTTGATTCCTACTTTTCTTTCAGTGGCATATGAAAATTGGATTGTTGTTAGGTGTATAATCTGATGTATCCTCTAACTCAGTGGTCTCAAACTCCAGTCCTGGAGGGCCGGAGCCCTGCACAGTTTTTGGTCTGCCCTCATTTAACACACCTGATTCAACTCCTTTTGCTAATTACCACACAGCTCTTGAGCTGACATTTGTGGTGGAACAGGGAAAGAACTAAGCTACACAGGGCTCCAGCCTGCCAAGACTGGAGTTTGAGACCTCTGCTCTAACTGAAAGGTTTATGCATGAACCCTTGACTGCAAGATGATGATATATGTCAGTAATATCAGTTACCATGCATGCACTAGTAAGTCAGAGTCTATGTTGGACATGCTTAGTATTACAAATGAGCAGATGAAAGTGAATACAAATCAATTTATCCACTGTGATTCTGCCATGGTGTTGTGTCCGGTGCAATAATATGTATGTTGTACCACCAGAAGTATATTTGTGTTTAAAAAAACAGATACTTCCTGCGGTTGACGGTACATGCGGGAGCTAGGAGACTGTGCACAAGGTTGCAAACTGGGTTGTGCTGTGCTCCATAAACCTGTGCTCATCTCAACTGGCCTGCTGCCCTTGGTATTTGTCACCATAACAAATTGGAGATAAGGATTTCTCCATTTTTGTACTTTTACTGTGCTCCAGGGAGATGGGGGTGTCGATTGTGCCTCTCCAAAGTTTTTTTATTCCAAGCCCCAGCAAGCCTACAGTGCCTTTCGCAACATGCCTGCGGATTTTCAGTAACTACTTATTGGTGATCGATACTGCAGGAGATAATTGGCCAAATGCACAGAAAAGAGCGGTTCTGCTTCACTGCTTCGGGACGGAGGGACAGAGAAGTTTCTATACAGTATGTTTCCCAGCACAGGTACATACAGCGTGATGGTGGATGCACTGACTGCGCACTTCATGCCAAAAGTTATTGTGATTGCTAAGTGACATGCTTTTCGTAAAAGATTCCAGGCTCCTAACGGGTCAGTTTTGCAATATGTGGCTTCTTCACGTGAACTTGTTGCTACCTGTGATTTTGACGATCATTCACATGAAATGATCCCTGACCAATTAATCGAACGTTCAGCCAGTGCGTGCATAAATGAAAGACTGTTACTGGAAGCTGATCTAACGTTGGACAGAGCAGTAACCCTTAGAACAGGGGCAGACGGGTGCAGACCCTGACACCAGCCCATTCAGTTAAAAGGAAAAGTCCTTTTAACGAGGGACCTTTAGCAAACCCAGCGACTTGCCCTGTTGCAACAGCAACGCGCAGACAGTGTAAAAGGACAGGCCACTTTGCCAAAATGTGACGCTCAGCTCAATCAAGTGTTCAGGAAGTGCGCGAAATTCAACTACCTGAACTTACAGTGTTGTACACGGAATTCACCACAGGCATGTCCAATAAAAGAACCTTCCCTGTGAAGATTTCTCCACTTGACTCATAGAACTGCATAGAGTACTTGGTGGTTGACACGGGGTCATCAATTTCCATTCTGCCGCACAGTATCTATGCACAGAGCTTCAGCAACATTCCGCTCACTCCACCCACAGTCAGGTTGGTGGTGCATCATAAAGCTAACGTTCTTGTCCTTGGGTGTTTGTCTGCGAATGTTTCTCTACATGGCCGTACAGTTCCAGCCACATTCTTTATAGTACAGAATGGAACACCAGTCTTAGGAAGAGACTTGGTGTTGGGACTGCAGGTGCACATAACAAACAATAAAGTTTTTCTTCCTGAGATCAACACTGCATCTAACGCTCCTGCTCCAGTTGAAGAATGTGCTGTTACATCACATCCGACTTCTGGCTGTTAAGAACTTCGTTCAACGTGTGAAAATTGATGAGATTGTTACATCAGTGCGCCAAAAACTGCGCTGATTACCACTTTCAGTGAAATCTTGTATCAGAGTAACTACGCCACCTGCTGGATGCTGACATAATAAAAACATCCTGGTGCTTTGTGCCCGTAGAGTCTGGACCCCCATGACCCTCAATGGCATAAGTGGTTACAGAAAATGGATGGATAGATGCTTTTGTCAATCACAAGACACCACTTGATTTTTCTGCTGAATTTATTTCAAGTTTTCTTTTTTATCTTTAACTCGAGCTTTTTGTTCAGCACTGTTACATTCATTCACTAATATTGTTCAGCTGTCACATTCAAGCATTTTAATTTTAAAAAGCACAGATGCATTTTAACTGTTTTTTTTGCTAAGCCGTGTCCTGTGAGAGCAGTGTTTCATATTGTGTCTTGTAGCTGATTCCAGATTAACCCACGTCAGACGCAGAGGTCCCAGCTTAGCGATTTTTGTATAGAATAAGCACAGTTTAATGAGCGGCCTGTTATGCAGCTGTATGCTGGATGTGTGTAGGGTGGAAGAAAATTTAACACTTCTAGCTGTCTGCAGTCCTGAGATGTGGGACGTAGCCATTCCCTTCCCAAATATTAGGGTGTGTCTTAAAATGCACTGCTGATGACTCGGTTTGCTGTAAGTCCAGCATGACCTGCCAAACCCAGAATTAGTTTTACAGCTTTTTGAACAAACAAGCAGACTGCTGAGGTTCAGGATTTCCACACTGGGAGTTCTGTTATGTATTATTCTCCTCCAGTACAATAGTTTTCACATTTTCTGAACTATGGCTGCAACAACTAAGCAATAACATCAATAATAATACTTAACAATGAATTTTGTCATCCATCCATTTTCCAAACCGCTTATCCTTACTGTGTCGTGGGGGGTCCGGAGCCTATCCCAGAAGCAATGGGCACGAGGCAGGGAACAACCCAGGATGGGGGGCCAGCCCA
>JAODJX010000109.1:22228126-22238414 GCA_026776945.1 Isichthys henryi
GAAACCCCACAACGACATGGGGAGAACATGCAAACTCCACACACATGTGACCCAGGCGGAGACTCGAACCCAGGTCCTACAGGTGTGAGGCAACAGTGCTAACCACTGCACCACCATGCCGCCCCCCATGATTAATATGTGTTTGTAAAACAAAAAGGGAGTTGAAATGTACCTGAAATAAAATATAGCTAAATCAGACGTATCACCTACGAACAGTGTTGGTCAGACTAGTCAGTGGTGTTGCTGCAGGTTGTGTCAGCATACAGAAAGCAGCGCCAACAAGCCAATTCAGGGCCAATCGTCTCTATGGAACACAAAATATTTCCATACAGTGGAAGGTGAATTTCTACTAGCGACCAATTGTTGTTCATTTTTGTTAAATATCTCACAAATGCGCCACACTGTCTGTGAGTCCAACAGCAAGGACGGAAATGATCACGATTGGCTTACAGAGCTCATGCAAAAGCAGCGGCAGTAACCACTAGAGTGTTTTGTTAACATACACTGCATAATGTAGAAAAGAAACACAATTAAAGATACATGACTTGTAAAAAATTGAACTTATTGAGTTAACCCAGCTGCCTACTGTATTGTACTTCTTGATATAAGAAGACTGCATGTGTATATCATGCAATGTCCATATTAATAACGGACATTGTGCAGCTCTGTTGTATGTTTAGCAATTACAGCAAAACAAACAAGTGATGAAGTAATCTGGCCGCAGTCCTAATAGGTCTGACTGGGGTGACTTCCTGTCTGGGTCCTATATTTGCATATTGTGACTGACTCTGCAAATGACCCACCAGATAACTCAGCCAGCAGACTAAACAGGTTGTATCAGAGCAATAGGGGCCTCACGGAATGTCTCATGGAGAGGGCAAGAACCCATAAATGAAAATGGAGAGCTTTGTAACACGTAATTTCCAGAGAATGTGTTATCTCTGCACTTCCTGGGGGGTGGGGTATTATGTCTTTCTTTTCTTCCAATATGCCGCCAGTGACTGTAAGAAGCCTGTTTATGATTTACACACACAATGTCATAAACTGAGGTCATTTGGCCAGGCCAGCATAGAAAATGCTTCATGTTTGTTCAGTAGGAACCATTGTGCAATAGCTAGGAAGGGGACAATGGAAGACAGGTGTCATTTGTCATTCATTTTTGTTTTTCACTTAGTAAGCGTTGTGCCAGAGCGCTTCGCATTTTTGGAGTTTTCCCAAACGCAGATTTTACTTTCCTGCATTTTCTTATACTTGCCTCTCAATAATCTGATGGGACCGATTTTTGTGTCTGGCATCTTAATTCTCACATAACATAGAATTAATGAGGTTAATTATGGGTGACCACTTCTCCATTACAGTCAGTTTGGCCAGTGCATGTAGTTGAGCGCCCCCCTGCAGACCCATCCTATTACTGGGGGCATTAGACAACACTGGTGGCCACCCATAGCTATCCCAGAATTCAGTGTTCTTGGAAATCCAGTGACCTCTCTCTGGTCACACAAGCCCCCCCCACCGCCTTAAGCAGCTGAGCACTGCTGTAGCTTCTTGCGCTTGCAGAGCGCCAAGATCTACAGCATCTGCCTCTTGTTTTCATTTTGTGGGGGAGAAGGAACATCTGCCTTATGATGCGTAAATTAAAAGCTGCATCTGGACACCATGGAGAACACAGGCTGTCCTTTCTGACCAAATCTCGTGATCAAACTGCAACAATTGTGTGGTGGGTCAAAAATTGGATGGCAATTCAGCACTGATTTTACAAAACTAGGAAGAAATGGGTACAATTTCATCCAAGTCTCTCCATGAACCCTGTTTCAATATTTTTGATTTAGGTGACTACTGAGTTAATCTGAGTAGCTTCTTTGGTTGAATGAAAATGATGCACAATGCAAAAATAGAAATAAAGGAACCATAAAGGACACCTGAAAACTGAAAGTATTAATATCTTACTGCAAAAGAAGTTGGCTGGGAATGGTTGTAGACCTCTTTTCTATGGTGCTGTGGGTATCCAAAATCAACATACGGCCTGAAAGAGAGTGGATTCAACATAGAGTTTAGATGAATAGCTAAAGATACAGCGATATAATCACCAGCCTGAAGCAGATGTGTGTATGCGTGTGTGTATGTGTGTGTGTGTTTCTTAAACTATATTTTAACCCATTAATGTGAAATTGCCACTACAAAGGCACAAGGGATTAAACACAGTGACAACCCATCCTCACACATCACTCATCACCACATGCCTTGTACAGTAACTAGTGTCTAAACTAGTCCCCCCCACCCCCCAGCTTGGAGCTCCAAACTTATTTCTCACGAATCTGATGATCTGGGAAAGAATCGTCTCATTACTCCCTCACACACTCAGAAGTTCTGAAGGGCCCTGAGCATGTTTTGTTGGACACTGCAATCACACACGAAGCGTCTTGTTGCTGTGTGGCCAAAGGGGTGTAGGGGCAAGGTGATGAATGAGCCCCTGGAATGGCAGAAGGCTCCTGTGAGACAGACGCTCCCCACAAAGGAATGGCTGGAGTAAGGGCTGCTGGATGTGGGCGTGACAGATGGTTTCAGATTTCGCTTTGCTGTCGACACAGCTGGGGATTGGGGAGTGTGTGTGAGAGTGGGAGAGAGCAAGGGAAAGTAGTGAGAGAGAGCGAGAGAGAGAGAGAGGTCTCGAGTTGAAGCTTGGAAAAGACTAAAAAGGGTTAAGGGGATTTCCTCTGAAAGCCACCCCCTCCGTCTCTCTCTCTCCCTCTCTTTCTCTCACTCCCTTCCTCTCCCTCTGTCTCACCCTTCAATATGCACTTGCAGACATGCTTTGCTGCTCATTGGCTGAATAACATGGTGTGTAGTAGGAGAGTGGCAATAGAAGTGGTGACCACGCAGTGCTGGTCTGCTCTAAACACAACGGAGTGCTGTAGTATCATGGGGGTTTGCCTGGGGAGGGTGTGACACCACCCTGCTCTACCCTGGAGTTTTCATTGTAGTTAAATATGTCTTTGGTCTTGCTCAAGATGGACACTGGACTTATAAATCCCCAAGGAACATAACTAAGGCAGAGAAGGATGACCACTTTGGACAAGACGACAGCAACAATTTAGCAAAATGGTAACTTCATTTTTGGTACTATAAATGTTTGCTATAAAAGTTTGTTTGAAACTTTCCCCTGTTTAACAGAATCTTGTGCACATTTTTTTCTATGTTTAACAGATTCAACAATGTACTGTAATCATACTGCAGCTACTAGTAAACATTTTGCTTTCAGGTTACACATTTATGTTGCCATTCCTGCATGAGTACACTTTAGTGTATCAGTCACTGCAGGATGTGGAATTGTATTGTCAGATAAAGATCATAGTATCCCTCTAACACCTTAAATATCTATTTGAAATTCCTGTCATCAACAAGCTACACATAATCTTCAGCTTGTCCAGAAAAAATCAATTTCTTCAGCAAAGTTATTTCACCACATAGTGAAAATATGTAGCCGTTATATATTTATATGTAATTAGCTGGATTTCAGTCCTCTGTCATAGTTGGAGTATGATGTGATTCAGGGAGGCTAGTACTCATTAAAGTCACTAAACACATAGGTTAATTTAGTGAGGTGATGTCTTATCCTGCCTTTTCACTGACATTACAGAACAGACCAGTTTGTAACACTCCGTGTAAGTTTGTTTTCAGGTGAACACACAAGTACACAGGTGAGGCAAGCTAGTAAGACTGAACACGCTGTTTTTAGGAGCTTAACATTGGAACTATATACCTTAATCAAGCAAACTTGGATGAAAGCATATACCCTTGTAAATGCAGAATTCATTCTGCAAATTCTGACCATTCGATCTTGAAAGTTTCTCTTTGTTTTTGCATGTATGGCTGTAGTTGGTTCACTGATGTAACCTCTTTGCCGTCCAAATAGACTGAAATTATCAGACATGGAGATTATTGTAATTTTGTACAACTTTGATATAAGTTTTACAATGAAGAGCTGTAAATCATGCACTTCAATGAATGTACTCAAACTAAGCAATCTGTTTTTGTTAGACGCATTTCGACGTACATATCTGCTACCACATCTATTGTCAGATCTCTTTCTGCACTATTTATTCCATCTCCACATCTTTGCTCTTTGCCCGTTCGTCTGTTTTTTCCATAATGAAACAGATATAATGTTCATTATGTAGCTGGAACACACCCTCTGGTCCCTCCTTATTAAGTAGAGGCTACCACTGATGTTATACAGTCTACAGACACATTACCCACCATTTATGCGACACTGAAATGCATGTCAGCCATTTCAACCTATTAACATTTAGCACGTTCAAAAACTCCAAATGGATTTTATCTACTCCTATAGCCTTTTCACCACCGAGTCCTCTGACCACCATGGCGACTTCTGCCGCAGTGATGGTCTCTTATCCAGCAGAGATTCATACACTACCGCTTGCTGAGGGAGCTTATCAAAGTATCTTCTTGACAAGATCACCAGAATTGGATCAAAACTCTAAAACTTCCCACATTTTTTAAATGCCTTATGCTGGGTTGATATAACCAATGGACATCATCAAATAAAGTGCAGTTCTGGTGTGTCTTAGGCCAAAAATGCATCTATTCCAATTAGTGTATACAAATGTAAAGAATTTATTTCATTGACTTGTTCTATGTCTTATTACGGTATTTCATATGTGTGACATTTGCTAGTAATTGCGTTTTATTTTTTAGATTTTTTTTATACCTGTGTTTGCAAGAATTGCCTAGGCTAGGAACTCTTCATGTTCACCAAGGTCATCTTCGGCCAGGTGATGTGACAAGGGTGCCACTTGTGGTGGAGGGTGTGCGAGTTGGAGCTTTGGCTGAATCCACATTCCCGCGCTTATTGACATGTGTCATTCTTGGGGTTTTTAGCAAATGCAGCCAATATCATAGTGGAGGACTTCATATGTTGCTTTTCTTCATTGAATTTTTGTCCCCATTTTTCCTGTGTATTTTAAATTTTTAGGGAAATTTTTGATAGCACTGTGGTTCAGCACATTCACATGCTGCATTTTCCTGACAACTTCATCTTCCTACATGCAGAATGGTATCAATCCTATTGTCCTTCAACATCAACACCATTATGCCATTAAAAAACCTGTATAATGCATATTGATGGGTCAGATTTCACAACCCATAAAAGAATAAAAATTCCTTCAAAAGTTTAAACATGTTAAAGGCTACATGACCCCCTTTCCATTTGAAATATGCAAGTTAAATTTAAGATGGCCCCCTGAAAGACAGTAGATGCTGTTCACATGTTCATATGCACCTCACCTATTTCCCTAACGCGAAAATATATTATGTCAATTCAGCAAGTGCCATGGTTGCTCAGTGGGGATTTGAGTCTCGTCTCCGCTCTGAAGGTGGAGTTTGCCTGTTCTTTTGGTGTCATGTTGGTGCTTCAGGTTGCCTTGGACAGCTTTAGTCCCTGTGCTGTCTGGGATAGGCTCCAGACCCCTTCTTGACCTTGACCAGGATCGGCAATTAGAAGATGTTTATAAGTATCAGATGTTGCACGAACATCTGAAAAGATGTCAGAAGGTTGCAGTTACCTTCAGCAAATTCCTAAGATTACTCTTGGCCTCATATATGGAAGTAAGCCCAACCACTACTTCCTTACTGACATATAAAAATTTCAGCAGCAGCTTCTGGGCAATTTGCCAAGAGAGCTTTGAATTTTGTTTAGGTTACATCTCTGTCTGAATGTACTTTTATGGTGAAGCTATATGGGATTAATTGGCAAATTGTCTAAACTTGCTTCAGTGATCTTAAACTTATGTGCCAAACAATAAAATGTTACACATTTTATTTGTTTATATCTGGAATAATACAGTGCAGCCTCAGCACTGAAACGCCAATAAATCTGTCCTGATGTCTGCCAATTCAGCCATCAGGGTCTCCTTTTAGTTAGACCACATTGTTTGTGTTGTGCTAGACATCCACTCCAGAGATAACACCCTAAACCCGAGATGCATGCATGCGGACCACGATGCAGCCTGACAGACACGCTGAAGCTGACGCATTTCTGTTAAATTCAATTATGGGAAATATTATGATCCAGCTCATTTTTTGTAATTACAGAATAGGATGGAAATTTACAGGTTAGAAAGACAATATCTCTCTTGGCCCCTTGATCTAGACACTTGTCAAAAACTCCTCTGAATTTGTCAATGAGATTGACACGTTGCAACTGTTTACTGTATGAGTTGGTTATTAAGCCTTTAATGAAGGTTTCAGATACTTTTCTTTCACTGTCTGCTTGGGAAACCTAATAAATGTTTGTAACAATGCCGTTTATATATGTTGCTAGGGGGTTGGAGCACACCTGCAGACCCGTTTGGCTGGGGGGGAGAAGGGTCGACTTCAACAGGAAATAAACAGGGTTTGCATGGTGCTAACAGCAGGTTTGGCATGCAAACTCTCACCATGGAATCTGTCTGGCGTTCCCAATGAAAAACCCCCTTCACACAGACCTGCTGGGTATGCACAGTCCTGAAAGGAGGCACTGTGTCCCTCTGTGACCCGCCTTGGCCCAGGCAGAAAGTGCACGCAGAAGAAATAGTGTGCACTTTGTGTGTAAGAATACACCACTGTAAGAATGCAGCGGTTACACTGAAAACTACGTCAGTGCTACGGCAGCATTCCTGTTGAACTTGCAAACAAATGTAGGTAAATACACAAATCTCTCTGCTCTTGTCTAAGCTGCAAAGAAGAGCAGTTTGTACTCTGTGTGCCATTTGGTGCTCTGGTTTAACGATGCCAGTACGGTACAAAGTCAAGGTCTACCATACAATGACTTTTGTATCTAACACTTAGTGTTATACAGTGTTATGTAAATGTTTTGCATCACATAAAAAAATTATATTTGTTTCTAAGTAGTTAGTTGCCTTTTCATGTACTTGAGAAATTATTTCTTCCATGACTTCAAACTGAATTTTAAAATGGGAAAGGAATGCCCTACAAATGAATGCATGGCTTTCGTGCTGAGGGATCTTCACATATTTCATCTTAAGCACATGCAGTATTTTAAAATGGCAAATAGTTGAACGGAAAACATGTTTTTGTTTCTTCTGGTTTGTTTGCTTTGAATGAGGCTGATCAGTATAATATGATTATTTCTAAAAAGATGATTCTTGGTAAATAACTTTGTCAAAGTCAGTGAATGATGCATATATTTGCTCTGTCATATTATTAGTCAAACAGGCAGATGCCGGCATAATTTGGTTAACATACAGTATTGAATAAGTATTGGTAATGAGAGACGCCTCCTGTATGGAGAAACTAGTCACATGCACTGTTCAGGTGTGATTTTGGCCAATTCTTCCACAAACTCTCTTCAAATTTTGAACATTGCAGGTCAGTTCTTTCCATAGATTTTTCAATTGGATTCAAGTTTGGCGATTGACTGGACCATTCTAACAGATTTATTTTCTTTCTCTGAAACCAATTGAGCTTCCTTGGCTGTGTGTTTGAGATCATTGTCTTGCTGACAATGACTGTATTCCAGACTATATTCTCCCAGTATTCCATTGGCTTGTCCAGCAAACTTTGAACGTGCTTCAACATGCTTTTTCTTCAGCACTGGTGTCTTGCATGGTGAGCATGCATAGAGGCCATGGCAGTTGAGTGCATTAGTTAATGTTTTCTTTGACTATACCTGCTAATTCCAGGTTTTTCTGAAGCTGTCCGTGAGTGGCCCTTGGCTCTTGAACAACTCTTCTGATTATTCTTTTGAAATCCCATGAGAAGCACCTGGTTGTGGCCAGTTTATGGTGAAATGACGTTCTTTTCACTTCCGGATTATGGCTCCAATGGTGCTCACTGGCACATTCAGAAGTTTACAAATACATCTGTAACCTGTGCCATCAGTATTTTTTGCAACAATCATGTTACAAAGGTCTTGAGTGAGCGCTTTGCTTTTACCCATCATGAGATGCATCTTGTGTGACACCTTTATAACGAGAAACCTTTTTATAGACTATCAACTATGACGAAACCAGCTGGTATTAATTTGTACTAATGGGGGCAGGATTGCTTTCTAAATACTGACAGATTTCAGCAGCTTTCTTGACTTTATTCACCTCTTTTTCTTCATGTGTTTAGTACTTCATCCCTTTGTCATTTCATTATATTACACATAACTTAAGTCCATAAATTAATTGATTTCTTTGTACATGTGGATTACTTGTGGTTGTTACCAACGTCTGGTGTAAATTTAATGTCAATTTAGGTTTCATTTATAACCTATAGTTGCATCCAATAAATAACAAAAAACTTGAGCATGGTGGTACGAAATGTGGAAAAGATTTTAATTAAAATGTTAAGGGTTGAATCTGCATGTAATGTTTGTTTTGGACGGGATGGCATGTGACGGGGGATGGAAGAACGTAACATGAACTTTGCTGGTGTTTGTTGAGACTTAAAAATCAAGGAGTGAAGTGCTCATAAGAGATTGCCGTTTTTCTTTCAGCGGCAGATGAGAATCACAGCGATGGAAAGTTTTCAGAAGTGTGATGAAGTCTGGCTAGCAGAACAAGAGACAAAGTGTTTTATAGCATTAATAATGAGCAAGAGTTGAATGAAGGGCTTGTTACCTGACTTCAACTGATCGAGTATTTTCATGGCTTTATACTGCATACAATTCTATTGTTTTCTTAAACTTTAATGGAACTTTTTGGGCTGCTCAGTGGTTACACCTAGAATGATGAGAGCGTTCCACAAACCCTGAGAACACTCAACTCTGCAACAAATCAAAAGGAGAATGGCGACTGGCAGTAACAGTGCTACTACAGTATTGTTACCCTTATCTACAGTAGCACTACGACACTCATTGAATTAGCATAACTTGAATACCAGGATCCATGCTGGACATTTATAACAGTCTATATTTTAACATAATGGGAGCAGAAAGGATTTTACAGTAGGCAGCTCTATGCTTAAAAACGGTCTTTAAGTGCTTGTACGCGCAATGCTCAGGACAAATCTAGGGATTTCCTTTTTAAGTTAAGCGACAGCAAACCTAAAGACAATTTGAGTTTGGTTCACTTGAATTTGGCAAGATTTGCCAAGGACTTGAGCTGAGCTTAAAAAAATCTCCACAAGACAAAGGCAGCACTGTCCTTCTGACAAACACCACCACCCCTCAGTACGTACCCACACTCACTCCCATCCAAAAAACAAATAAATAAATAAAAGGGCAAGCATGCTGAGAACATGGGGAAGAGGTGCTACATGTCAGCAGCTGCAAACACAGGCTCACCCCCTTATTTGTTTATAATTGTTTGGCTGCAGTGGGGTGATGTGGAATGGTTCGTCCATTTGCTTGCCCTTTCTGTTCTCTTGTTGCACATCTACCATTGGCAATTTACAATAGTGAAATTACCAAAATAGCAATATTTCACCACAGTCCAAAGGTCTTGGCTACTTTAAACATACACAAAAAAACACTACAAGCAACTGATATAGAGCATGTGTAGGACTTCTACAGGCATCCATTGCAGAGAAATACCCCTCTGTATAAGTTTCTTAGCTTTGTCATCACAGCAAGTTGGAACAGCCTTGATTATACCTGCCTCAAACACGAGTCACTGACTCGCCTTCTGCTCCAACTTTCAGTTTGGATTTGAATCAGTCATTGATACCAGGGTCAGCCAGTTATGCCTACGGAGTGACTATTTTAATAGCAAGTCTCTGGCTCTGATGGGAAGGGAACACTTCATGCGGAGACAGTTTTTAAAAAGCGTTGCATCTTTGCCAAGGAACAGAACACATTTACTGATAGTTATGTATATAAACAAATAATTTGATTGCTTGTGGTATTTAAGCACATTTGTATCAATGGCTGTTTGTTTCACCACCAGTTATTACGCCCATTACCAAATGTACACATGGGAATGAGCCTGTCAGTAACATTCAGAAAGCATTCTGTAAGGCTGTCTGTTCTGAGCTTTAACCTGGACAATCAGTGTAAGAGAATACAATTCCAGCAGTAAGCCAGTAAACAAAGTGAAAGGTTTCCACTGGGAAGCCTCTTTGCTTTTTAAGAGTGACAGGGAGAAAGATTTGCAACTTCAAGTCAGTTAATTCCATACAAATCTCGAAGGAAGCCCTGTGCTCCAGAATCATACCAGCAGCGTGCACACACACACACACACATTTTTTTTTTGATTGCATTCACAGATCATCCATCCATCCATCCATTTTCCAAACCGCTTATCCTTACTGGGTCGCGGGGGGTCCAGAGCCTATCCCGGAAGCA
>JAODJX010000109.1:22240973-22276518 GCA_026776945.1 Isichthys henryi
TGTGATGTTTATCAAGAGGGTCACCTATGCTGAGAAAGGGCAACCGTCCCAGAAGACATCCGAAATCCCACGACTTCTGCCTGGCCAAGACTAAATTTCATATTCCAACCCTCCTCCCCCCCCCCTCCCCCATACACAGCACCCCCAGGGGAGTAGAAATCAGCTTGACTCAGAGTCCAAGGTACTCCCTCAGACTAGGGTCTCCAGCAGGACAGCAGACAACTTCTCTGCACGCGTACAGCTGGAATACATTAAGGGTTATGGGAAAATCATGGTGGTATTTCTCTATTCAAATAAACTGATTATACTTTGAAAAGCATGTAGAGTTGCAGCAGAGTAGAAAGGAAGCATACTTTTCCATTGAAACATTGAAACTAACACATGCATTGGATTTGGGTTTTTTGGCACTAAATATGACAGCTATTGTTGGTTCTTCCGACATGAGTGTGTGTCATAGTTTACTTTAGTGTACTCAGTTACACAATATGAACAACTTAGAGACAACACTTCACCTAGTTGAAGAAAGTACATAAAAGTACCTCAAAGAGAAAATTCATATTTTGGGGTCAACGAGGATGAGGGGATTGTGCAGTATAACTATGCATACATTTCCATTCGCCAAAGGAAATTCCATGCATCTGAGAACCATGGTATATATCCGTCTTTGCTGCCTAGTGTTCCCCCAAACGGTCCCTGAGCACTGTGCTTTAGATGTCTGCTTCTGGACCTCCTTCAGACAAATGCAGAAATAAGACCAGAAATCAAAGCACAATGCTCAATTGCTTGCATGTGTTGTTCCACCTGTCTAGTCCACTGAGCACTGCAACGTGCTGTGATTAGATTTAAAAAGTGCCTCTAGAATTCATGCAAGTTTCTCATTGCAATGTCGTAAGTGAAATATAGAAAGCAAGCTGTGCCCCTATCATCAGGGTCATGGGTTCACTTCACAGTCATGTCAATGTGTCCTTCTTCATTCAGTCTCATTCTGCCTCTATACTCCCATGTTCCCTCCTAAGTTCATGGTCATTGAACTGTGACATTGCACGCTCTTGTTTTTATATATCATATTTAACACAACAATTTTTAATGCATTCACTTCAGTTTCAAGCAGTTTTCTAGTGTAACTCTGATGTCTTGTTTGTATAATATTGGATCGAAACTTATTTTTAATCTCAATACAAATGCTGCATTTTATAGACAAGTTGAAGACAAGTACTGTGTTAGCTTCCAAACGAGTAGCATACATTATTATTGTATAATTGGAATTATTTTAGCTTGCTAAAAACTTGGGGGAAATCATTCTAGCAGGGTCGTCAACTTTGGTCAGTTGATTGGCGTGAGATTTTCAATTCAAGACTAGTCTACACACACATTTACATGTATGTAGTAGTTTTATGACCTTAAAAATAGTCTGCATGGTTTGCAAACAACCCCAACACTTTTGATTTAGCTAATTTTAGGTTTATAAACGAATAATATAGACTTGCCATAAGATTTATTGTAGAAGAGTGAGAGTCTGAAAGCATCAGTGTCATGCCAGATGCATGACAGTTGGCAACCGTACTGTATTTTTGTTTTGTTGTAAAATGTATGTGCATCCTCAAGCCCTTTGGCTGTATAAAACTATTGTACTCTAATCAGTCAGGAAGACCGGAAGTTGTCAATCATAGATTTTTGAAAGTAAACAAGGACAGTGAGTTAGGGGGCCATAACACCATACCATTCTCCATGTTATGTCCATACTCATTCTTAAAAAGAAAATATCTTCTCCCTAAAGTTTTACCCTAATTTCGTACAGAATTTAAATGATTTGCCTACAAATATTCAGGCATTTGTGGTTACTTTCAAACTGTTTCTGACTGGCAAACTCTGGGTTATTCTGGTTACTTAACAGCTTATTAAACTACTTTCCCTACAAGATGTTTTTCTGCTTTTATGGACGATACTGGGTCACCTCTTCCTTCCACAGAATCCTGAATCTCTGGACGCATCTATTCAAGGGGCCCTCTTGGTTCTCTACCCGCCCTTTGAGGCGACAGCGCCCACAGTCCTCAGCCAGCTCTTCCGGGTCATTGAAGAACGTTACCATGGTGACTCTCTTCAGTGCCTACTGGACTTCCTAATCCCTGCAAAGCACATCCTGGAGAGTGTGCAGCAGGCTGCCTGTGTGAGTCCCTTTGCCTGAAGAATTAGCGTTCTAAAAACTTCTATTACCTTGCAATTTTTTTCCAAAATCTATTGCCAGCAGTAGACTTTTATGTGCTACATTCACAAGAAAAATAGCAAAGCTATTAAAATAATGTCTGATTTAATTATTATTATTATGGTGCTCTTCACAAAATTTATTTTAAAGGATATTCTTGCTTTCCTGCATTTCAAACAAGTTAAGGCTTGACACCAGAGGCCTAAACCAAACAAATGCTGAGGTGCAATTAAAACCTTGCATTTCTATTTGAAAATATGTATGCATAATGAAATACTGTATATCATATCTCATGTACAAATTTTCAGGTGTCTCTTTAAAGCAGGTCTCAATGAAATGTGTGAGTCGTATTTCTTTTCAGTTTGTTGGGAGTTTTGTTGAAACAACATTTCACCAGTTAGAACATCTCCATCTTTTCCTAGTTTTTCAGTTGCTACAGAATGAAGCACATCCATTGGCATAAGAAACTTTAGTAAATAAAGCTGTCATTGATTTCCTCATATTGGAGCCATAATTTTCTTTTGAAATTAGGTCTGCCTGATCCAAGACTTGCACTTGAACATAAAACTACAGTAATGTCTTTTGCCAAGAAGTAGCTCATTTTGCACAGATGATGTTTCTGTGCTGTAAATATGAAATGTCTCACATTTCAGTCCCACATAGCATGGAAAGGCGAAGCTGCACAAACATGCATTGTGTTAGCCTTCAGTTAGATTATAACTAAAACGATATTTAATGATGTGCATGAACAAAGGGTTTTGTTTATCGCTCATAGAAGAAGAAATGGTCCATTGTGTTTGATCAAAAGGCTCCAATGATGTTACTGTATCTGTTAGCCGTCCATAGCCAGTGCTAGCTCTGGGCTCACTGCCTAGGTTTGCCCTGAAACACCGAGTTTTATTTTATCTCCTGACAGAGAAAATAGCACATTACTTGAAAATTCCAGGCATTCTTTCAGCATCAGGTTGCCCCTGGGGCATTCTTACAGCTTGAATAGCAAAGCTTGATTGGAGTAGTTTTTAGCACTATTGCTTTCACATTTAAGCCACATTTTTTTGTGTTATTGTAACAGGATGCCCTTACTGTACATTAGCCTATTTTGGTTACCTGATTTCATTCCAGCTAAGGCAGGCTATTCTGAGGTATTAGACAGTACTCCCTCCCTGTCAGATGATTCCAAATGACTTTGGCACTTTGGCAAGTTCAGAATTTTAGCTTTTGCTTCCTGATCTTTATATGTAGATGTGTTAAGCAACATAGAACATACCACCTTTTATATTACACCACCCAGTTTTTAGGCAAGCAATAGTATAGGAATAGCTTGTCTTAAAGTATATGTAAATACCAGGAAGTTAAAGCTGAATTTCTGAACTCTCTTCTCATATTCATCTTTTGATCTCAAACCCAAATGTCGTCAGTGTTTAGCAAAAACAAATAAACCAACCGTGCCGTTCCAAAAGATTTGCTGGGTGCTGCATGCACACTGCAACTTCGCAGAATATTCCTAGACACAATGAAAGAAAGCTTCCCAAAAATTAAGTAAAGAAAGAGTCCAGAATTTCATATTTTATTTCTTTGTATTTACATCTAGATGGAAAAGTATCACAAAAGAAGAAACCAACAATTTAGTGATATCAGCGAGTTGCAGATTCATTGTTTGCCTAAAAATTGGGTTGTCTGGTATAAAAGGCACTATTATCTGTTATTTAACACATTTAGATGCAAATACCAGGAAATAGCTGAAATTCTGAACTCTTGTCTCATATTGATGTTTTGATCTTAAAAGTATTCGATGTTTAGCAAAAACAAATGAATTGACATTAATGTTCCAGTGTTTTCAGAGGAGAGTGTAGAACCCTTCACCTGGGATCTGAAACTGAATCATTTATCAGTCTCTGAGATTATACAGTCTGCTTCTGGGCCTAACAGTGTGTTGCTAACAAGCCCACAAGTCTAACTGAGCGTAGACATTCTCTTTTCATGGATGGAATGTCTGCCCCTAGGCGGCGTACTCCAATGTGCTGTTTTGCTGTGAAGGCTGGCCCCTGTGTCTACGGGAGAAGGTGGTTATCCAGCTGGCGGCTCTGAATCCCTTGCTGCTGCGACCAGGTGACTTCTACCTGCAGGTTGAACCTTTTGCCGACCAGGCTGCTCGCATTGTCCTCAAGAGCCTTCTGGAGGACTACCGACAGGTTGAAGAGACTCCCATTCCTGAGACCTCCTACCCCTGCATCTTCACTGAGGAGTGGCTTAGAGACATTAATGATGGTCGTCATGGCACCCCACTGCGCCACTGTCTCCTGTCTACTGACCAAGGCATTGTGAAAGTTCCTTGGGAGCAGGTGGCCAACCCAGAGTTTATAGACAAGCCCAAAGCTATGGCTACCATTCCACTCCCTCCAGATGGCCACCCGGAGTCACCTGGGTTTCCATGTGGCCCCTCAGCATTCTCTTTAGAGACCAAGCTTCTGCCAGATAAAGATGGCATCACTGTTTCTCTATGCCTCATGGATGGTGGCAACCCCCAGCTCATGAAAGTGGACCAAGTTCGGTCGAATGGGAAGCCTGTTGGCTGGGTGTCCCCCAACACCTGGGACAACCACAGCAACCGTGAACTGGAGGGAGATTACGTGGATCTAGTGGAGTTCACCAAAGAGAAGAACGTTCAAGTTCTCAAAAGAGACCAGGTGGCACCAGAGCTCCCTGCACTGCAACCTGTACGCCGAGCCCCTCCTATCCCATTTTGTGACCCTATATACCCAGCTCCACCCACCCACCCTCGTGACCCGTCAGTTCCACCCACCCACCCTCGTGACCTGTCACCTCCACCCATCCCATGCTTGGATTCCATGGTCTGCAGCCCCACCCGCAAGTTTATGGATGAACCTTGTATTCCATGCATAAGGAGAGGGCTGGCTGAAGCCTGTGAAGTGAAAGAGCTTCGTGGTCGGTATCGGGAGTCCTACCTGGAAGCTCAACAGAACCCAGTCAACTTTGAGGGTAGTACTCTGGAAGCTCTCGAAGAGTGTGTAACTACCATGGGTGTAGGAGAGGCAGAGGGAAAAGACGTGGTTCTAGGCTTCAAGAAGATAGGAGCAGACTCAGAACAGGCCTTGCCTTGCTGTCATTCCAACCATCACTGCCCACCTACTGCCCAGAGTGAAGATGAATTCCAGTCTCAGCAGACCATAAAAGACTTACTGAACAGTAGCAGCCATCCAGGTAGTGTCCTCTCCCTCTGCTCTTCATTTGTGTCAGAAACACCTAAAAAATGCCTTGAAGTACCACGGAAAGTCAACAGGAGCATCAGTGACATTCGCCCTGATGTGGTTCCAAACATGAATAGACTACAATTTAAAAAGATAAATGCTTTTGGACTCGTGTACCCAAAAACAGACAAACGAAGAAGCATCAAACAAGGTGAGAGAGCTCCTTTAATGTACATTTTATCTGTCATAAAGGTAGGATTCTGTCTCGTAATTTATTAGTAATGTTTCCTTTTGTCAATAACAAATAATTAATTGTGATGCTTGCCAGTTTATTGTGACTTTTGCTTGTTAGTTGATTATCTTGACACTGTACAGAACTGATTACCTTCCCTCAATTCTATAAAAATGATTATGTAAAATTTGAATATCTGTTAACAACAGGTTAAGCAGAGCTCCCCCCACAAAAAAAGAAAAAACACAACATTCATATCACGTAAACTACCATTTTAATGACAGAATTTAATGACAATGACCTTTATTTACATAAATTTTTCAGTAAATACAATCCGTACTATTTTAAGCTATTTTACAACACGTATTTTGAGAAACATAATAAGTTAAATAAAATGCATGCTTTGTAGTCTTATACAGTACTTGCAAAAAAGTCTCATAAAGGTAGTGCAAAATGCTAAAAGAATAACCTAGTTGGCAACAGTATGCATATATTTATAAAGTTTTTACAGTAGCAATCAAGAAGTGACATTTGTAAATTACAAAGTGACTACTTAAGTGAATTTGCAGTTATCCATGAAGAGATGTATTTTTACAGTATTTGCTCATTGAAAACACTCTCACATCACATCGCTGACTCCAGAGGGTTAAGCTTAAGTAATGGTTTTATGTACACATGTAAAGTGGAGTGATACTGTACATCTGATGTGAAATGTCCGATTGCGGTCATACTCTGAAAGCAGCACTTACAGAACACAATTTGTCCAATCTAATTTCTTGGTCAGATCTGTGTACAGGGGTGGCATGGTGGCGCAGTGGTTAGCACTGTTGCCTTACACCTCTGGTAACTGGGAGTCTTTGCCAGGGTCCATGCGTGTGGAGTCTGCATGTGGGGTTTCCTCCGGGCACTCCGATTTCCCTGCACAAACAAAAAACATGCTGAGGTTAACTGGTGGTTAATTTACCAAATTGCCTGTAGGTGTGCATGTGTGAATGGAGCGTGAGTGTGCCCTGCAATGGGACAGCACCCCATCCTGGATTGCCATATTTTTTGTTTGACAAGAGGTGGGGGGTGTTCTCCAGTCTGTAGTTTGCTTCACTAAAAATAAACATTTTGGTCAGCAGCCATCACTGGCTGTTTCTTAACTTATAGAGAGTCTCTTCCATTACAGCAGTCTGCTCAGAATGCTATCTATTCCTCCCCTGTCATTATATGGGAAAGGAAAGGGAAAATATGGCTGGCCGTTTAAAGTCAGAGTTCAAAGTTATAAACATCGCCGTGACTGCTCAGCTAAAAAGAATCCCCTGTGATTAAAGACTGAAGTTTGACATCCTTCAACTGTCTACTCTCCCACTAGAAAGAGTGCATTCAGTTACGCTAAGTGGTTTGTATGGACCCTGGGATTCCCTTTGTAGATTATCCAGACAGAGCTGCCACATTCCATCTCAAGGCAAGATATGTGGTGATCACACAGAAGGCAATGGGCATGACCCCCCGCCCTGAGCAGGGTGCGCTGGATGCCTGAGACATTGGACTGAGGGTGAGCCTGGGGAGGGAGAGAACGTGGGTGGTACAGTGGCCTCTTTGCTGGGCTGGGAGCCAAGGACCCACACTCAGGATGTTACTCATAGGTGGTGACCAAGAGAGAGAAGCTATTAAACTTTACAGTGTTGTCAGATAACTGGAAGGCTAAAGTCTTTTGGCACTGAAAGCATCCAGAACCTCCATAGATGTAGCTGAGGGAAAACCGAAACATTTTATGATCTAGATTTTTAGGGGTGCAAAGAGTGCCTTTCAACTGGGCTCAAATAATTTCTCCTGTGGAATTTATTGCAATATTCACAACAAAATCTGTTTCTTCAGCTTTTCATCGCTTGTGAAAACAGTCATGGTAGAAAGATGGTTTGCTCATCTATTAAGTGTGGTTTAACAGAAGTCCTTTCAAGTGTAGTTGCTGGTATCTTGATAATGGCATAATAAATTGAAGTGAGATTTTTAAGGTTTGGGGTGAAAGTGGAACCATTAAATTCAATGAAATGTATTGTCATGTAGTGCCTTTCACAAAAGAAACTGGCTGCCCAACTCAACCCTGGCATCCTCGCATTATTGAAAAAGAAGTAGTGTACTAGCCTGCTGAAAACAAGGTGTTAACTGCGGTCAAGGTCAAAGTTAAAGTCCATCAGTGAGTCAGTTCTCCATGCTGACCTGTGTAGGGTGGCAGATTGAAGGCTGCACCCCCGATGTTTCGGTTCGTAAGTCACATCCACAATGTCACACCTCCATGGGACTGAACCAACACTCCAGTGCCACCCCAGTCACCAATAAATGACAAATAATAAATAATATAATCATATAATAAATCTAAATGAAATTCCGAATTCGGAATTTGATGCGATGTTTTCTACATTAGTGACACTGTATTGAAAGGCCGTACTGATTAGGTGTGTTTAAAATTCACAATTTCGTACAAATCTTGATTTTGGGTTTGGTGCAATTTAGGTATAGCAGGGAACTACTTTTATCGACTACTGTCTCTTCAAAATGTTCCTAACCTGCCTATTAGGTCTCACATCTTTTAGCTAGTGTTTTCATTCTTTAAAATCATAATATCGTGACATATAATCACAACTAGAAAGAGATTTTTCCATTTTTTTCAATTCTGAAATAGTATAACTTCTAATAATTACAATTCATTTACTTATTTTTAAAAACTAATCTCAACTTTGAAGTGAAAACCGAATTTGGTAAAGTGGACACTACAGAGCTTGCTATAAGAGAGGATTTTCATGATGCTGAGGATTTACCCCTGGTCCTCCCTTATCTGAAGATGCTGTCCAGGCTGGTGCAGCTGAAACAGCATCCTTACATGCTGTGAATGAACATCAAAAGAAGGTCCAGACTCCTCAGGGTGACAGGACCCAAGACGTTCTTGCTCATGTCCCGTATTTGCTAGCCAGGCCATCTCCAGAAGACACTAGCAATTACCTCCTCTATTTGGGAATTACATGCCTTCCAGGTAAAGTTTCCCTTTTGCATGAATAGTCAATGACACAATAAGTCCTTGAATATCTTAAATGAGGGATCAACCTTTCTTTTACAGTGCTTGAGATTAAATAGCTAGAAAATTTCCAAACACTGAAGCCAAAGTAGTTTACTGTATGAATACAGATCACATTATAGTTTGTTCTGTCCCCAGGCAAATTCAGATTCAAGATTCAAAACTTTATTGTCATTGTATACGTATAATGACATTCTTTCTTGTTTCCTCCCTGCAGAGTTAGGCAGCATCTAACATAGGGCATAATCAGCGATAATAAAATCGACACAATAAATACAATATACATACAATAGGTACAATTGTAGGTACAATGGAATACCCCATTGCTGAGTTGTATATACTCCACCTTCCCTTTGTGATCCTGTGAAGTATGCAAACTACTGTAGCAAGCACAGTAATTGCAATCATACACAGACAATGTCCCAGATTTTCCATGTACTTAAAAGAAACTTGTATTTCTTTTCTATTGTCGGCTAAAGCATGGAAATCCAGTGCTGAATATTTTCAGTTGAAGGTGTATGGTGGCAGGCTTGCTACATGATGTCATCCCACTTTTCCCCTGTTAAAAAAGAAACCGATCATTCTAGGAAAGTCCCTCATAAAGTTAGTTCTGTATCTGTGTGTGTGTGTGTTTGGGGGAGGGAGGGTCTGTCTGCCACGGTAACGATATATGAAAATTTTCCTTCAGGCAGCCGAGACCGGACTGGTAGAGCAGTAGTGGAGGTTTATGGGGATCACCAGGGCTGGAAGTCCCAGTTTGCCTCCAGCCAGCAGCTGTGCAAGTTGCTACTCCACTTCCACTTCATCCCAAGGTGAGACACAACTAATCTCTGCCCCTGTTGGTTTTTACAACTTCCATCTTTTCCCAAAGCCCAGGGAATGGTCTACTGGTATAAAAAGGTTAAGGTGAAATAAAGGAGACTGGTATTGATAATGACATACCAAAATTGTAATGGTCCACCAGTTGCATTAAGGAGAATGCTATGTAAAGACGATAGTTGATGCCTCATAGATGTGAGCAGCACTGAATGGGTGACTCCTGTACTAAAAATATCTGGTAGGCTATATTCTTTGATAATATTAGAGTATGACACCATGTAAATAACCCAAATCCCCCCAGCTTTTCTTACTGTGCATCATTGTAGTCTTTCTGTTCATGTACAGTATATTGATTTTGGCAAATTGTCTCCTGTATTCAGACCAGCAGTTAAATAATAGTAAAAACTGTCACTTAGGTCATCATCCTCCACAATGTCTTGTGTCTGTATATCTTCAAACTCAATTTCAGTCGCTACCTCAAAGCTGTCCATCGTCAAAGATGCATCTCCACTGTCTCTCACTGCTCCTGAGTCCAGTAAAAAAAAATTCACAATGTATTGTTGTATAGTTCATTTGATAGATGGTACATAATGTTCACATTCTCCTGAATCCAAGGACTCAACTTCTGAATTGTCTCCATTTATGATTCTTTCCAGGACGTCTGTTATTGTATACTCTAAAACTGAACTGTAATGAAATGATATCTTAATAAATTATTAGTTATTGTAAAAAAGTGTTTTATCAATTACATGATTGTAATAAGCTCATAAACCACTGTTAGCAATACTAACTCCACTACCTTTCTATTTATGTCATTCAAAACCTGATGTTCGTTGCTGAACCTGATGCGATGTTTTCTACATTAGTGACATGTATATATTAAACACACAGAAATTTAAAACAGTAATACATGTAATTACTGTATAATGCTGCTCCTGTTTGCTATACATGATATATCTTTGCAGCTTATGTACTGCATTTGCTATTGGGAAAATCTAGTAATAAATTCCTTTTTACATTCTGTAATAAACCGACATAGTGATGTTATAGTGTTATGGGGTGACATGACCAAGAGGTGGAGAAAACCAAAAGTGCTGTTGAACATATAAGAGACTCCAGTATGGTTTTTCAGGAAAGAAGTTGCAGACCTTGGAATGACCCTTGTAGTAGATGCAAGAAAGGCCCCCCCACCCCCACAATTCTATAAGGCCTTGCTGATGGTACAAGTAAGTTGGCTTCCATCTAGTATCCACCACAGTAAAACTCTATTCACTCCAACATTTTCTTTTTAAATGTGAGTATATCAGCAATTGTTTTGTATGTTATTAAAGTAAACTACACGATACATTTTTCCTATAAGCATCATTACACCTTGTTGATAAGGCAGTTAAGGTAAATGGTGAAGTCATGTTCAGAGAGAGAAACAACCCAAGTGCAGCCTTATAAGAGGGATAAACAGAGGAACAAAACAGGACCACATGGTGTATAACAGGGAACTGGGGGCAGAGGAAAACACAGACCAAACATAAGGAGGTATAGGGTCAAATAAGCAGGGCTTATGCAGGCACTGAAGCAAGCAACAACATGGGTAACGACAATGACCAGACTGGGGCTAAGAAGACAGATAGGTACTCTTATACAAGACTAAGAAGGGTACAATGAGTAACAGGTGTGGCTCAATAGGTGGAGATGGGAGGGTCAGGCAGATGGACACAGTGGAACAATTAACACTGTGATGCTTTTGGAAAAGGATGCATAAATAATAGAAAATAAAGTATATTTCACAAACAGAAGTTCGGACATTGACTCGCCAAGTATCGATTGATTTTCAGAGTGTCGTTTAATTGTTGTACCTTCATGTCCATACCTATAACTTTTGGCTCAGGAGCAAGCCCTCAATGCAGTGCATTGTATTGTCATGATGGTGGACAAAGACACAAACCCTCGTCCTGAAAAGCATCCTGGACTGCAGGTCAGATATAACTCTGGTCTTTGAGAAGGCACATTCTCAATGAATAGTGTATAGTCCATTGCCTTTGCTGTGTCAGTAATAGGTTTTAATTTTGGATTGGTTGAACCAGATGGAAGTTGTAACATCACTGAAAGCACTACACAAGGTTGTGGATGGACACCAGCTAACAGCCAGCTTTGAAGGCACTTTCCCTTATAGCCATCCTGATTGGCTGAAGCTATACCAGGTATAAAGGATAATAAAGCAACATCAAAGAAATGCTCTCCTGCCAAGGTGGATGAATCATGTCAGACAGAGTTTTGAAGCAGACTAATCATGTATCTCATTGAAAAACCTTATGTTCCAGAAACTGGATCCCTTTGTGTCTGACCTTCAAGAGGCTTCCAAATTGCTTCAGAGAGCTATTGGGAAAATTGAGGGCAACAAAAAGATTGACACATTGCAGGTACACTTTACATTACAAGAGAAATGGTTATACATGGTATGTAGACATGCATATCTACACACATTCGTTCGTTAGTAGCAGGTTTGATATCGTGTCTCAATATTGTTAATGTCGAGACTGTGGAAATCTAATCTGGGCCATCAACAGTTTGCTACGGATAAAAAGTAATGAGTGCTATGTCTGTGTGTGGCAGGATGTGGAGCAGTGTATTCATGAAGAGAAAACACTGATGAAAGAAGTGTTAGAGGACACAGGACTGGTCACATTACAAAGGGAAGGTGGGGCCATCCTAGCAAGATTGAGGAAAGAAGAGTCTCGATTTTCACATTCCGAAGACTACCGGTCAGTGGCTGTTCCTGGTGGAATTCTGGGAAACCGTTTTGTGCTGATAATGACTTTAGAGAAGACAGGACACCACAGCAGTTTAAATCTGCTACATTTCATCCCAACTCCAGTTACCTAGACTACTACCCAGACCATCTGGTGTGGCTTTCCTCTTCTGAAACAGATACTTGTAATCACTCTGTCCCAACAGTGACACCATGGAGCTGGTAACCAGCCTGTACAACGATGTGGAGGAGCAGGTGCACACACTAGTGATGAAGTCCAACTACTCTCTACAACACCTTGACTTTCTGCTCAAACTCAGGGAGCTAGAAAGTAGATTTACCAAGGTACGCCCATGGACCATAGATTAAAGTGGAAAACTGTGGTAAATACATATTTGTGTATGAAAAGTTCAGTTATTCAAGTAAGGTTACAGAACAGAACAGCATTATTTAGTATGTGTTACCTAAAATGCTATATATCCTAACATTCATTTCTCCCATGAATCCCTTACTTTTAAGGTCATGTAAAATTCTATTCTCTTGGTCTCCAAAGTATGTCTGGATCTGAACCTGCTAGCTATTATACTCTTAGTCTTAGTCTACTGCTGACATAGTAATTGTATTAATGGTCATTACTTTATAAAGTTACAAAGTTTTTTCATAACAGTACATGTCTGTTCTGTGTCTGTATGGCATGCAGATCAGGGAGTGGTTCAATGCTGAGGGGGAACAGCAACTATTGAGGGCAGAGACTGTGGAGGATTCTCTGGAGCAAGTGGAGCAGACAGTGCAGAACTTTGATTCCTTCCTGGCTCAGGCCGCTGTAAGGAAGTGCAAACCATGTTAAAAATTCAGGAAGGCTACCCATTGAAAAATTCCCAGAATTCCTAATGTCCCTCTTGCTTAATTCTAGGAGCGACAACACCAGGCCACAACTCCAGTGACAGAGGCTGAGACAATCCTGGAGTCTTCCTATCCCGAAACAGAGATTCTCCAGACAATGCTTTATACTTTCAAGTCTAGTCTTGGCGATTTCAAATCACGGGCAGAGCAATGTCATAATGAACTGAAGACTTTGGTAGGTTTGTTTCATTTTTGTGAAAAGGTGAGTCTCTGAGCCAGGGCTGTAATTTTTTTGCATCTTGAGTTTCAATTTTGGGAACAAGCTTATCATATAAAGCATTTCAAGCCATTTAATGTTTTTTTCAGGCCATTGAAGTTTCTGAAGACTGTGCGGAATATCTTGAGCAGATAAAGCCCAGCTGTTGCCTAGCTAAGAACAGTCTTGGAACACTGAGAAAGTACCAGGAAAGGTTTGATGAATTTTCAGTGGAGCGCTTCCAGGAGGTTAAAACTCAAGCCTGTGCCCTGAAAGGCTCCCGGGGAATGAAAGTGTGGAATGTTGCCTGGCTCAGATTCCAAGAGGTTCACAAGCAGCTGGAAGAGAGACTCCAGGATCCTGGTAAAGTCCAACAGCCAGTGGATATAAGTAGAGGGGATGGAGTAAACGAGGAATCTGCTTTGTCGGTGCTATTTGCCAATTTAAACCCATCCCTCACCAAACCTGTGCCAACATATCTAGACTATGGGGCTAATGCAGTCTTAAGCTTCAATGCAACCCTCAAGCTGGATAATGAGGCATGCACAGAAGCAAAAACGAGAGCCGCTTCCAAAAACGCGACAGAGGAAAGTATAATTACAAAAGAGGAAAGAAACCATACAAAAAGTTTGAAAGAGTGCTCTGCAAAATGTGATCTGCCATCCATAGACCCCTTGAGCTGCCAATGGTTCGCATGGCATAGAACCCTAGGCAGATCTCTGAGTGAGGGTTCCACTGTCAGGTCAGTCTGTCATGGGTTACAAGCCCCAGACACCTCTCCGGGTCACGGCCAGCCATCTCATCACATACTACAGGCTGCACAGAGCTTCCAAATCTCTCGGCATGGCAGCTTCTGCTCCGAGGACTCGAGCTGCCGGCCAGACACCCACAGTCTGCAGACTGAGATCCCATGTTCGTTCACAACTCAGGCCGCCCAAGCATGTGATGGAGAAAAGGACAAAGCCAGCAGAGTTCTGTGAGTCACATCTCTTCATCCCACTTTCAGAATACATAATGAAATACACTAGGGTGGCCCATTTTGATCGGTAAAGTTTTCATACATTTCCTAGTTGATAAAGTCAGATGGGCAAAAAAATATATATATGTATTTCGTTATACATGGAGATGAACTTGTTTCATGTATGTTGTTTATCTATATTGCAAGAAATGATAATTAACAATCCATATTCCATTAATTAATCAATATTAGCAAATATATTAATAAATTCCAATTAATAAAATAAATGACATTGTAAATTTACTCCATACAGTATATCTATCCAATATTGCTTAACCACTTATTCAGTACAGCTTCAAAGTGTGTTCTAGAATATGGTCAGGAAGGCTGTACCTGGATGGTAGACTAATCCGTCAAAACGCGTATAAAATTTAAATAGTCACATTGCAGGCATTTTTTAGAAACTTGTGTTTCATAATGAGTATTTTCCTACAAATTTTTATTGCATGTTTCCATTACTGAACAAATTGTGCATCTCTTTCTGATTGTTGAAGGAAAGCATTTTAGGCCAGTTAATCGTTTAGAGGGGACTTGCCATTGAGGACTTTTGGTAGGCGTGGTAACCATGAAATTTATTCTGTCAGGAGGTTCCAGCGGATAATAGAGGAGCTGCTACTGACAGAGAGGGAGTATGTACGCTCACTGAGCTATGTTATGACCCATTACTACCCCCTGCTGGAGAGGCCCGATGTGCCTCAGGACCTTCGAGGCCAGCGCGGACGCATCTTCAGCAATCTGGAGAAGTTGCATGACTTCCACTGCCACTTCTTTCTCAAGGAACTGGAGAGCTGCCTCCAGGAGCCCCTTCGTGTGGGGCGCTGTTTTCTGAGACATGTCAGTATGCCTACACCCTTGACCCAGATTCATATGTCCCTTGCCCTATAACACAAAAGAAGATCTTGTTGTGGATGCTAAGAAACCATAAATTCATACCAATTACTGGTACAGTAGAAATGGAAATGGAAAAAATATAATTACAAAAAGTAATTTAGGGCTGGATATTGCCAAGTAGCCCGTGATACAATACTCACGATAAGTATCACAATATCAGTGTCACGATTCAGTGCATCATGATATTAAAATTGTATCCTGATGGTTAACAACCCCAATGTCAAAATGCTGGAACTAATGAAAATTAAAATAGGTCAAACTTAATTAACAGGCAATGAGATGTCAGGAAGCTGTGAGGGTCTGGTGTGGAGGTCTTCTCCCAACAGAAGTGAGAGGAATTATGCAGTCTAATGGCCAAAGGAAGGAATGATCTCTTCTGGCTCTGGGTGGAACATCATGGTAATATGCTGTATGCCTCCTGCTGAAGGAACCCAGGTAGCTGTTCAGGGTGCAGTGCAGGGCGTGGGAGGTGCTGTCCAGGTTGCCAATAAGTTTACACAGCATCCTCTCCTCAGCCACAGGCAACGGGGAGTCCAGCTCCATTCCCAGCATGGAGCCAGCCCTCTTGATGAGCTTGTTAAGCCTGTTGGCATCTGCTGCTTTCACCCTGCTGCCCCAACATACTACAGTATATAATTTGGCACTGGCCACTGCGGAGTGGAAGCAAATCTGCAGCAACTTGTTACAGATGTTAAATGACCGAAGCCTCTTTCAGGAATATAGCCGGCTCTGACTTTTTTTTAATACACTGGCTCTGGGTTCCTGGCCCAATCCAGTTTGCGCTCCTGTCGTCCTGTACTGTCTCCACTTCTGTTCCCTTGATCTTGATCTCGATGGACACTGTTGTCTTGGGGAACTTTTCCCGAAACCATTTCCTGAAATCCACCACCAGTTCCTATGTTTTCCAGCAAGTGGTTCTGCAGTAAATTAATAAATTGATGCAAAGATCTGAATATTGATGAAACATTGTGATAAAACTAATTGTGATATAATGATTAATTGCAGTATTGATACAGCTCTAAAATAATCAGTTATAAATAATAAGTTAGTAAGATCTAATTTCTAATTTGGTCTACCTAAGTTATATACAGTTTATTTCTTATTTTAAATATAAAGTGGCAGGTTATATGTATTTACACTGTCTGGCCAAAAAAAAGTTGCACACTTTAATATTTCGTTGGACCACATTTAGCTTTGGTTATGGTGCACATTCATCAATGCTTTGTTTCCTCATGTTTATGCAACATCTCAACAGATTTGCATTAATTCTCATTGATAGGTGAATTGAACCACTCTATAAAGTCATCTTCAGCACATCTCAAAGACCTTCAATGAGGTTAAGATTAAGACTCTGTGGTGCCCAATTCATGTGTGAAAATGATTCCTCATGATCCCTGAACCACTCTTTGACAATTCGAGCCTGATTAATCTTGGCATTATCGTCCTGGAATATGCCCATACCATTAGGAAAGGAAAAATCCATTGATGGGATAACCTGGCCGTTCAGGAGATTCAGATACTCAGCTGACTTCACTTTATCGCTGCATAAAGTTGCTGAGCTGTAATAATGATCCAATCATTGGCTCTTAAGTACTTACTGATTTAAATTCAAATGGTGACAATTTTTTTCCGGCTGGGCAGTGTATTTATGTATATAAATTTCCATGACATTTTGCTACCATAATTATATAATATTTTCATATATTTTTACATTAACATGTCATTGTCATGTTAACAGGAAGCTTACATACAGACAAGGTTTTCTATTGCTAATACAATACGGTATTGTTTCCTAACCCTGTTGTTGGAGAACCACAGACAGTCCATGTTTTTGCTCCCTCCAAGGCCCCTACCAGACAGTCCACATTTTTGCTCCCTCCCAGCTCCCCATAGGGAGTAAAGGCATGGACTGTCTACAGGTTCCCGAGGACCGGATTGAGAAACAAAAACCAGGAAGGGTATTTACCATGCTGATCACCTTGGAAGACACACATGCTGTATGTTTAATTGTGGTCCCCTCTGCTTAAACAGCTTAATTAATTCTTTCTTTCTTTCTTTCCTAACTCAGAGAGAGAGTTTCACCCTGTATGCACTCTACAGCAAGAATAAACCTCAATCTGATGCCCTGCTCATTCACCATGCCCATGGCTTCTTTCAGGCAAGCAACTATTGCATGTAGAAAGTAGCTTTTCTAGGCCTGACTTGTTATTTGTCATTATTTATTTATATATTGATTGATTTCAGGGGCAGGTATGGGATGGGGGTCTGGGCCTCCCTTTGAGGTTCTGGAACTACTCATCCCTCTGCTGGGCAAATTTAACGAAGGGGGAACACTACAGTACCACTCCCTGGTAGCAAACGGAGACCCTGAGTGATAGGCTATGAATCAGTGAAACAATTGTACCTTTTCATCACTGTTAATTCTCTGCACTCTTGAATAAACCTCAAACATTTTGCAGAGGTGGAAATTTCAGGTCTAGAAAGTAAAAACCCTAACCAAGATTTCGTTTCAACCAACTACTCTGTGACTGTGCCTCTTTATACTTAACTGGTTGGTTCACCTTTGCATTTTTGAAATGACAGCAGAAACAGCAGGAGCTGGGAGACAAGATGGATCTGTCATCTTACCTGCTGAAGCCAGTACAGCGGATCAGCAAGTACAATCTGCTGCTGCAGGACCTGTTGAGCGAGTGTGATGCATTGCCATGCAGTGAGAGAGCTGAAATTCAAGCGGCTCGAGAAGTCGTCCGCTTCCAGTTGCGCCATGGGAATGACCTTCTCACTATGGAAGATATCCAAGGCTGTGATGTGAGAGCCTATGATTAGGATGTGAGGGAGCAGACACAAGGCAAGTGAAGCTCTACTTTATTAAATCAATAAAGCTTCTGTGGTTCTCTCTCCTGTTCCAGGTCAATTTGAAGGAACAAGGGCCTCTGATCCGTCAGAATGAATTCCTGGTGTCCTTCAAAAAAAAGAAATGCTTTCGCCACGTGTTCCTCTTCCAAGAACTCATCCTTTTCAGCAAGACTAAGAGGACAACTATAGGGAATGACATTTATGTTTATAAACAATCTTTCAAGGTAAGTAGCCATAATGAAATAAATTTTGCTTGAATTTAATGTAAATTCTGACAGAAGTCATGTGTATGATCCTGATTTTGCACTTATTTTGACCAGACTTCTGATATCGGGATGACGCACAACTCCGGCAACAGTGGGCTGTGCTTTGAGATCTGGTTCCGACGTAGGAACTCGCAGGATACCTACATTCTGCAGGCTGAGAAAAAGGAGGTCAAGGAGGCTTGGGCCAATGACTTGGAGCAGATCCTTTGGGAGCAGGCAGTGCGCAGCAGGGGTTAGTTAGAGGTCCAGCTCTCCTTTCCCGTTAAATCTGCCCTCCCTGTCAAGCTAACCTCTGCTGTTTAATTGTTATTATGACATGTTGCAGAGCTTAGGATACAGGAGAGGGTCTTCATGGGAATGGGGAGCAAACCTTTCATGGATATCCAGCCCAGTGATGAAGCAATCTGTGACAGGGCAATCAAGTGTGTTCCGACTGGAAGAGGTGCATTTATACATGCTCTTTAAAAACATCTCAGTTAATAAACCCGCTTCTTTCAAGTAAAATATCGAAGTGGATTGAAATATGTTTTGTTACCCATGAAGAAAAACTTATTTTCTTCTCATTTCAGACTCTAAGACGCTATCCCAAGGACGTGTTTTGCTATCCCATGCTAATTCTACAGGTTCTGGGAGCACTTGTTCAACAGCTGGAAACACCTCATCCTCTGGCCGGGGTTCTCTACCCCCTGCAAGCTACCTCTGTGGTCATTCCCAGAGAAGAGAGTCAAGCCAAGGGATTTCTGTAGGAGTTATGGAGGAGGATGACCTAGACAATGAGAGCATACACCTCCTGGGTCAGTCTTTATTAATAATTGCGGAACACAATTGCAGAACTAACTACATAGCATTAAATGTTTATGATCCGGTGTTATGCACTGTTTGATGGGTGGGGGGTTCTTTGACATCTGGGTCTATTTTCGTTATTTTCCAGGGAACAGTTCTGAGTCCTCTGGTGAAAGCACCAGTGGGTTCGGTGGGTCTGACCACAGCTGCCAATCTGCAATTGGTGGAGACACACAGAACACATCCTCATCCTCATTTTCCATATGCTCCAAGGTGGGGGGACCATATGGAGTCCCCCCCCATTTCCGTGACCAGGGTTATCCTGTGGATTCCAGAAAGCAGCCCCCCGCTGTGTCAAAACCACTAACCCTGCCACCTCAGCAAGTACCTGGACAGGTTGTTTACGATTGTCATATATGATTGATACTTTACACTCATGTATAAAACAGATTTAAAAATAACATTAAAGTTATTTTAGATCAGTAAACACTGTAGAATAACTAAAACAAACTTTCATCATGAAGGATTGATATGACATCATATACCCTTGGATATACAGAACTGCAAAAAGTTTTGAGCCGTCAGAAAATGTTTAGTGCAGTTTATCTGGGTAGTAAGTGTATATTTACTCAGAAAAAAACATGATTTAACAGCGGAACATATGCAAATTGAAAGTAACACAATAACAACTAACAAGAATTTCTTCTGTTCTCCAAAAAGCTACTGATGGCTGGATTGCTAGAAGAACACTGCTTTGGTTCACAAACCTCTCTTCAGGGGTACCACAGCCATTCCATGTATTTATGAAATTTCACCACCAGCTCTCTTAATTCATTTATTGAATTAGTTAACAAAAGTCAATGAGGTTTTGATTCACCACAGGAAGCGTGTTAGTGGTCGAGTCAAAAAAACGTGGGTGTATTGGACATTTGCTGTAAATACTGTGCTGACTTTATGAGATTTTTTTAAAATTACTAACCTGGCACACTTTGACAGACATAATATTAGAGTTCTATAGCAACATGAAAATCATCTGAACATCATTGTCTTTGATGGCCCAAGACTTTAGTGCAGTACTGCATGTCAGTCAAAAATGCTATTAAACTAGTTAATAAATGCACATGTACTTAACAGGTCTTGCTTTTCAGTAATGCATCATCATAATTATATGGATGTTCATAATTGTTTTTTTCTGCAGGTTAAAGCAGTGGCTGTTTGCAGAAAGTCCACAGAAGTTTAAGTTAACTATATGTGATTTGTTAATTCTCTGAAATTATTTCGGCATTTGAGTGCCCCCTGAATTTGGTACTCTCTAAATTTCACTAATAAATGGTTGTCCTGGTTGGGGGATTTTTATCTTCCAGACTTGATGAAAGAGATATAATACAGCGTAATAGCTTAAAAAAGAACACTGAAAAGGAATTATTTTAAGCAAGCACCTTAAAATAAAATTTACCTCCAAAGGAGGTAGTAAAATTTTTGTATAGTTCACATTTAGCATAATTTTGATAACTAGCACTGCAACCAATCAGAAAACTTTGAATGGTTCAGTGCCTTATATCAGGTGACATTCCACAAATGGTTTAACTGTATTCCACTGAGGCTATGGACTGGATGCTCAACTGCAACACAAAATTGTATTAAAGTCATGCAGCGTTGTAACCCAGTGTACTTTTGGCACTATTCCCTAAATAAGGGTCTGCTTCTGAAATTATACGATTATATCCAATCATGACAGTATACCTTTAAAAGTATTACATTACAAGTATTTACTTTTATTTTTCATCATGTCTGAGTTCAGTAATGCAGTACATAGGAAGTTTTCTTATTTCATAACCTTCTGGCAAATCAGGCATTCCTAAGCATTGTTTGAAGTGCTTTTATACAATGGCGACTTATATTCATGGACCACAGAGACAAACATATGGTGTTTAATTGTGGACAAAATCTTGTTGTGTTGGTAATGAGTTGGAAACACAAATAAAGTCAACTGTGTTCAACTAGGACCTACAGTCTACTCTTTTAAGTTTTCTCGTCATAAATAGTGATTGGTTTTTTCTCTTTGGGTGGATATAGAATGTCCATCTGCTTAGAGAATCCATGGAAAGAAATTGTTGGGTAGCTCTAGAGAAGTTTTGGGATGCTGTTTGATTCTTCAGGAGGGTATGTAAGGATTGTGTTCAGTTGACATGGGGATATTGTCAAGTAGTGGAAAATTGCTTTTGTGAATTCCTCAACCTAGTGGACAGTGTTGGAAACTGAAGTTAGTGTAGCTGAAGTCACTACAGAGATAATAGGCCTCCATGGCAGAAAGGCTGCAGGAATAGACAACATCTACCGAGAGATGTTTAAAGGACTAGATGTTGACGTTGCATGCAAGGTAGGTAAAGTACCTCAGGACTGGCAAACATGGGTGGTGGTCCATATTAAAAAAAACGGACAAGTATGTGTGCCCAGGTTCGAGTTCCCGCCTGGGTCACATGTGTGCGAAGTATGCATGTTCTCCCCATGTCATCGTGGGGTTTCCTCCGGGTACTCCGGTTTCCCCCCACACTCCAAAGACATGCTGAGGCTAATTGGACTAATTGGAAATTGCCCGTAGGATTGCATGTGTGAGTGAATGGTGTGTGAGTGTGCCCTGCGATGTGCTGGCCCCCCATCCTGGGTTGTTCCCTGCCTCGTGCCCATTGCTTCCAGGATAGGCTCCGGACCCCCCGCGACCCAGTAGGATAAGCGGTTTGGAAAATGGATGGATGGAAGTATGTGTGTTCCAGCTATGAGGTGATTATAATGCTTCACCTTCCTGGGAAAGCCTATGCCAGCGTTCTAAGAAGGAGATTCTTTGATGGTTGAATCTACGATTCCAGAGGAACAATGTGGAAATACACTTCTTACTCACTCAGCTGTTGAATGAAGGTTCAAAGGAATATGTAAAAATGCTCTACTTGTCCTTTATGGATTTGGAAGTCGTATGAACACTTGCAATGGCATATACCGTGGCTGTTGTGACAGAATATGTGGTACCAGGTCCACTACTGAATGTTATTCCTTTTCTGTAAGATTGTGCCCACATCCATGACATAACATTGCCATCCTAAGTAGAGCGTGTGATGACTTCTAACATGGATATGTCTTCTCTCCACTGTCTGAGATTTTCATGAATAGAATACGAAGGCACAACTTTAGTTAGGAGGGCATCTAGTAAAGGGGCCAGAAGTGACATTCCTGCTATTTGCAGATGATGTTGATCTTTGTCGGACTTACATGTGCTGTACTGAATTTGAATTTATATAGGCAAGTAAGAGAAGCCAATATCCCACAACATCTCACCTGCCTTGTCCTTCACTACAATTTGTAAATGGGTACTCTGTCCAGCTGAGTGACATCCTGATTTTCCTGAGTTCAGCGTGTTCCTGAGTCAACAAGGGAAGGGCTTGCATTTCACTTAATTAACCAATCTTCATGGTACAGCATCACCACACGGGGGTGGCTCAGCAGGCCTCCATACCTGTGGAGGAAAGGTTGCTGGTTTTAGTCCAGCCTCAGCACAATAACATAATGGGTACTTAAGGAATCTCTGCACCTTGCCACTTAACATCCCAAAGTTCCATGATAGGCTGGCTGTGCAAAATCCAATTTATGCACAGTAGCATACTTTTCTTTTATTCTGTGAAAATTTTAATATAATTTTAATGTACGTTTCTCCGCTCACCCAAACTAGTAGTTTGATAAAATAACAAAAACCTATTTGAGCAATAAATATTTTGTTTTTCCCAGTCAGCCGCTTCCTGCCCGCGCCTGAATTCAAAACTGAAACTTTGTCCCACACTGCACTCAGTTGCTATGGGTCCAGAGGAAACGCAGACCTCCACTTTGGTGGAATCCTGCTGTTGCTGTAGATGGTCTGCTCATGCACTTTCACTTCACGCACAAGTGGATCCATTTCCTCTGCACTGAAATGTACTTTTCTACTACCTGGCAAATCCGCTATTATAATAGCAATCCACCAAGGTGCAAGGACACCTAGCCCTTGAATGGAATGGGATATAACACTCTGATTGGTTTACAGCATGTTGCATCCCAAACATACCCATGAATAATTATGAGACTTAGTATAACCCTTTTGGGCTACGCACCAAGCATAGCGACTATTTTAGATTTCAATAGAATAGCATAGCGACTATTTTATAGTCTTTTTCTGCAATCTTAGAGAAGTGGATTCTCCTCAGGCTCAGCTGCAACCAATATTATAAAGCCGTAAGTCAGGATAGCCTAATCAAACTGGTTGCCATCATCACTGATGTGAAGACTGGGGAGTTTTATGGCTCATCAAGGACCATTGCTGTGGAGAACCCAGAGATCATCATAAGGATCAATGCAGACTGAATACTGCAGATACTGCAAATGGGCCTGTAGAAAGAACAGCCTCACTACAGATTTATTGTATTAAAATAGTATTTAATACAAACATTTGGTCATGATTATTCTCAACATGTTCTGTAATCAACCAAAAATGAGTGATTATGGCAAAATGAACATATTTTTCATTTTGTTGGGTGGCGCCGATATCATTTTAAATTGAGCCTCCTGATTGACGTAAAAAAAATCACAAATGACTAGTTTCACGGGTTTGTACTCCTGTAGATTAAGAGGATCCCCAACAACTAACCAGCCAATGGTTGCAGAGATCATCTTGCAAAACCCATTTCCTGAACCCTTTGAGAACCGCTCCTTCTGTGTGGAAGGAACCAACCTCACACACATGCAGATCATTGCCAAGTAAGACAGAAAAGAAACAATACAGGAACACAACTTGATTATTTTGATGAATGCTAATTATAAACTTTATGAATCTGATAGGAAAATATCCTTAAAGTGACTAATATAACCTACAATTTAACCTTAAAATATCTCGGAATGAACCAGTCATGTAAAACACAGTCACATGTAAAGTTTTATAATGTAGTCTAACAAGCCACCTGTAACCCTGTACTGGATAAGCGGTTTGGAAGTTGTATACCTCAAACTATTAACAGCATTTCCTATATAAAGAATGATTTTATAATTGACTTGTAGTTTCTTCATTTGCTTTGGCACACTTCGTGAATATTACTGCATTTCTCAATAGTTTATCGAAGCAACACCACATTATGATTAATCTGCATAAGACTCACCAAAACTATCACCTCAAAAGGAACTACAGACTAATTAGTCAGTACCTTTAATTTAAAAGTTCCTTTATCATCATTTAAGCCATGAGTGTCAAAATGCCTAGACAATAAAAATGTCAGTGTAATGCTCCTGATCTGATTCTCAATGAGAGTAATGTCCCATTTTCTCACTGACACTGACTGGTAACTTCTTAGAAAAAAAAAAACGGATTTTTATTCATGTCAATGACACCAGTTTCAAAACCGCAAGGCTCTTCATTACAGTATGTAAAGTTCAATGACAAGATACCACTCATGTGTACATGGAACATCCTTAGATCTTTAGTGAACTGGTCTGAAGATACAGTACAATATCAAACAAGTGTCACACAGCACTGTAAAACACAAAAAAAACAGCAGAAAGACAAATCGCCATGGGTACTGCGGGAACCAAAAATGCAGCAATGCAGTACCACTGCAATTTATGGAATATATTCTTGAATAATTCTGAATGATTCATGAACTGTTTTGCATCTGGTGGCTCATATGATGAATACTTACCTATATGTGCCAAAGCAACAGAAAAACTGTAATATAACTATCTGCTGTCGCCATGTTTTACATTTTAATAACGATGCTACACATGTGTGAACAGATATTCATATCGTAAAAAGGACACAACTGTTCTCTGCTTCAGAGAGGGGGAAAAAAAACTATTTTCGAAGAGAAGAGGGAACCTTCAACATAAATACAAAAACACCAACAAAAAAACTCCCAGTGTTACAAAATAAACAGCATTAGCCAGCAGCCTGCTGGGCATCACAAGAAATCAGTTGTGTTTCTTCATCAAGAAACCATAGCAGGTGCAGTTCTGTGTTGCTGGCAGGACATTTAGCAAGAATTTGAGCAAAAGATGAAGGAAAGTTCGTGATCCCTTAGGACCAAGACTACCATCACACCACAGGCTTAAGACTGAAGAGTCTAAGATATTGACCAAACTGAGCTCAACTTCAAGGATTTTAAGTCTACAAAAAGCAACATAAGGATAATCTGAGGTGTTTATCATCAGTATTTTTGACCGTGAAAAAACTGTTTTAGACTATGTTAGACTAACATTTTTTGATGTTAAAAAAAGTTGTTAAAATGTCTCAAAATATGGCAACATTTCCAAAACTACGCAATCTGTCGCATTTTGGTCCCCTCCCCCAACAGATTTTCTGACAACTACATCAAGCTACATTTTTGCAGCTCATCACAATGTCTGGGTGCAATGACGTCTAAGACCTGATTATGCACCGGTGGTCACCATTCACCAACACTAAATTATAACAAAGATAAAAGCAGTAGGAGTACTAGGAACAAAAAAATACAAACTTTCTAGCTTGTTTGTATAATCCTGTGTGGTTTATTTCCGACATTTTCCCTTCGTAGTACATCATGTTTTGGATTCCATTGAGCTATTAGCTGTTGTTTTCTTCAAAGCATATGCCATGCACTTAGTGAACCAATGTTTCACACCACCAGTCTCCAAACACAAAGAACATTCGCTTTCCTACTCTTTATAAAGCTGACCATTGGAAAACAGCAGATCAATCAACATTACACAATGCTTTGACCTAATTAAAGAGGGCAACAGGACTATTTCCTGTTTCACTAATTACTCCGAAGGCCATTTCAGAAAATAGTGAGAAAACATACTAGGGCAACCTTAGAATATTGGCAAACTTCATCTATTGTACCATGACAACTGAAACCCTTAAGAATCTGAACAAACTACAACCTCATTCATTACAAAGACCTGAAAGGAAATCTGAAACTTTACTTGGTTCTTAACCTAATTTTCGTACATTAAAATAAACTATACAGAGTGCTTAGATTATCTGGGACCTGGAAGATATCAAATGCCATTTTGTAACGAAGTACAGATAGTTGGCCTTATTTGAGTTTATATATACCTAATAGCATGTTTTTGTACTGATGCACAGGAAAGGGGGGGGGGGGGGAGTAGGAAAAGGCCCTTGTAGGTCATGCCAGTAGGTATAAATATACCTGCTAAATTCAAAGTGTGTCTTTTAGTAGCAGCAGTAGAAAATAAATTTTCACATGGGTCTTTTAACACACCCAACATGGTTAATCACTAAACCCAACACAGGTGCTATTTAGTGAACATCACCACTAAGAATTCTTTACAGAATTAATAATTTACTAGTTGAAACCAACTGCCTCTACATTTTTCACAAGCAAGATGATTTCATGTTCATATCATAAAAATGTATTTTAAAAAAATCCCCACCACAAAATGCACATGTGGTTTTGGTTGTGGAGCTGGAGAAGGCTGGAGTTCTGATCCCACGCTGCCCTCTACGCAAAGCCTTGATCTGCTCTCTCCAGGAGTCACTTCAGCAGGTCAGGGTACTGGGCTGCTTAGTCAGTAGAGAACAGGTCCCCAGCAGAGGGCAATGGTGCAAGACCCCCGGTTACATTAGGCAGCAGGGAGAGGTCCGGCAGGCTCTGGATGTGGGACTTCAGCTCCTTACGCACTTGGGTCACCTGGGCCAGCTTCTGCTTGTACTCCTACCAAAAAGTGCCTCGTAAGCATAAAAACAAGAGTCCACTGTCTTGGGGTGATCAATTATCAGGGGGTTTCTTAGGAGGGTATTTTGCTTGCTACAAATACTTTAATTTTCTAATTCACTGCCAGCCACCACTGTTCTGCTAAACTTTATAAAGGTGGAATCTGAAGCAGATTGTCAGTATAAAATAAGACACCAAGATTCCCACCCTGCAACACTTTAAAGCCATAGCTGAATCACCCATCACACCATTGGCTATCAAAAGATTAAAGAATTTTTCAAAAGAACTTTCCACTGTAATTCAGTTGCTTGGTTTCTGGATTCCTTACTCCAAGAGGTAATACGCTCCGTTTCTTACGTGGACAGACATGGTCTCGAAATCATTCAGATACTGCAGATCATGGTATATTTGATCTGTTTTTTTCCCCTCGTTTACCCAATAAATCATTTTGTTATTCTACGATGCCACTTGCACAGATGAAAATTAACCCATTTAAACAGCCAGCACCATCACTTGATCACAGCAGCAGTGATTTACTTCAAAATGAACACAGGACCCATGCGACAGTTGTGAAATCAGATGGACAGAAAGACACAAAAGCTAGGAAACCCAGAGACTTGCCTCCAGCTTCTTCTCCCTCTCTGTGAGCGCTTCCTTTTGGCTGTGGATGTACTCTGTTAGCATGCGGGCCAGCTGCCTTCGGTCCTCCAGCTCCGCTGCAAGGCGCCCGTTATACTCTGCCAAGAGTAAGCAGGCCTCATCCACTGTCTTGGATAGTTTCTCTGCAGCTTCCTTGTCTGGGAAGGGAAGAAGTGGAGATTCAGAGATGATTGCGCTACTTAAAAATGCCTAAGATACAAAAGAACCTAAGGAAATCAGTGGTGGATCAATACTGATCTTTCAAGGAAGTGTTGATGTATAGAGGGTAGGGCCGATATTGCATTGTACTTAAATACAAGCCATCATGAAATGAAAACATAATGGAACACAACACTTAATTAAACACTATATTAAACAAAACTGCTGCATATTTCATCTTTTCATTAAGTGAAGTGCATTTCATTAAAGGAGGAATGCACTGAGGACAAGCTCACCTACAATCTTCTCCAGCAAGGACACATCCTGCACTTCTTGCGGCAGTGAGGCTATTTTTTGGCGGACAGCAGCATCCCCAGAAGCAGCATTTTCTAGGTCCTGCAGGGCCTTCACCAGCTCTTCAGTCTCCAACAAGCAAGGAGGGCACAGAAGGTGGGAAAGATCCAAAAACCCCAACAGCGTTTAACATGGCGACTCAGACACACCAGCTCCTCAATTCTCTTCAGACAGTGCTTTCTGTTCCAATTCAAAGAACGACTTCAGGCCCAGGTTTTACTCAAAGCTTAAATATCCCTCTTCACTCCTCTAGGTCTTTGCATGGATGGAGGTCGGAACTAAACCAGAAAGCAAAAGTTGCTGCCACGGTTTGGCTAACATGCAACACTGGACTTATGCTGACACCTACTGCTGAAGAGAGAGCACTATAAAAGCAGCAGTACCAGCTGAGGACCTGTGGAATCACAGGTGTGTGGTGAGAAGTGAGCTCTGTAGTCATCGTCCTCTTCCTCCTCCTCCTCTTCCTGGACCTTCCTGTAAGGACGCTTGGGGGCTTTCTTTTCTGCAAGGGGGAAAAACCAGCATAATGGAATTCCAAGTGCTATTTGTATTTACCATAAGATCCCGTAATAAACTGCCAATGATTTACGATTGAATTACTATAATTTATTTGACTAACATCCCATTTATTCAAAGCTAATGTTTCTACTGACTCTTACTTTGTGACATTTTAACTGAATAAATTAAGTCTAAAGTAAAAAAATTGATGGACATAAAAAGGTAAATGAGTAATGCCACAAATGTTTAGTGTGTTTCGGCATCCTGAAACAGACACTTTAAATAATTCATGCACTTAACTGCTGCCACCATTCCTTAATTGTACAATATAATAGTGAAAAATTGGTAATATTTCTAGATCTGAAATGGCTAACACAGTAAGGGGTCAATGTGGGAAAAATTCCCACAACTTTATGCTCCTGCTATCTAAAATGAAACTCTATTCATCTTCCATGAGTAGAACAGCAACCACTTCACAGTCAAATTGGAAATGCACCAGTTCAACATTTTCAGCACCCAATAAGGGAGAGACTCAAAAAATGATTTTTGCAAAAGATGTTTTTCCCCCCACAAAATATATGGTGACACAAATTTCAAACCAAAAGTAGGTACATCTTTTTTTTTTTTTTTTTACTCCTAAATGAAGAAACACATTTGTATAGCCTATATAATAAGGGAGATGATTGGCTGAATTTCTGCCTCAGGTGACTCTTTTCTTACCCAGAACCTTGTGTTTGGGGCTGTTGGAGTCTTCAATAGCTAGTCTCAGTTGCTGGATGAAGTCGGGACGGTACAGACTGCGTTCTTGCCAGATGTTCAGTAACCTCTCCAGGTGCTTTTTACAGCTGTCATCTACTTCCCTGCAGGGAATGAGGGGTCAGCACTCAGACCAAGGCAGGCACAGGTCAAACTATGCAAACCTTCATACAAAACGGCACTGGGCGGCAAACAGTAAACCATTAAAATAGGCATATGCGATAAGGTAAACGTGCCAGGATACACAACATTCATTCATACTCTGAACAAAGCTAGAAACTTTTACGTATTTATTTCATGCAAATGAAGCACATACCTCGCCACGTGAGAGCAGGCATCTAGGAGGACAGTCTCAAAATCCCGCGTAAACTCTGGTCCCTTTTTCTTGCTGTTTTGGATCACGTCATTGGCAAGATACAGAAAAGTCAATTTTCTGCTGGTTTTTGCTGAAAAAATAAAAAAAAAGAGTACGAAAAAGTATTGTATCATTACAATTGCCTACATTTCCCCTTACCACTATTATTTATCTTAAAAACTATTTAAATTAAGTTAAATGATACGGGTGGTATACATAGTGGCACGTCAAACACGCGTCACTATCATTTTCTTAAATAATTGTTTTAACATATTCTCAAATAAAATAAGAAAAGGTTGCAAGAGTTTGGAGCGATACCTTTCTTCATCTCTCTATGCCATACGCGCACGATGAATGATGAATGTTTCCTGTGATGTATGATCCATAAGGATAATGTCTGAACACTCTGCTGGGAATTGCTAAGCTCAGACAATTTTTTCTCCAGCGCAGATTCAGAGAAAGACGACATGTTTCCCCAAGCACACCAAACTGATCTCTTAATCGATATTTCACTAATTATTTTTGTGCATCTGTATGCAAAGTCACTACCAGTGAAACCTGGCGACTTAACGAAAGAATGGCTCAGTTAGTCCTGTAACCAAACGACTAAGTTAAGCAAGTTTCAGGTACGAGCACAAAAAACATATTTGGAAGTAAATCTATGAACAATAATGTCAGATTATACTCCAGCAAAACTTGACTCTAAGTACAACAGAAATTCGGCGAAGAGAAAAAAAAACAGCTCAGGACTCACATCTATTTCAAAATGCACAAGCCACCAAATATAATATTAGTAATAAGCAAAATATAGTTATTCGGATAGAAGACGAGCCTCACAACTCTGAATAAATTATTTTCTGCTACTTAACATGCCTACCAAACCCTGGAGCACACTATAGTTTCCCTGAAAACCCGCACGAGTACCAGCAGCCGCTAACATGCTAACGCGGCTACAGTATATCCTGTGACCTGTTAGCTAGAACTATCCGGGCACCCTCGGTGTTACTAGTTGACATTAATATACTTCAGTCGCGACCGAGACTAACTAAATGGTTTGCCATTTTATTAATACTTGAGGACAGGACTCCGGCGCTAAGCAGCTAGCTGGTAAAAACAATCATGCCTAGTATTGCAAGATGGCAGAGTGACGTTTTAGCCAAAGGTCAAGAGGCAAAAGAGTCACGTGATCCATCCGCGTGCGCGTATATCAGCTTACATTACCAAATTTACTAAAAATTAAAATGAAGTAGGCATATTCAGTTGAAAACGTTCATACTTATTCTGAAACACAAAATAACCGTTTAAAAACAAATTGCACGATTCTTTAATGTTTGCCATCAGCTAAAATGTCAGCCTGGAAAAAATAAGATAGTATATTGCTTTGCTAACAATTCTGACTGCAGCTTAGTTTAGAAGTGCGTGCAGGTCATGTCTGCCTGTCTAAGTACCCAGTTTGCAGTTACTGCGCAATTTGCAGCTCGCGCGTAAATGGATTCTGTTTTTGTGTTTTTATTGTATTTGCTCTGTAACAGTTTTCAGTGTAAACTGTGTCGTAAGAATGTTAATAATAAAAAACATCGTACTATATGTGTACACCATCCTGCACTGTCTGACACGCTGCTCTTGAACGTCACAGACCGCGCGCGCATACTGTCGCTCCCCGATTTGCTGCCCCTCAGTTTAGGCGCACCTTGATGACGTATTCCAGGATCGGTATGTACGGAGTCCACGCTACGACAAGCATCGTAAATATGACAGAAAAAAGGTAAAGCTAATAGACTTTTTCCGTTTTGAGTATAGTTTTGGAGCTTGAATTATGTTTTAAAACAAAATATTTTAAAAGCATTGTCTTGGGGTTTGTATTATGTGAACAGCGTACAAACTCACATTGTAGTTACGTGACTGTTTTAACTGTGTCTCCTTATAAATTGTCACTTGAACGTTTAAAGGAGGTGAGCTGTACAGTAGAAAAAATATTAATTGTAATTATTAATTGCCAATATGCAAGTTTGCACACTGAACCATGAGGTCAAGATGAAATGTAGATTGAGGTTGCTCTGTCACGTTTAGTTTTTTGTATAGATTCTTTTCTCAAAATATTTTTAGATCTGTATTTAATGTTGATAAATGACAATCTGTAGTAAAAGTCATATATGTGTCTTCTTCTTCAGAAAATCGTATGTCTTCTGCTGACTGTTGCAACTCCAGAATGCGGCAAATCGACGAACCCAATTTGGCATTCGCCTTTCTGCGGCCAACATGTGTGAAGTTGACCCAAGAGCAAACTGTACAGAATGTGCAGCAGCTCAATTCACAGCTCAAGGAAGTCAGCGACACTGCGTTACAGCAGCTTCAGGAATATGTTCTCTTTCCTCTGCGCTTTGTGCTCAAGACGCCTAGTCTCAAGAAGGAATACCTCATCCAGGTGGTAGTGGAGGGTATTGGATACATCTTAGGCAACACCTGTGTGCTGCGCTGGGACCTGCTACGAGAGCTCTTCTCGGACTTGTGCCTCTGCCTCAGCTCCCCTCTGGATCCTGGGAAGCCAGCACTCATTTCGGAAGAGCTCAAAGCAGCAGTGCTGTGTGGTTTAGATACACTTCTGCATGCAGCAAGTGGAGACATTATTTTTGAGCTCTATAAGCCATCAATGTTGCCGGGCTTGGGTGCTGCTGTATCCTTGCTTTTGGCTTTGTGTGAGCAGGAGAAATCCCGGAAGATCCAGGCAGCTGCCTTGAAGGTTCTGCTCATTATGCTGATTAAGTGTGACTGCCCAGAGATACATTTCACAACAGACCAGGAGAATAGCCGCATTCTTGGAAGTACCTTTGCTTGTTTTCTACCAGGAATTGCTCGTGCTGTGACTCGGGTGATCTCTGGCGATGTCAGACAGGGGCATGTTGTCACCATTAGAGCTATAAGGGTCTGGTACCAGACTGTAGGACTGGTCATGGCTGATGAGCAGCTGTCCAACAGCAAGGCCATAGAGCAACCAGAAACGGATCTGGGGAAGGCTGGGGAGTTGCTGGTGAAGAGGACGCTGACCTGGAAAAAGGACACTTCAGAGAAGTTAGCTATTCTTTTAAAGAAGATTATTTCCTGCACCTCAGCTCACCAGCACTGGAAAGTGAGGCTAGAAATGGTCATCCTTTCCGAACACCTCCTGTCTACCTGTAAAGAATCCCTTGGGGATTGTGTTAGCCTCCTTTTGGAAGCCCTAGTTGGAATGGTGAATGACGAGTCCCCCGCTGTCCGTGATAAGTGCTGTGCTGTTTTGGAAAATATGGCACTGAACAGACAGGAAGAGGCCAACCAGACTTTTACTAATGTTCTTTCAGAGAACCTGCACTCCCTTGCCACATCCTTACCACGCCTCATGAGGACTTCTGATGACCAGCACAAGCTGTTCATTCTCAACGTTTTTCATGGCTATCTCAAGATCCTTGGACAGCAAGTGTCTGTGGTGCTGAACTCTGCTACCCACTTACAGCGCATAAGTAAAGCCTTGGTGCAAGTGTTGGAGCTTGATGTTACCGATGTGCGAATTGTAGAAGAGAGAAGCTCCTCCTCTCTCGTGGACACTGAGGCTGGACCTCATGAGACGCACACCCAGAGGAAGCATTTCCTGTACTTTACGGATGCAAAAATTTTTTCATCACTGCAGCAAATCTGCAGATTACTGGGCTACTACGGTAATCTCTATCTGTTGGTGGATCACTTCATGGATCTCTACCGAGAATCCTTAGCATACAGAAAGCAGTGTGCTATGATCCTTAATGAAATTATCTCTGGTGCAGCTGGGGTTGGTGTTGCGGTGACCCTGGAGCATGACCCTGTAAATCGCGATGATCTGAAATCAGCAGTAATGTCCATCATTGAAGAGTACATTAGCTTGTACAACTGGCATCTGACAACCAACAGTGAGGGGGTGGATCAAGATGAAGATAGACATTTTGAACAGTCAAGAGTTCTCCCTGTAGCAAACAATGCCCAAAGCACCAATATTAATGTCCTCCAAGTAACTAAACACTCCACCATTTCCCAGCTGAACAGCAACATCTGGCAGATTTGCATACAGTTGGAAGGAATAGGATCCTTTGCATTGGCCCTGGGAAGAGATTTTCAGTTGTTCCTGATGACAGTATTGTACCCCATACTAGAGAAAGTTGGTGATAAGACAATGCTTATCAGCCAGTCAGCCCTCTGTTCCATGTGGGACGTTTGCCATGCTTGTGGCTACGGCTCCTTGAAGGAGCTCATCAATTTTAACTCGGATTACCTGCTGAATGATATATCCTTGAACCTGCAGAGACTGAGCCTGCATCCCCATGCTCCCCAAGTACTTGCTGTAATGTTCTGCTACTCTGACTCCAGTCTCCTGCCCCTGGTGGATGATGTTGTCCAAGATGTGCTTGCATGCTTGGATCAGAGCTATGATGAGAGGGCACCAGTGTTCTGTGCAGTGTTACATTCCCTAATGAAGGCTTTAGGTGTGCATTTCATGATCTTACATTATAAACCCATGGTTCCCATTGAATTCACCAGTATTGTCATAGTTATAGTAATGTTTATAATTGATACATTCAGAATTTTACTTAGATTAAATAGGTGCACCTAAGAATCCACAGTTCTCACCTCACATTTCATTTTGAGTTTTATTTTCTACTCTGCAGTGCGATGGTTCCCTGCAAAGATAAAGGAAAAGGAACTCTCAAGTCTAACTGGGGCCAAGTCACAGAACAATCTTGATATGAGGCAGTTTCTCCTGGACTACTATAGGCTGAAGAAGCAAGCAGAGGGCTGCCTGGAAGAAGAAGATGAAAAACTGGACACAGGTAGGAGCATCGGCCATATTCGGTATTCATGACAGTGCTAAGTTCAGTATGATGTCATTCACTCTCTCTGTTGTAGAAGTGCCCTCTTTTGCTCCAGAGTGTGACATGGATGAAGAGGGTGCCAACATAAAGCCTGAACTCCCTGTTAATATTTCCATGGCTAAAGCAGTGATGGAGCGGTGCATCCACCTACTTTCTCACCCCAGCCTGCTTCTTAGACTGAAGGTAGAGTTTTCAGAGGGACGCATGAAACTATAAGACTGAAAAGTCATCAGGTGCTTTCCCGCAGATGTTCAGGAACCAAGTTCATGGTTCCAAGTTCTTGGACTGTCTCAACCGGGAGCTCTTGTAGTTTCTGGTCACTTTTGCTTTCCCACTGCACAGCAAGAACTGTGACTTTTATGCTCAATAAGAATGGGAGACTCACACGTGTTTTCATGCGAAACTTCACTGTCATTCCAAAATGACAGTGATTTAAACATTTTGTTAGTTATTGGGGGATCTGATCGCATGTTCCAAAAATACCAGACAAATTGCATGTTATTCATTTTTTTTTATTCATATGGCCTGCAGCATGTTTATTATTAAATCTGGCCATAGATTGATCTTTCATTTTCCATGGAATAAAAAATGATGTAGTGTTACTTTAAAGTTTCACTGCCAGCACCGGCAATATTAGACAAGTTTGTTGGTTATCAGTCAAATTTTCCAATGCAGAAATATGGAGACACAAGCAAAAAGGTATTCATTAATATGGATTTAATATAAAGAGATTTCCATGTAACTTCCAAGTTAGTGCTGGTGCCTGTGGTCAACCAATCAGTAAAGTTTATTGCTCTAAGCCCCACCCAGTAGTTCTTGTTTGAGCGAAAAGTACCTTGTCTGGGAACTACCTCTGAGGAATTACAGTTGGGCTCTGCAGTGGGAACACGACCTAAGTTCCTGGTTCCTGGTTCTGATGAGAGTGTGAAAGCATGATCATATCACCCCCATCCTGAAAACCCTTCATTGGCTCCCTGTCCCGCTCAGGATAGAGTATAAGGTC
>JAODJX010000109.1:22302466-22322790 GCA_026776945.1 Isichthys henryi
CGGAGTACCCGGAGGAAACCCCACGACGACATGGGGAGAACATGCAAACTCCACACACGTGACCCAGGCGGGGACTCAAACCGGGGTCCCAGAGGTGTGAGGCAACAGTGCTAACCACTGCACCACCATGCCGCCCCCAGAGTCTATTCAATTTTTAAAATTCCATTGGCCTGCAAAAAGTGTATATTGAACAAAAATAGGTGTGGGCAATGCCTTAATTCATAGCTCTTCAGAAACTTTTACTCCCAAGTGTTTTCTTCAGATCTCTCTAATACGATTTGCTGCATGAAATAATTAAATCAAGTAATTCATTTATTAGAATCTGGGAAATTTGAAAAAGAAAATGGAATATGGATGGGATTATGGGATCATGGGTTTTTTTTCACATAATTAGGTATTTCACAGTTACAGTTAAGATGTCCTTTGGACGGTGTACACTTGTGTGTATGTTGATTGGTTGTTTGCAGTTAGGGACGGGCCCCCATTGGACCATCCCCCTGTTAAAAATGAACAAACTGCCTACTGTTAAGTACTCTTCATATCTGTAAAATGTAATACTAAAGTCATGTAATTATCAGCAGTTAAGATTCTTCTCAAAATGGTAATGACCAGTTAACATTCTTCTTCTGAAAATAAAATCTATATGAGCATCCATGTGGGGGTATTTTCCTCCTCAAGATGCTAAGTGTGCCCTGGAAGCCATAATATCTACAAACCTTTGGGCTATGCTGGACTTCAACGCTGGAGAGAGAGACCACCAAGAAGCCTCGCTCCCCTGACACCCGCCAGTTTGCTCTAAGGCAGGATACAAGCTGAGTGATCCCTTTTCAAACTCCATCACATTTGTGAAAATGAATGCTAAATAAAAATATGTCTATAGTACCAGTCCAAAATGTGGGCACACCTGCTTTTAAAGTATTTTTCTCTATTTTAGCTATGTTATTCACTATAGTAAAAGATCATGAGACAATGAAGTAATACATATCATATACTGTAATGAGTGAGAGAAGTGTTCAACATGTGAAAATTTTCTCAGATTTTAGACTCTTTAACGAAGCTCCCTTTTGCTTTGATGACTCTCAACATTCTCTCCACCAGCTTCCAGATGTAGCCAGCTGGAATGCTTCTTCAACGATCCTGAAGGAGTTTGCATATGTTCTGGCCACAAATTGGCCCAACTCATCCCAAACCGGCTCTATAGGGTATAGCTGGGGGGATTGTGGGGGGCAGGTCATAGGTCACAGCACTCCATCTGTTTCCTAGTTTACAAGGTAATTATAGAAAAACAAATGATTTTCTGTGTCCAGACTTTTCACTGACACTGTAAACGAATATATAAGTTGAAATACATCTGTTCTACCCTTTAATACTGCATATACATGATGACACATGCCTGAGAGGGAAAATGGTTTATAATACTGAGTTCTGAATATAAAAATGCATCACAGAGATTCAGATAAGGCAGGTGCCTCAGGAAACATTACACACTTTTTGTCCTTGGCCGATTCGACCTTCCCGCCAAGACTCATGCATCAAAGCAGTATACGTGTTTCCCTGACAGCATGGTAATCAGCAGTGTGATGGTAGTGACACGCTATATTAAAAAGAACAGCAGCAATCAAAATTGTCACATCTAATGATGTGGCGGCACCATCAGAAAGTCACTGAACTGTCTCCGGCGACCTTGGCTATTACAATGCGATGTATATCTCTAGCAAATGTCGCTCCAAGGGACGGGACCATAGGAATCAGCAGAACATAACGGCTCACCTGTTTTCCTAAATTTACCTCTGGTGCTTCACACCCTCAAATGGGAAAATCAGAAATTGTGTTCAACCTACATGAGAGATTGAAGGATTGCCCAAAAAACCTAGTCCATCAACAATAAGTACCTCCCTGCAGCCATCAGCTTATCCTGCGTAGGGTCACATGAAATCAGGGCTGCCCGATACATCGTTTTAGCATCGTCGTCAGGATGCACAATAATCACATTGCGTGTGTCGGCTCTGCTTTGTGTCTCTCGACACAACTCACAACAACTACAGCAACTTATTTGACACACTCTACCAGTAGATAAATTTTATTTTGTTTCTTTCAGGTAATTTAATCTCCTCTCTACCTGTTTTATGAGAATCACAATATTACTTGCGGGTTTTTCACATATCAGAAGTACAATCTCAGTGGGACTCCAGTCCATCAGAGGACACACAAATGCACTATGATCGATTTAGCAGCACCAGATAGACCAGCTGCATGTCTTTGCAGTGCAGGAAGAAGCCTGCACTATACAAGGAGAACATACAGAGCAGAGGAAGAATTAAAACCCCTAATCTTACAGATGTGATGCAACAGTAACCCACGCTGAGCAAACATGCATCCCTGTGTTAAACAACAGTAAAATAAGACGTCATTACATAGATACTTATGTTGAGATAAATAAACCAAAAAAAATATGCCACTGATTCATGTGACATCGGCTTCACAGTCTGGCTGAAAGACCTTGGAACCCATTTGTGGCAGGCAGCAGGAAGCATGCATGGATGAAACAACCAAAAATCTGTAAAATTGCTATAGTCATTTCAGATCTCAGGCAGGCACAGGAGCCCCTGGGAAATACCGGGGAGGCCTGGAGGGTCCTGGAAGACTGATTTGAAGCAGAAAAACAAAAGAGAGGGGTACAATTTCTGACTGCAATTATTCAAGACATTACAACCTACTGTAGAGGCATAAAACAGGGTCTTGAAATGGCATCCGCTACCATGTGTCACTTTGCAAAAGAATTTTAAGCCGTGATACCAGACCACACAGCACTGCCTACTCATGACTGTCCAGCCTGAGAAATATGGCAGCGGGCTTGAAAGAAATTGTAGGTGTTAAAAAAAAAAAATACCACATTAAAAATAAAGTGGGTGGGGGGGGCAAAGCAAAACAAATCTTAGGAAGCATGGACTGATAAAATGACCCCTACTGATGGACACCCCTAATTACTTCTCTGAACTCCTGCTGCCTCTGATTTCCAGGGGGGGTGGAAGTTTTAAAAATGATACCATGGCAACGCATCTTCAGTATCGCTTGAAGCCCATGTGGCGCCTCTAGGCCAGCTTCACCACTGGCACCCCCATTCAAGACAGTGTGAAATTGGCTTCCTGAGTCAGTGTCCAGTCAGAAGATGGCACCTAATGAGTTGACCAACACTACCCATCTTGACAGAGCACTATCATTGTACTGCATGTGACTGGGATGACATAGAGGATGCTGAGGATTGTTGATGGCTTTTGTGGTCTCCCTGCACTGCCCGGGCAGCTTGCTTCTGAGCAGGTGGCTTTAAACATGTCTGCCTATTTTTATCCTTGCCACTGCCTTCCTCTCACACACCCTCTCTGTGTTCATCAGAATCGACTCCACACTGGGCATCCCACTAGTTCTAGCTGTTCCATATGTCTATATCCAGCACAACCTGGGCAGCTAAAATGCACAACTGCCAGAACTTTTTTTTTTTTTTCAGTATGTCACCCTGGTGCTTCATTGCCTTAAAAATAACTAATAATAACTATAATTAATCCATGCTAATAAGGATAATAATAGTTGTAACAGCTGTCTCAGAAAGGGAATCATTCTGAACGAAACTGAACATTTAAATGTCATTTCCTCCATTTTTGCACATTTCTTTCTCAGTGATGAATCTATGCAGGCTCACCATGATAAATCAGAATATAAGACCCATCCAACAAATCACTGGCTGCCACAGCACTAGTGTGTGCTAGTGTACTTTGCCATAATTGAGTCATATGCTGTCAGAAAAGAGGTCAATGAACCGCATGTGCTTTGCTGCATTTTAATCAGGCCCTTTCAACACGGAGTGGTGTGATTACACTTATTCAGGCCAAACCATAATTTCAAGGCAAGCTAAACCCTTTATTCTCGATCAAAGTGTCCGATCACAGCAGAAAGTAATGATATAACAACACCACTGGGGAAGGAGAAAACAGGGATTAGGCAGTTTAGATGAAGTTTCTGCCCATCAGTGTTCAACAACCAACAGACTCTCAACAATCAGACCCCCCTCTGAAATGCTTTCTTCTCCCCTTACAGTAAACCATTACAGGATTTTTACTCATATTCTCGCACATCATCCAATGATGAGCTCATAATATTTGTCCACAAGGGTCAAAGGTCACTGATGTCATTCTCATTCATTTTTAAAGGAGATTTTGTTTTAAAATGGATTGAAGAGGCATATTCATTTCAAAAGACTGGTAGTCCTTGACCTTTATTATTTCTATCCATCCATCTGCCACTTATCTGGGGCTCGGTCGCAGGGACAGAACCTTAAGCAGGGATGCCCAGACTTCCCAGCCACCTCCTCCAGCTCCTCCGGCGGAATACCAACGCGTTCCCAGGCCAACCGAGAGATATATTCTCTCCAGAGTGTCCTGGGTCTACACTGGGGTCTCCTCTCAGTCGGATATGGTTTACTGTTTTTTGGGATAAAATGTACCTGATCTCATAATGCCTTAAGCATCAAAGACACTGGGAGGATCAGGAATATTCACTGAGGACTCAGTGCTTTGTCATGATTTCAGACTATTGGCAACATGGAAGACCAAAGGACAGTGAGGACAGATAATTTCTCAGCTGCCAGTGATGACGGAAGCTGCCTCCTCCACACACACACACTTTGGCTTTGGGTAATGTCAATCATAGAATGCAGGACACATTTTTCCAAACATTTGAGGTGAGTTTTAAATGGCTTGAATATGCATAAATCCAAACACTTTCAAATGTCTAGACTTGGTGGATCGATAAATATAGGTAGATATAGGCTTAGTGCTTGCAAAGGTATGGAACCCCCTTAAGTAATCAGATTTGTCTGAATTGCAAAAGACACATACATATTCTTCCTGTATTTATTTATCTTGGTATCTGCAAGCAATTGCTTGCTTTTCAAAATGTCTGTGGTATTCCATTATTATCTCAATACAATTTTCATTATTCTGGTAATGTCAGAATTTGAACTTTTCAATTAAATGATTGCTTTGAAGAAAGCCTAAATGTGCTGTAAGCTTTGCACAATCACAGTGACTCTTGTCATTTCTCTTCTGTGGAAAAGAGAAAGATAAATATGACGTGACATAGAGTGCCTCAGATATGGAGTTCAATAGGCTACTTAGTAGCTGATACAGAAACTATAGAATGCTGATTATTGGGATATACACACCATAACAAAACAGTACAGAGTGTATTTGAAATATGTAATAAAATTAAGAGGTCATAACCGTCCGATTTGTATTTAGTGAAAAATTAGAAGAAACAAGCAGAATATATTTTCTGCATAAACACAACAATATACACAAAACATAACTACTGGGGCGGTGTGTAGTTCAGCAGGAAAGGATGCTATGCCTCTGATTGGAAGTGATAAAGAAATGATAAAATTTACATTATGGTATATTGAGATGGACTATAACCTCAAGTCTTCTCAAGTCACAGGGTCCAAGACGGGTCCAAGTCTCGAGTATTTGCCATCAAGTCCAAGTTGAGTCCAAGTCTTTCTATCAGTCTTGCCGAGTTGAGTCACAAGTGTTCAAATTCATGACTTGAGTCCATGTCGAGTCACGAATCAGTGACTCAAGTCCCTCCCTCTTGTTCACAGTCTATAGACTCTTAGCGACACCAATTCATCAGTTACATTGACTCTGCAGTATCCTATACTGACTTCTTCATTTAGGTTTCCAGTTTTCACCTGACTGGAATTGTAATGTGACAGCAGACATTACAAAATTTGCTGATCCATTCCATTCCCCTTTCTCTGTAATTCTGAATTAAAGATTGAAAAAACGTGTTGAACCGAGCAACTTTAAATGTGTTTTCTTTTATAATTTAGGCATCTTTAAGACACATTTCAGCAGATCTTCGGCTTAGATGTGTCCCGCTAGAGGAGAGATTAGGCAAGTGGTCTTCTTCAGTTAATGTGCTCCAAATCTCAGGACCCTAGTGGAATGTGCTATGGATGGACTATCATCTCTGGCCAAAATGGGTCAACGTGCATCACCCATAATTACCCCAGGCTCACAGGAAAGCTGCTACAACTCGCTACAAAGACCTGCTGACACATCTCATCCACAGCATGAGAAACTATGGTTGCTAGGAGAGCATCTTGTGAACATATTAAAAGTAACAACATTTATGAATCAACATTAGGCATGGTGTGATTTGATCAATAAGACAATTAATGCAAGTGACATAGTATAAGAAAAAAAAACTATTTAATTAAACACAGACTAGATGTTGAACTAGATGTTATTGCTAACATAAAATCTTGCAAGGACTGTAATAAAAACCAAGATTCTGCAGTCATTGTAAAGTTCATTTAAAAAGGTAAGTCATCAACTGATTTAAAAAAATACAAACAAGATGTCATTGTTTAACCTCTGTGTTTGTGTCAACTTCTATTTAAAATTTTTTTTACTGCCCTTTACTGCTGTGATGTTTAACTGTGACTAAAGCATTTAGCCTAGAAGCATCCAGTATGGCCTCTGCTTCGTATATAGACAGAGTGTCCTTTAGAGAGCCCTTTATATCAAGGGATGATGGAGCAATGAAGCAATGGAGCAATGAAAATTATGCTTTTTGTACATTTTATAACACATACACTGAGCGTAATTGGGCCGATGGGTTTCACCATGTTATGGTCTGTACTTGTTTGCTGCCCAGTTTGAAAGTTATGAACTGTTTATTTCTGGAATTACCAAATTTTATTTTCAGACCACGGTAAGCCAGGGATAACTGCAACAGTGGATACGGGGTTCCCACTGTATTCCAAGATATGGTTCTGATCATCGTAATCTTAATAAAAAATTTTGTACAGAGATAGAAGAATATTAACAAAAGCAGGCCTTCAGGCATTTGATGTAAGTAAATCAGGCATCCAACCACGGATATTGAGTAACTGACATCACCCAGCTCTAGAGAGTCTTACCATCCATCGCAAATCCACCTGCATCAGCAGCTGCCAAAGTTGCCAGGCCCGATCCACCCACTATCTCAGCAGGGTCTCATGTCTCAGATGTTGCCAGTTGTTGATAAGCCAAAGACGGCCATGCTAGTCACCTAAGCAATTCCTATATGCTTTTACCGTTCCTGCTGGCTGCACCACACAGTAAATTTCTCATGTAAAAAAAATAGCTCCAGTGGCCTGCTTGGGGGGCTGTAGAAACTCATAATGCAAAAGATATGCAAAATGTAATAGAAACTCATTATGAAGTGGCAACGGGACATGCTGGGTCCCATCCTCCATGGGGGTGCTTTGCCATTTCAAGAAACCAGAACCTATTAATACACCAAGCCTCGAAGACACACTTAAAAACAGGGGATACTATTTAAACACTTTACTCCCTCCCATTTTTTAAAATCCCTAAACTCTGTTTCTTGTTTTCATTTTCTTGTTACTGTATTTTTTGCCTTCATCATTTCCTCTGGCAGAAAGGGCACATACCAGAATGAGTGCTGAGTGGAAAATCATCATTTTAATTAACGACTTCTCATCCCTAAAGGGATTATCTGCTAATTGATTTTATTCACACAGGAAAGTCAATTTATATTATCACTTCAGCTGATGTACACCATATCTACCAGGTTTTAGTTGGCAACAACCACAAATGCCTACCACATCATCACAAATAACAAATGCAGAACGTAATGACCCAATCAGTTTCTCATTCCCATTCTTGGTATGGACAGTCTGGGAGCTTTTACACTGAACAAAATTAAATAAAAAAAAGATTTTTAAAACATAAATGGATATGCAGTATCAGAAAAATCCTTTCACTTGGCCTCCATTTGCCATGTGCTAGCTGGCAATTATTGTACATGAGAAATAACCAATAACACAGAACGATGATTAAACCTCCACAGGGTAGACACCCAATGTTGTTAACATACAACTGCCATAAATGAACCAGAGCACGCAGCTGCTTGCCTCAGGTATTTCCACCATTACAGGTATCTCTGCAGCTGTTTAATGCATCTGCTTCATTCAAAGCTTTCCAGAAAGTTCTAACCTTCATCATGTCTGCATCATAAACGGTTTCATAGGTTCATTATTAGTTTTCATCCTTATATCAAATGAAGCACTTAAAGCAGTTCTTTACCGTATCACAAATCACGAAGCAGGAATTTCAGGTGTCCTCTGATTGTTTAATCTGTGGGTGCTCCCTGTGGTTCTATGTGAGTCATGCTAGTTTGTACTTGAAGTACTGTACACATACTAAGACAGAGTCAGTAAGATTTTTACTGTCTAAATAAAAAAACATCTTCATGACAGTTCAAAAGTAAGCAAAGCATATGAACAACATCTACCATCAAACTATCTATGGCTCAGTATCATTTTAAAAAGCTCCTAAAAAATAACTTTATTATTCTGATTCAGTCTCCTGAGAAAACAATACTGCAGTCCAGGTAAGCTTGATGCCCCTGGGTTGGTAATGTTGTAATGTCAAGCAGGTAATGTACTTGGGGCAGTTGAGCATTACCATCATCGCACAACTGGAGTTTCAATAATTTTTAATTATTGAATTATAACTATTCCGCAGATAGAATGGGAGCTCAGAGAGTAGCACTGGAGTCTCATACCCGCTGGTTTTGGAATTTCCATGTCCTCTGTATGTTTCACGGATTATCCTGCAGTTGAAAGACTTGGGCTTAGGCTAAAGTTGCTCATTACCCAAGGCTTCTACACTGTGCTGTCTGTGAAAGGCTCAACCCCCCATGACTCTGACCAGGATAAGTGGTAAGAAGAGGGATGAATAATTATTCAATATATACTATATGGGCAAAAGTATTGGGACACCGGGCCATAGTACCTACAGGAACTTTTATGACATCCCATTCTAAATCTAAAGGCATCAATATAGAGTTGGTTCTCCCTTTGCAGCTATAACAGGTGACATTCTTCTGGGAAGGCTTTCCACAATATTCTGGAGCCTGTCTGTGGAAATTTTTGCCCATTTATCCAGAAGAGCATTTGTGAGGTCAGGAACTAATGTTAGACGTGAAGGCCTGGCTCGTAATCTCCATTCTAGTTTATCCCAAAGATGTTTCATGGGCTTGAGGTTATGGCTCTGTGCAGGCCAGTCAAGTTCTTCCACACCAAACTCACCCAACCATATCTTTATGGACCTTGCTTTGTGCACTGTGGCACAAAAGGGCCTTCCCCAAACTGTTCCCACAACGTTGGAAGCATAGAATTGCCCAAAATGCCTTGGTATGCTGAAGCATTAAAAGTTACCTTCACTGGACCTAAGCAGCCTAGCCCAATGCCTGAAAAACAACCCCAAACCATCATCTCTCCTCCACCAAACTTTACAGTTGACACACTACAGTCAGGCAGGTAATGCTTTATGTTAGGGTTAATGCCAGATGAAGTTCGGATCTCTGCAGTTATTGAGTCAACAGAGCGTTGGTGACTTTGACACACTATGCACCTCAGCATTCAGCGACCACGCTCTGTTACTTTAAGTGGTCTGTAAATTCATGGCTGTTTCTGTTGTACCTAAATACTTCCACTTTGCAATAAGGATGTGCATCTCCATCTCTGAGGCAATACACAACCCAATGCACTGCCAATGATCAAATGCTACAGTATATATGTGTCTTTAATGTAACTATTGTGATACAATACAATTCACCCCTACTGCGATGCTATACAATTCGACATGATACGATGCATCGCTGGACCTGCCTCCAACTTGAAAGAGACTTACAGAGAATCCTCTTGTGCTTCTACTGGTCTGGAAGCATAATGAAATAACACCAGTTGTGAGCTAAATAAACACAAAATTAATAAAGCAAAATGATTTAGCTCACTATTATGCATTAATAAATCAGATTTTACCGATGCAAAGATGTTAGAAACAAAGTTCATCCTAAATTGTATCCAGTGCACACTTTTTTAATCGGGGCAGTTGTATCGTGAACTTTTACGCCAGGGTACCAATGCGAATTGGTGAAGTGAGTATTACTCTACGATAATACCACTTACAGTTCACCGTGGATCATCTAGCAGGGAAGAAATTTCACAGACCTAATGCAAAGGTGGCATCCTATGACAGGACCACACTTGAATTCACTTATCTCTTCAGAACAACCCATTTCTTCGAAAGAGTTTGTAAACCTAACTGCATGGCTAGGTGCTTGATTTTATGCACGTGTGGCAATGGGTCTGAATGAAATACCTCAATTCAAAGATTAAGAGGTGTGTCCCAATACTTTTGTCCATATAATATATTTATGTAGAAACTAATAAATTAGATCATTGTCTTATTTTTTTGTAATAATTTTTTTGTAATGACACTTGATTTTGTTAGTTTGTTTTTCTAAACTGTATTTTGGTAAAGGTGGTACAAACTTTACAATTAGCAATACAATTAGTTTAACATTTTTCTTTTGTTCCCTAGAAGCCCTTCCCATCCCAGATTAACACAAACTGCTGATATTCACTAAAAAGTACAGACACAAATAAAACATGATGCAAGTAAATTAAAATAAATCATGTTATGTTCTTTATATACTGTTTTCATTGTTTGAGCCAAGCACCGCCAGGTAGAAGTGCAGGATGATCTTAGTATTTTAAGGTTTCATTTTTAGTTTAAAGCTAGAAACAGTTTTACCGTGAAATAGTTTAAGTTATTAATGAGCAGGTTTTTGTTGTACAAGAACCAAAGTTGTACTACTGATAAGTGTATTTATTACACTTCAAATTACATGGTTAGCATTCACACTAAGTGAAACATTCACTGAAACCAATTGTAACCCTTAATTTTTCTAAAATGTATCCCTGAGTCTCCAGGGGTGGGTACTGTAGTAAGCAACCTTTCTTTAATTTTCAATCAAAAAGGGGGAAAGCTCATGAGGCATTGGAGAACCATGAGTTTCACAGGTAAAGAACTTTCGAAACAGTTATAGCCAATGGAAGATCTTCCTGGGTTGTTACTGCGTACGTTTGGCAGGTAAATGTCCACTAAACTCATTACCAGGCTGGGCTTTCAATGCTACAGTATAGGTATAACATCCTTAGGGAGAACAGCTTGGTTGTGTGAGGTGAGTGCTTAAACGTTCTGCAGGCTATTCCATTCTGAATAGTCAGCCTGAGGAATACATGCTGGAGTATTCTCACTGGTGCTGATGAATGTTTTCCTAGGGGTGGCCTGTATTTACTGTCCTTTATCCAATCCGTGACCATGCAGAGGGTATTGTTGCATTTGCTGTGATGGTGTGAGTACATGACTTGCATAAGCTATAACTCGCTTATTCTGCTCTTGAATTTGGGCAAGCATAGACCATATACGTTACCAAATTGTGCATAGGTGTGCATGTGTGAATGAATGGTGTGTTGTAGGGCTGCAAAATTCTGGGAATTTTGGAAACATTCCATGGAAATGAATAGGAATATATGGGAATTAATGGGAATATAGTGGTACCTTGGAACATGAACTTAATTCATTCCAGAAGGCTGGATGAATTACGTTTTGGTCGAAGGCCCAAGGTGAAATTCTCCATAAACAATAATATAAATGAATTTGATCCATTCCAGGCACCCAAATGATTGCCTATTTAAACCTATCAACCTACCTAACTAATGATAAAAAGCATTAAAAATCAATACAAAACTACCATACATGAAAAAGCACACGTACAAAAGCAGTAAACATGAAATAAATGACAATTTATGAGCACTTTACTTATATCGAGGTGAGCTGATAGCATAATGGAAGTGGCAGATGGGGAGAAGGAGGGATGGAGGCGTTAAAGTTTGGCAGGGGGTACATGTATCGATCAGAGCATGTGAGCAGAGCGGAGTGATGACAATTTCCGCTCATCATTCACAGAGCGGTATGCTCCCCCTGTTTCCCCGCTCAGAGCAGCTCCAGTCAATTTGAACCCCGCTCCAATGAAATCACTCACTGCTTACTCTACAATAGAAACAATCTGAATTCCATCCATCCATTTTCCAAACCGCTTATCCTACTACTGGGTCACGGGAGGTCCGGAGCCTATTCCGGAAGCAATGGGCACGAGGCAGGGAACAACCCAAGATGGGGGCCAGCCCATCACAGGGCACACTCACACACCATTCACTCACACATACGGGCAATTCAACAACTCCAATTAGCCTCAGCATGTTTTTGGACTGTGGGGGGAAACCAGAGTACCCGAAGGAAACCCCACGACGACAAGGGGAGAACATGCAAACTCCGTACACAGGTGACCCAAGCGGAGACTCGAACCCGGGTCCCGGAGGTGTGAGGCAACAGTGCTAACCACTGCACCACCATGCCACCCCACAATCTGAATTGTATTTTAATTTTAGTTTAAACTGTAGCCTGGCTAACTGAGCAGCCAAATCCACATTCAAGCAGAAATGATTTCAAAATGTGAGCGGGTGACGCTCAAGTTTATTTTTCCAAACATGATGCTCCACGCTTGCTCACGCTCTGGCCGAAATCCTTCCTCTCCTGCTCCACTCACATGCTTTGGTCTTGATCCGTACAGGTTTTAGCAGGTCTGCTTTGTTTTGTTGTGTTCCAAGATGTAGGTTGAGTTGTGGCTAGATTTTTTTCTACCAAATTGGTAGAGTTGAATGCGCTTTGACCCATACAAGTTTAATAAAGAACGGTTGACTTCCAAGATTTCGGTCGAGGTACAAGTAAAAAAAATTCAACAGACTTCATCGATGTCCAAGTTGGTCAAGTTAAGAAAAAAAACATCTTGATGACACTAATAGTGGTATCACTGTGTAACCAAGTGCTTGTGAGTATGTGTGCATAGAAACACCCCAAAATAGTCATCTGCATCAAAATGCACTGCTTATAAGCCATATTCTATGTTGTATTATTTATACAGTTGCATACTTTGCCGTATCTTACAGCTTACACGGAGTTCCACAGAATTCAATATTTCCAAAGTTCCCCAGCTTAATCTCCCATAGAAAGTTTCTGGAAATTTTCCACCCCATTGCAACCTTACTTCCCATGGAAAGTTCCTGAAAATTTTGCAGAAATATACCAGAAACTTTCCGGCTCTTTGCAACCTTACATTCCATGGAAAGTTTGTGGAAATTTACTGGAAATTTTCCATTCCTTTGCAACCCTAGTGTGAGTGTGCCCTGCAATGAGTTGGCACCCCATTCCTGCCTTGCACCCATAGCCTCTGGGACAGGCCCCAGACCCCTTGTGACCCAAAATAGGACTAGCAAGTACAGAAAATGGACTGATAGATGGATAGCCCTTATGCAATTTTGTGAGGCATCCAAATATAGCAAAAGAGGCTGTGAAAAGATGGGGTGGGCTACAACATGAAGAATTTGTGAAGGCAGGCTATAATGACTGAAAAGCATCCTCACATTCAGCGGTCCAGAGAAACAGGACACCCTGTTGTGTGAAGGCATGAAGCACGCCTCACTTATGCAGTATATGGCAGGCTAAACTAATCACAGACCTAGGTACTCCAAATTCTTTGCATTGGGTTGGTACCCTTGACTGTAAACAACATGTTCCAAAAGGATTACCTGTCTACAAGCAAAATGGCTTGGAGCTTGAAGCCAGTGGAACAGAAATGACTGAAGAAGTCTTCAAGGCTTTCCGAGTGATTAGAAAAAGTCTAAAGATAAGCACATTATCATGGTAAATTAAACCATTCCAATGGAGGCCATGGAGAAGCAGCTCCATCAATCTCTGAATGGTCGGTGGAGCATTAGTAAGACTTTAAAGTAGCATAAGGGAGACTCAATCATAAAAGCAATTTTTGCTATTTTTGTCCTATGGATCTAGCTCAACCTTGCAATACCAGCTTGATAGATCCATGGTTCTGAACCAGCAACGGTCATTTGTAGGGTTCATCACATGCTACATATTTCTTGACAAGAGTCAAGGTGCATCCTACCAAGGGACCCAATATCCGATATGTTGTGAAGCTTAGGCTCTATGACAAAAGTGCATTTAGAGGTATGATCTGGCTCACCTACAGCCACTGGATTTTGACTAAGATATTCATCTGGGTAATAAAGGAACAATCAGAAGTGCCAGAGTCACAGCAATGCATTTGAAAGGGGCAGTCTGTGAGCTGAACAGCATCAGAACTGTCCATTTTCAAAGTTTCAAGTGCTTTTCTCCTAGGTCAATGACTGCTTGATGTTTCTGCAGAAAGTCCCATCCGAGAAAAACTAACTGATTTGCACTTCTCACTACTCACATCTCAGAGTCAGTATCTAAGAAAATTTGACAGCAGTGTCTTCTACAACTGCAAACACATATAAAATGGGGGTGTTATGTGGAGCTGAATAAGTCATATGCATGTCATAGTTATACTTGCATGGTTAACTTCAAGCACAAGGGCATCCGGATCAGCAGACAGCTCTTTTACTACTTGCAAAAGTCCAGGAGACTGGTCTGTGCGAGAAGTATGGTGCATCATAGATACCATGGCATAAACTGCCTCCTGACTACCTTCCCATGGACAATATGGTGGGACTATGCTCATGGAATTTAGCTTGAAGGACAGGAACCAAACCAGGAATGAATCACCAAGAAACTCCATGGCAAAAGCAGGTTCACCATAACTTAGAAAAGCTTCTAGCACCAGTCGCATGATCTCAGTGGCAAAAATTTCTAACAGCTCTTTAGGTATACACGATCTTGCATTAACAGAAGTTTGAAAATGCGTCAAAAACTGTTTTCTCCCAAAAACACTGTTGAGTTTTGTAATATTCAGTTCATATTTCTGTTGTGCGGCTAGTGGTAAAGACAACTAATATGCCAGCGTATCCATGCTTAAACTTGTGGGAAGAATGGTTGCTACATTTTCAGCTTGAGTGCCCTCACAGGGCTTTAACAGCAAGTTCCAATCTAGCTTTCTACAATGAAAAACTTTCTTCATCTTTTCCATCATCATGAAAGCTGAGGTAGTTTTACTTTGCTATGAATCACTCTCGCAGCATTAGTATGGTCAGTGGAGGTTTCTACACCGACTGACAATTGGAAACTGGGGGAGAGGATGATCTTATTGAATTCAAATGGGACAGAGTCCAACATATTTGTTAACTTGCTAACATCATTCCATGTGGAAACAGCAATAGAAATGATAGTAGTTGTTTCAGTTAATCAGTTCAGCGGTGACAAAAATATTGTACACCAGTCAATTGACCATGTTAGCTTCTTCATGAGGCACTGGGACAACTGCTATTGTAGGGAGGCATTAGCTGTTCAAAACTTCAAGAAACTTGGTTAAGAAATGATAGAGAAAAAACTAAACTTGCTTCCACCCCTCTGTAACCCTATGTTTTAGGTATTATTATTAGGTCTTACAAAGCTTGGCCAAGTTTCCAGAGCTGTGGATGAAGAAGATGTTTCCTCCGGGTATACTCCGGTTTCCCCCCACAGTCCAAAAACATGCTGAGGCTAATTGGAGTTGCTAAAGGTGCCCATAGGTGTGCATGCGTGAGTGAATGGTGTGTGAGTGTGCCCTGCGATGGGCTGGCGATCCAATAGGATAAGCGGTTTGGAAAATGGATGGATGGATGGATGGATGAAGAAGATGAGCTACGGTCATAGTAAGAAATCTTTATTTAGTTTCGAACTGAAAAGTGGCTTTGGACATTTATTTCCACTCCAGTCAAGGTCACTCCCAACTCAGCCCAATCTCCCCTGTCTCTCCCTTTGTCGTCCCCCCCCCCCAAAAAAAAAAAAAACGTTCTGTCTGGAACATTATATATTTATATATATGCAAATACAAACGCAAATGCTACTTGTATACCAAAATATATAACTAAAATTAAAACACCATTACAGATCTGACCATACATTATAATACAAAACAGCATTTAACACGAAAACAGTATATGGCAACTGATAACTTTTTAATGAAATGTATGATGCATGGCGTACAATAAAATAAAATGCAATCGGGGAATTTTATTACTATTTCCTATTATCAATTATTTCTGTATTAGCATGCCATTCCGAATTAATATTCTCTGGTGTGTAATTACGAGAACAATCTCGCAATGATTAACTCATAATAAGCAATTAATCTCAAGTTTATATACGTTCTTCATTCAGGCATATGCCAGCTGGATTCGATTTTACGTGAATGCCTGCGCTTTTAAAGAAAGTTTGAGATCCTCATAGAAGAAGTCTTTTAAACGTTATAAACTGCATTGTCCAAACAGCAGCGTCTACGACGTCTCTAGTGTGTCGGCTATACCCGTTCATTTCACGAGTTTTACGGTCTCGGCGACTGCCAACAACGGGGTAGCTTACAGAAAACCCAAATTAACTTAGCGAGATAAAGTTTGAAATACTTTATCATAATCTACTGACATTCGTAGTCGAAAAAAGCAAAGACTTATCCAATTTTAAACAATGGTACACCGATACTGAAACCAACTTTGTATTACGTTTCAGGGGTTATGTCTAAAAATAAAATTAAAGTCAATAGCCGGCTTTAGTGCATTAAAAGTAATATATCGTTTTAAAAGTGCCAATATATCACAATCGTACAATTTATTTGAATGTGGTACTAACAAAAAGGTAACGCTTTGTCGCAGTTTGAATTGCCATATAAAACTGGAGTTAATATTATAAGGTAACGAACTTATTGGTGAGGGACATACTGAAAATGATAAGGGTTAAAATGTCAGCATCTGGACTGAGCTTCATCGGGATGCTGGGCAACTGTGTTCTCCTTTCATTGTGGTCAATTTCCAGGTAAGGATGCAGGATACACAGCCCTTACCTTTGCAATACAAAGACATAATGACAGAGACCCTGCCTCTGCGCCCCTGTTCACAGTTTTTATCACTCCATCGCTTAGCTGCGGTTCACGGACAAGAATCTTCTGCGCAACTACATATTCTGTTCGTGTTCATTTTGAGACAAACAGCATCCAACCTACCGTTTCCAGAGATACGGTTCTCTATCTCGCCACCGTGTCCACCTTGTCTCGAGCAAGCACTAAATTGGACGTAGAGTCCCATATAATGTAAAATTCCTATTATCACCCCAAAGGATTCCATGGTCTTTTTGTTTAAAATTCCAGTATTCTTTGCCACTCTCTCACATGAGGCGGAGGAGGTATTTAAAAATCCACTTGACTTCCTAGATACTTTCCTTTCTCCCTCAGATTTGCAGCAAAATCACTCCAGATGCAGGTTATACATAGAAAGCGCCTGGTTTCGCTAAGCGCGGTTTCCCAGCTGAGCGACGCTCAGTTCTGCGGGTTTCCTAACTGCGGCGGAAGGAGACCGCTGAAAGAGAAAAGGGGGGAGCGCCCAGGCTGGCAAATGGGAATATCAATTAGGCGGAGGGATCTAAGCAAGTGATTTATTCATTAAAGTTTTACAAGGCAGTAATTCTTAAAGCTATAAGAGTATATTTAAACAGGAAATATTAAGAAATATAATCGTTAAATGACAGGAAACGTCAGATAAAGCAGGAGACAGCATTAACCCTTGAAACGCCTGAAATACTTGATTAACATGTGTAAATATAGCCTCATATTCATTCTCAAAAGTGCCTGTTCTGCTGTTGTGATCACTCTCCGTCGCGAATTATAATTGGTAACTGATAAACTAGAATCACATTAGTTGCTCTATAAAGATACCATATTGTTTGTCTGTTGAAAAAAAATTCCTTAAAATAATTGATAAAGTACTACCATATAATTTCAGAACACCGAATAATTTCACATTCGGATTATATTAGATTTACTAACATAGAACATACTTAAATGACCAACTGTATTCCACTTTACGCTCTAGTGACGACCCTGTATATTTTAATTAGGTGAAGAAAAAATGCAATTAATCAAAATAACTGTTAATAATAGGCTGTCTTAAGAACATTGTCTTGATCATGCATAGTTAATATAGACGCCAGAATGAGCTGCACTATAAAGGCAGAGAAGGAAAGAGACAGGGCAAATAAAAGAAATGCGAGGATGCTTCCAACTGAATACACCATAAACGATGCGTGTTGCTTCGTGAAAAATAAAACCAGCTACAGAATAACCGATCGCACTGAAGATATAACATTTTCTTTATGCGACGCAAACTCAGTTTCACTACAAAAGACGCGTTTAGGAAACTTCTCAATCAAATATAAACTGAGGGGTTACGAGACGATTTATACGGTACTGAACAACTGTCGGATAAACGGCCTGATTTAATCGATAGTTATAAATGATATAGAGTTTGACAAATTCTGGTTGCAGTTGATAGGGGGTGGGGAGTAAGAACTGTTGTCTTAGGTTATGAATAGAACATTAGTTAAATAGAACGTTATAGATCGACAGCCTATTCGTAGCAAGGTCCATTATTGTTTTTTTATTTATATTATTATTATTATTATTGTATAGCAATTAGACGAATAACCACAGAACAACACTGACCAGGGTGAGTGGTTAGATGTTGGATAGATGAAAATAAGCAAAACTAAGGTACTGTGTCCAAATCATTCATTTGGAAAGAAAATTATTCCGTGACCTTTCAGCTGTTTAATTGCTGTACAAGAACCACTAATATGCAGCTGCCATGATCAGTGATTACAGTTGTGTGCTGCGCCCTCCAGAACAGCGCCAACTGGGCTGGCAAATTGGGCCACACATTCGTAGAATTAAGACAGAGGAGCACAGGGGTTCCTTGCAGCAGATGTTAGACTGCAGGTGGCTATGGGCCACCAGGCCTTGGGCACACTGAAGTGACCAACAACCATGATTACCGCTTGGATAACTCGAGCACTCTTGACAGGGTCGCTATGGAGAAGTTGTCCATGAATGTACGTATTCACCCTCCATGTAGAAGTTTGACAGTACGCCAGAACGTCCACATCAAGACAGCAATTTCACAGCTGTTACAATAACAATAGGAACTCTTAAAACCGTCAGAATAAATTCAGCTCTGATTTAATCAGCGTTTTGGTAGAGTCTAGTCTCCTTGGTAACTAGAATAAAAGCATACCTGTTAGGATCCCAGAAATCAATGGTCTGTTGTACTTGAAGAGTATTACTATAGAATAACTGTAGAGGTCCAAGCATCATAAGCAATCTCTCTAAAAATGAATTATTTGACATATAGTCAAAAACTGCAATATAAAAAACTAACAGAATCAGTACATAAGAAGGCAGCTGGAATGCTGTCTTTTCATACCTATCATTCATTACAAGATAGTCATTATTAAAGGTTTTGTCTGTGGTAATGGGGTGTATATTATTTTTACAATTTGATGCAAGTCATGCGACCCAGTAGGATAAGCGGTTTGGAAAATGGATGGATGGATGGATGGAAGTCATTTCATAAGTGAGCAAAATTCTGTATGGGTGGCAGGCACCACGGTTCAGAGTCCCTGTCATGTGTTCTGTCTCTTTGCCTTGCAGTGTACAACTACTACTGAGGAATTGTCAAACTAATGGGGGGGGGGGTGGTGAACCTGGGAACATAATGCCAAGTTGATTCCCAGCTGTGATATAAACGCACAGCAGATGTCTGAAGGATTCCTTTAAAAATTATTCATAATATTCCTTACGCAGGTGTGAGGATACATTACTGCACAAACAAAAACCAATTCATGACAATATAGATCAGGGATGTCAAACTTGGTCACGGAAATGGACATTTTAAAAACAACCAATGAATTTGAGGAATTTAAATTAATAACAGTATGACCCGAACTGAAATTGTATGATAGAAATATTTACTACATGGGAAGAACGTGTACTTTGTAGTAAACATTATGCCTGAAAATCATCTTTTTAAATAAAAGTAAACAATAATATACAAAAACCTCTCTGAAGATTTAGAAGTAAATCCACTCTGATGTTAACCACTAAATCCTACTTTAAAATGTGTAATAAGCTGCGTTTAGTCCCAAGAAAAAAAAACAACCAGATTGGAACTAGAATATTTTGTTGTATTATAAGATTAATTGCTGCAGTTGATCTTGTCAGTGGGGTAGAGGGGCGGGAGGAGGTAAGGTGTAGTGCAGGTTCACAGGGGCTCATCCCTACTTCCTGGGTTGGTTTGTAATAGTTTGGCTGCACACCATGAAAGAAATTAATACATTTCTTGATATGGGAAGAACGTAAGCTCATAAGAAAATGTTCAACATAGATAACATTATGGAAACCATGACTGTCATTTGGTTATGGCTAATTATGATTACAGCCAGTCCATCCATCCATCCATTTTAAGCAGAGTCTATTCCATCCATCCATTTTCCAAACCGCTTATCCTACTGGGTCGCGGGGGGGTCCGGAGCCTATCCCGGAAGCAATGG